>WFKR01000003.1:20642207-21066830 GCA_025331145.1 Rosa persica | reverse complement strand
CCTAACTAGGATTGGAGATAAGGAGGTCAATGACGGTGTAGAAGAATGCATATTTCGTGCAATTATGAATGGTGCAAGAGGAGAGATAGAAAAGAAAAGGCAAAGATGATTTTTTTTTTGTTATAAAATATTCTAAAAAATAATAAGTTTCTTTGAAATTATTAAATATAACCTATTTATTGGAGTAGAGATTTGTCAAAATGACAATTGATACATCAACCTTCAAATTCGAATTTAACATAAGTATTTTGACATCTCTATGGAGATGCTCTTAGAGAAACTCCAATGGAATTGTTATTTTCCAAGTGGAATGCCCAACTGTAAGAAATTAAAGAGAGAAGCATTCCAGCAAATATGTCAAATCCTATGTCGATTTGACATTCCCTTTCTCCCTATCAAATTTGACAGCCCCAGAGCGAACTGTCTTTTCTTTTTTTTATTCTATCTTCTCCCTCATTTCTTCCCAATCTTCTTCGCATCCAGACCAAAGAGAATCAAGAACATCTAGCCCCAAAATTTGACTCTCCATAAGGGGACAGTGATGGTGAGAGATCCATTAAGCAATTGGCTTCATCGCTGTCATTCTTCAGTGGGTCTCCGTTGAGCCAGACAATAAACCCCGTCATCCAAGGTCGGCCCATTTTTGCCGACGGCAGGGATGCAACGGGGGCTGTGTCCCGATCGATGAAATATGGGGATGAGTTTGTAATGTCCCAAAAACTTTGTATGGTTCTCTGTCCTCCTCCGTTTGTAATTGTATTTTGGAGGAATTGAGGATTTAGATATTTTGGAATTTAGAAATTTGCAAATTCATGTGTTATTGTTTTTGAAAAACAAAGGAGTGAAATTAAAGAAAGGGGAAGATAGAGATTTAAACATGAGGGTTGAAAAAGGTGCAGAAAATGAAGAGAAACGGAATGAGAAGAAGATTGAGAAGATAGAGAAAATGTAATTTTCTCTTTTTTTTGGTTACAATTTTTTTTTGATAAAATATTCTGGTAAATAATAAAAGATAAGTTTTAAATACACACTCCTAATTACTTAATACACACTCCCTACTCAATACACCTAGGAGTGTGCAAAACACAGTACAAACCGGTCAAATCAATCGAAACTGACTGTTAAATATGGTTTGATTGAGGTTTTTTAACTTTAAAAATTAAAAGCTGGTTTAATATCGAACCAAACCATTTATGAACTAGGTTGGTCTGGTTTCTCTTGTGCTTAAACCGCGGAACCCAAAACCATTATGTTTGAAATATAATAAAAAAAAGTTTTAAATTTATATACATAATAAATATATATTCATTTGTCCGGTCTAGTAAGTTCAAATCTTCATTTATAGCTTTATTCTCAAAGGATATACTACCATATTGAATCCAAGACCTAAAGACCTAAAACCCTAATATAGAATCGCTACAATTACCTTGATCCTTTCACATCACATCACATCTCTCAATCATTCATTCTCTAACATTTAATACTACCATATTAAGCTATTACTGATGTTTAATTAAGCCATCAAATAAGTGAATCACATTGTATCTATTTGGGTTTTGATTGAATTTTACTATGAAATTTTTCATTAGCAATATTTTAATATTATATAGATTAAAACCGCCTAACCGATCGAACCAAACCATCTTTAATTGGATTGGATCGGACCGGAACAAGCTTAATTTTTTTGATGACCGGTTGTCCTGAAATGCCTAAACCACTCACTTTGGCATAGAGATGGTTTGGAGTCAAAACTGATCCAACCCAATCTAGTGCAGCCCTAAATACACCTACCATTTAATTTCTCATCCTAATATTTTACAAAATACACAACCCAAATTACCTAAAATATCCTTAAACTAAAACCCATGAAATACACTATTATTTAACTACATTAAGGCTACTTTTAATTTGATTAGTATATATAATTGACCATATAAATTACTTCTGTTAGTTATTGGGAAATCCATACGGATTCATTATTGTTCGCTTCAGATAGATGCTTAGAAATAGGTTTTATATTATTTGAGTTCTCATTCACCAAACACGGAAATAGCCTATTGATCAAGTATAAGATTTTGAGTCGAACATTCACCAGAATTGTATCAGTAATTTCTCCACAGTGACAAAACTTCAAATTAAAAATTACAAAGTCATATACCTGCGATGTTTTATATTAGATAATAAATTGACTAATCAAAACTTTTAGGAAAAATAAAATGAACTAAAAGGTGGGAGTAAAGTGCTTTTGAAATTCTAAATTATAAGGTCTCTCACCCCATTTAATTACAGTTTATTTAAGAAAAATTTAAATTATATGGTTTCTAACTTTATTCTTGTTTTAAATGAGGATGTCATTTATAGAAGTTCATTGTGCTTATAATTGTATAATAATAAAAGTGTTTTAGGGAATCAGAAATTGAGAGAAAATTGCTGTGTGTTCTCATTGGTAATAGGGTCCTCTATATATAGAGGATTACAATGCATAGAATCTGAATATACAAGGAAAGTAATTCTACATTGAATAGGATTTTAAATTCTTCTAATGTAACCCTATTACCACTAGATCAAGTAACCTAGAGTTTGGGTCAGACACAGAATCTGGATTTACTTGAACACTCCCCCTTGTGTCGCCCAAACGTGGTGCTTCTCTCGTTGTCTCGCTAAAAACCTTATCGAATAACAAAAACCTAGTGAGATAATAATAACCTTGGTCGAAGGGGAAAAAGAGCACAACACACCCTTCACGTTATGATCATGGGAGTTCAGATAATTTTTGCAAACCAATTCTTGCCACATGTTTCTCGAACGTGGATTTAGGCAATCACTTAGTAAACAAGTCTGCCACATTATCCTCAGATCGAACATGGTTCACCTTGATCTTAAGGAGCTTCTGTTGTTGCTGATTGTAGAAGAATTTTAACGATATATGCTTGGTGTTGTCGCCTTTGATGTAGCCTTGCTTCATTTGTTCAATGCAAGTAACATTATCCTCATAAATGATTATTGACTCATTTGTGGTAGACTTCAAACCACAATTACTTCGAATATGCGTAACTATGGATCGTAACCATATACATTTACGAACTGCTTCGTGAAGAGCAATAATCTCTGCATGATTCGAAGAGGTAGCAACTAAGGTCTGTTTCGTAGACATCCAAGATATCGCGGTGTTTCACATTGTGAATACATAACCAATTTGGAACGACCTTTGTGCGGGTTAGAGAGGTACCCAGCATTAGCAAAACCTTCCAAAACACTTATATCGTTTTAGGATGGGGAGAGGGAACGTAATCCACCATGTGTGGCGTTCCGGTTGTTTGATGGGTCCAAATCCATCATCTCTCTGTAGGGATAGAACAAGCCCATATCGATCGTACCACTTATGTATCGAAAGATATCTTTAACACTAGTCTAATAACGTCGTGTTGGTGCAGAGCTATATCTAACTAACAAGTTCACGGCGAAAGAGATGTCTGATCTCGTGCATTGTGCTAAATACAATAATGCGCCTATTATACTTAGATATGGCACTTCTGCCTCTAGCACTTCTTCGTTGTCATCTTTTGGACGGAATGGATCATTCTTTAGATCAAGACTACGGAAAACCATTGGGGTGATTGAAGGCTTAATCTTATCAGTATTGAAACGCCTAAGCATCTTTTGGGTATAAGCTGATTGATGAATCAAGATACCATCTTCCTGGTGCTCAAGTTCTAAACTGAGGCAAAACTGTGTTTTCCCAAGATCTTTCATCTCAAAATCGGATTTCAAGTGTTCAGCTATTTCCCTTAACTTTTTAAGGGTGCCAATTATATTCATGTCATCGACATAAACCGCTACTATTGTAAATCCGGAACTTGTCGTTTTAATGAACACATATGGGCATAGTTCATTGTTGACATATCCCTTCCCAATCAAGTAGTCACTTAGACGGTTATACCACTTCCGTCCGGATTGCTTCAATCCATATAGTGAGCATTTCAATCTTATACCTAATGCTCTCTATGGTTTAGAGCCACTTGATTTGAGTAACTGAATTCCATCTGAAACTTTCATGTATATTTATGTATCTAGATCCCTATATAGATACGTTGTATCCACATCCATAAGCTACATGTTCAGTTTTTCAGAAACTACCAAACTGATAAGGTAGCAGAACGTTATAATGTCCATTACGAGAGAATGGGTCTCCTCGTAGTCGATTCCAAGGCGTTGTGAAAAGCTTTGAGCCACAAGACTAGCTTTGTATCTTATAATCTCATTTTTCTCATTACGCTTTCTAACGAATACCCATTTGTGACCAACTAGTTTGGTGTTGGGCAGTATTGGTACAATTTTACAAAATACCAATCAGCTCTACGTTGGCATTCATCAATGGAGCGTGGTTCGATGTCATCGGTCTCAATAATCTCACTCGTTATTGGATACGCGAATACATCATCAATGATAATGGAGCTTCGTTCCCACATCTCATGTATACTAGTGTAATTCACAGAGATCTGTACGTTCTCAGGGATAGGTTCTGTCATTGAGGCGTCCCCCAATAATGTCTCTTGGACATAACCATAATCCGGAACATTCTCATGGGACTGATTTTGAGTATCGATGATCAAAAGATTTGTTTGTGCCTCATTCGCTCTTTTCCTAGGGCGAGTATCCTTCGAACCAATTGGTCTACCGCGCTTCCTTACGGGACCTGCGGCCATAGACGCCACATCATTGCCATGCTGGGCAATGGCGCCATCTCCTGGTGTCACAGAAGTGGCGTTTTGTCCAGTATTAGGGACATCAATCCTTGCAGGCACGTTTATAACAGGTATGTGTGATCTAGTCATTTTGGTAACATCAGAAAACGCATCAGGCAGAGTGTCTGCTACATTTTGGAGCTCGATTATTCTTCGTACTTCAAGTTCGGACTGTGCGATACGGGGATCAAAATGAGACATAGTGAGGACAGACCACGACAATTCCTGTCATTCCGTTTGAACATCTATGTTTATATCTCCCCCTAATGATGGGAAGGCTGTCTCATCAAAGTGACAATCCGCAAATCTAGCGGCAAAGAGATCGCCTGTCAAGGGTTCAAGATAGCGGACGATAGTTGGAGATTCATATCCAACATAAATGCCCATTTGTCATTGATGACCCATCTTAGTACGCTGTGGTGGCGTAATAGGCACATAAATAGCACACCCAAAAATACGTAAGTGTGAGATATTAGGCTCGTACCCAGTCACAAGCTCTAATGCAGAGTAAGATTGGGTGGCAGTGGGTCATAGACGAACTAGCGTCGCCTCATGAAGTATTGCATATCCCCAAGCAGAAACAGGGAGACTGGTGCGCATAACCAATATCCGGGCTATCATTTGTAGTCCTTTGATAGTGGCTTCTGTGAGACCATTTTGGGTATGAACATGGGAAACTGGATGCTGAACATCAATCCCCAGTAACATGTAGTAGTCATCGAATATTTTCGATGTAAACTCCCCAGCATTATCAAGTTGAATTGACTTAATGGAATTGTTAAGGTAGTGAGCCCGTAGATGGATAATCTGGGCAATGAGTTTAGCATAAGCAGCATTTCGAGTGGACAATAGTGCGACATGTGATCAGCGTGCCGACGCATCAACCAATACCATAAAATATTTAAAAGGTCCTCATGATCGATGAATTGATCCACATATATCCCCTTGGATTCTCTATAAGAACGGGATGAATATTTTGGGATCCTTTGCATAGGACGGTCTCGATCCTAATTTCCCGAAGGAACAGGCTTTGCAGAATGAGCGAGGGGCCTTAGAAGTAACCAATGAGGATTTTGGTTGGGGCAGAGCGTCTGAAGCGCTATTGGAAGCAAAATACGTGATTACATCACAGATTATGGTGTTGGAACCATGGAAAGTGGCATCTATGATGTCTTAGACATGGGGAGAAACATCTATGGCGTCATGACCATTTGGAGGAGTATCCATGGCGTTATGGCCAGAGATGGCACCATTTATGGCATTGTCACGAGGGACTTGGGTGGCCCTATGGCGTCCCAAGACAGTTGCAGCACTAGATGCTGCGGTGGCTGCTGTCTTACTAAGTCCTGGAATTAACTTTTGATTCTTGCTTCTTCTCATTGTGAAGAATGGATGTCTGTGTGAAGTCTTTAGTATACGGAGCATCATATCACGACCAGAGTGTCCTAGTCGGTCATGCCAAAGCCAGTATGTGTCAGAATCTAAGAGATCTTCTCTTATAACATTATTGGATTCAATTGGTCAAATTGTAGTGACATAAAGTCCACTAGATTGACACATCAGCTTCCCTAAGATGCGCTTTCTTCCACAATCATTAAAGGTAATGCAAAGGAATTCTATTCCGTTCTCATTATGCGTTTCCGCATGGAATCCGTTGGCTCTTATATCTTTAAAGCTTAATAATGTTCGATTTTCCTTAGGAGTGTAGAGAGCTTCAATGACTTTAATCAAGGTGCCATTTGGCATAGGAATTAGGCCATTCTATGTCCTTGAACTAAACCTGATGGCCTAGCCATTGTAGTCACAGAGGAATATGTAGGCAACATCTCTAAGAATAATTGCCTATGTCGTAGAATGGTGTACGTAGTAGCACTATCCACAAGACATTGTAGTTTATCCATTCCTAAAAGAAAAGCTCATAATTAAAAAGAAGTCATAAAGAAAAGAACTCAACTTTTATTAATAAGCCAAACGGAATTACATCATCGTTTCTTTAACCAAAGAAAATCTAATCCAATAAACTAGCTAATGCAAAACAATGGTAGTCATCTAGCTTTTTTTGGTAATTCCAATGCAAATGTGACCAGGTGAGTAGAGAGATGTCAGTGGAGCAAAGTTCGCTTAAGTACCACTTATCTCAAAACCTTCCTAGACATCACATTTACATTGAGTACGCCTCTTTCAAGACAGACTAATACAATTGGCATCTACTATAATAACATGGCAATTGCCTACATCTCTTGAAAAATAAAAAGACTTAATCAAAATCGCCAGTTTCTGGGTCTTGATCCTTGTAGTCTTCCACCCTTATATTGAGATCACCATCTTGATCTTCTTATTCCATGTAATTTGCCTCACTTGCTTCACGATACATCTTATATGCTTTTGCAACATTCTGGGATACAATACACTTCTTTGCCCAATGTCCACTTGATCCACATAAAAGACAAACATCTTTATGGGCAGACTCCCTTAATCGAGATGCTTTTGGTGCATGATTTGGACGGCCATTACTCTTGGTGACGCCACCACCATGGTCGGAGGCTCCGCCTCTCTCTCTCTTCACACGTTGACCTCCACAGTTCCGTGCACGCCTCTCTTGGTGATTTCCTTCCTCTTTAGGGCGAGAATATGGATCAGAACATCCAAAATTGTCCCTACTCCGAGGGTTTCGCTCCTTGCATCCTCTCTTGGGGGCGCGACTATAGTTAGACTCCAGAATAGACTTGATTCCCATAGGTCTAGTGTTATAGTTCTTCAAAAAGATATTGTCGTGCTTCTCAGCTACATTCATGGTGCCAATGAGCTCATGAAACCTTGTAATACATCATGCATTAACATCAATCAGATAATTCTTCAAAATCATCAAGGCAGAGACGGGAAAGGTAGAGAGAGTCTTCTCAATCAGTATCGTATCAGTTATGATTTGTCCACAAAACTCCATCAAAGACTTGATACAAAGATCTTCCAATTTATAATCAAGCACAGACTTGAAATCACAAAAGCGGAGGCTATGTCATCTCACTGCTAATTCAGGAAGCAGGGAGTCATGAACGTTGCCAGATCACTGCTCAACTTCCACCCATAGTTTTCTGGGGTCTTCCTCATTGAGGTATTCACTTTGGAGCGCATCATTCATGTGCCTTGTCATAAGAATTATGACTTTAGCTTTATTTTCTTCGAAAGCATTAGCTTGCTCAATGGAGAGCACGTTCTAACTAGGCTCTTGGATGGTTTCCATAAGTCCATTAGCCTTAAGATGTTGGCGCACATCTCGGACCCACCTATAGTATCCTGTATCAATTGTCTCTAGTGGAATAAAGTTCAACTTATTCAGGTAACTCATCCTGAAAAACAACACAAGATTAGGGTTAGTTTCGGAGCGAAAAAGGCTATCACGAAAGTAATAAAAATTTCTTAGCGTAGTCGCTTCTAAGAAATTAGGGATTTGGTGAGCGTAGTCGCTTCCAAGAAAATCTGATTCCAAGAGGGGTTTTGGATTAGATCGAAACAATGATGTATATGATCGATCGTTTTTCGTCTCAACAAACTCTAAGTTTGGAGGACTCTACAAGCTCCAAGTTTGGAGTGAGCACGAACCCCCACAGTTCGACTTTTAGGTCTCTTCTATAAAGAAAAAAATGGGGTAGAAGAAGGGATGTTGGAAGTCCCCGAGAAAAAGAAGAAGAAATTGAAAAACTCCAAAAATGGGAACTTTTAGAAAAGTTTACCTTAAAAAGTTGCCGGAATTATTTGCCGAAAAGTGGTCGAAAAAGTCGCAGGAAAAGTGGCCCGGAAACGGTTGACCAACGTGGCAGGATGACTAAGCACTGATTGGGTGCTAACTTAAGCTGACTGGACGTTGATGTGGCTGCTGACGTGGCTCAGGTCCTGGGCTGACGTCAGTGGGCTTGAAGGCCTGCAGAGCTTCTGGGCCAAGGGCTGTTTCTGGGTTGTGGGCTGCACCACAATATCTGGGCCTAAGGCTGCGTTTGTTCTGGGCGGACGTCTGTTAGGCTGCGTCTGCTAGGTTGACTTTTCTTCTAGGTTGGTGGTCAGGTGGCGGTTCAGAGCACTAGATCTTCATGTGGCCAGTTCAGGTACCTATAGGCCGGTTCCGGTGATGATATTTCAGTACCGGTAATCTGGGATTAGGTTGCAGCTTCTGGTGGAGTATGGCGGCAGTAGGCGGGGAGGAAGGGTTCGAACCGGGCAGGTGGTTTTCTGGGATTTCCGAGGGCCGGTTCGGGTATTTGCCGGCAGGTTCTGGCTTCCTGGAATTTGGATCTTCAAGGTGGGCGGCGGTGGTGTCTGGAATTTGAAGGCTACGAATTTAGGGTTTCAGGGTTAGGGCTTCGTGCTGATAACGTGTTTTAGGGAATCAGAAATTGAGAGAAAATTACTGTGTGTTCTCATTGATAATAGGGGCCTCTATATATAGAGGATTACAATGCATAGAATCTGAATATACAAGGAAAGTAATTTTACATTGAATAGGATTCTAAATCATTCTAATGTAACCATATTACCATTAGGTCAAGTAACCTAGAGTTTGACCAGATACATAATCTGAATTTACTTGAACAAAAATGAAGATATGATTATTATTATTTTTCTTCTAATACATAGATATCTATTTTGGTCATTTAATCAACCTATAAAATTTGATTTGAAATATAAAATAATGGGATGTTTGGGGTGTGTATTTAAAATTTCTCAAAATAAAATAACATTTAAATTTAAGTTCGTCAAAATGAAAATCACCACGTCATCATTTAAATTTGAAATTAACACAGGGCTCGGCAGAATACAATGCATTCATACATGCTGCAACACCAATTGCCCCTGCACGTTTCACTTTCAACTTTCAACGGTCAAATTCTCCCTATCGTGTCTTATTCTTCCTAAGTAAACATGATCATCAGCACCAGGCAAGTAATTTAAGACCCTCCGTTCTTCCTTCAATAGTCGTCAATATTGCTCCAAAGTACAAACTAAGCTAGTTTTATTTTCATCATCAGTTTGGTCTTTTCTTGGTCAGATTAGTCTGCGAAATCATATCGATCTCTCTACCCAACGAGATCGAGAACCAAGGACACAGAGCAAATTTATTCTACAGGTGCTTGATTGATATTTAAATCTACTGTTTAGTTGTCTAGCTAGCTAGCTATACATCTGATCTCTAGGAAATTAAGGTAAAGGCAAATACATATAAAATTACGATGACATTTTTTTCTTGATTCTAAATTACTAGCTAATATTATAGTAATTAATTGAAAGCTAGCTAGCCATGACGATCACGAATTGCGTAGCTTAGCCTTGATGATCTTGTCTGGGACGGCCCATCCAGAGAGAGCTGAGGGCTCGGAGGCGATGGAAGTACTCGGCGATTGCCAGCAAACACCGCGCTGATTGGCGAGTGGTCAGGAGTGTTTGCACCCGGTGAATCGTCTGCAGCCTCAGATTATCAGCCTGCAGCACTCATTACGTAAGTTTTCGTTAATTAATTAATTAATTACATCATAGTTATAAAACAGACAAACATTCACCCGAAAACTCTAGTATTTTCAGAGGTTTACAAAAGCAGGAGTTTGACTTTGTTGTATAGAATAAGAGACTGATTGAGAAATTTGGTTAACTAAGTCATAATCTAATAGTGAGAAAATGAAATGCGTGTGAATTAGATTTTCTTGCTAATTATTAGTCGTGGGGTAGAGTTACTGACCCGTTTGCAAATAACTGACTATATTAGGTAGGAAAAGAAAAAGAATACATACAGATCGAGACTAAGAAGCCATATTCCTCTAGTAATTTTAGCATATATAATGTCAATGAGTTAGACTTCTTGGCCTTTTCAATATGCAGACCACGTTTTCCCAGCTACCATATCTTAATTTCCTAAAATATTTATATTCCAGTAATGACAGTGAGGAAGATCAGGAGGGTTTTGGTTTTGGAATAAGAGGGTTTTGCTGAAGTCTAGTTTGTCTTGGAATAGTGGGTCAAAAAGGAGTTATGGTTCAAGGGGCTACGTGGTGCGTTTAAGTCAAACGGTTACGACCATGATCTCATACCCAGGTATGGGTCTAGGGTATCTCTGCGATGGAGATCGATGTATATCAGTGGACACCAGGAAGATGGGTTTCTGCACGTGTCTAGGTTTGAGGGTTTTTCGTCTATCACAGGTGGCCGGAAAGGAAACTCGGGCTACTGATTTTTCTATTCTCCTCCGATTTTCAGCTTGGCCCTTCACTTCCACGCTTTGAAACTAAACAGAAAAACTTGTTTGTTATAAACACAGGAGTTTGCAAAGAGGAAAACAGCGCATCTTTGGCTAACCCTAGTTCTGACATTTTCTTAAAGCATGGAGTGCAAGTCATTATATAAAATAAGTTTTAGAAATTATATCCATATAAAGAAATTCCATGATAGATTGTTTAGTCATTGAACTGTATCAAATCAATAAACGGTTCTTCATGAAAATATTAACCGTTCTCTACACTGTTTATGTATAGGTAGTCATGATGATGAAAAGGTTTTCGGTTTTACCGGGTGTTTTCATAAATATCTTACAAGGTGACTTAAAAACTAAATACTTCTAATAAGAATACTACTATGCACGGTACGTATAAGTATGGACAAACTTAGACGGATGTTATGCATGTGTACGGTACTATGCTCAAGAAATTAGTTTGAAGATGCATGTAATATAGCTAGATTGCTAGCTTGATATTATGACGTACTAAATATATGGTATTTTTACTTTGGAAATTGGTAAAAAAAAAAAAACATTATCTATATAAGATGTACGTGTGCATTAAATGTGTTTCTAACTTTTGAAATTAATGGGCATGGGCTATGTTTGATTGGGAAACTTAAGGAAACGTAGAAGGAAGGGACTGAACTGAATTCACAAAGTCGCTTTCAGGGAAATAATGCATAGATCGACAACCTTTCTTTCTTTCATGAGAAAGAGACCAAGTCGATCATGCAGATAAAATAGATTCCCATGTACCTACCATCCACCTCATCCTCATGATCAAGAGAGTGAGACATGGAGTAGTTCATGTTTTTGGAGTAGGTATTTCCCAACCCAAACTCAACCAGATATTATTCCTCTCCTAATTGGCCCCCACCCCCACAAGATCATATATCATAATGGACCACCATGTATATATTACGTAGTAATGTTATTGTCATTCTCCACTTTTCACCCTAAAATAACAAATCTGAGAGTGTAAATAGTTATTGCATACAGAGAGTGATAGAATATGTACCTGTCTGACGAACCCTTCGAGAGCAGAGAGCTTGTTCATGGCTAAAGCCATCTGACCCATGTAGTTAGCCATGTTAGGGGACATGCTCAGTGAATCGGAAGCTATGGTGTCTGAGAGAGACTGGTTCAGAGCTTCAAGCCCTTGGGTGAGAGCGTCTTCAGTTTCACTAGTGGATTGTTGTAACGAACAAATAGCCATTAGTTGCTGCTCCGTCAGCGGCTCGATTTGGGTCACAATAATCTATTAAGAAAACCTCGACACTGTTAATTACAGGTGGAAATTAATAATCTAATTATATTAGTGCAGTAAATATCATGAATGTGACTACCCGAATTTTTTGGCTATGATTTTATGTTTGGTTATTAATTTGCTAGAAACCAAAGATATATATGAATATAGAACAAAACTTGTTCTGTATAAACGTATCAAAGAAAGAAAGAAATAGAGGAAGACACTCGTATGCGGAACTGTCAAAGCCCCAAACAAATTTTCTCAGTCTCTCCAGAGATTGATCGACAATTATTCGTAGTGAGAGAATAAGTACTTTTGGGGAAATGAGCCTAACTCCACCTTATAGTAGAAACCCTCCACCATACCTTTCGTCATTCATGATATTCACTATCATGAGATTTGAAATTGATCCATATTCTTTGCCACTGCCACCGACAAGGACTTATAGTACCCATGAATCATTGTATTTTACACGTTCAAGACATAAAACATTCTATTCTTATTGTTTTCATAGTATAATCTCACACCATTAAGCATAAGTAGAGAAATGATAAATAACCTTGTTTTTCCCATTTAGACAAATATATATATATATATATATATATTTATAACCTTTTTGTTGGGTTGTGCCACCCAAATTTTAATCTTCCTGCACTCTCAATTAGATATTTTTCTATGTTTGAAGTGCCGGAAGTTAGAATTAATTGAAATTCAGAAGTCATCTCTTTATCACATGCAAGTGGATCAATTACCGCAGGACACTAAGACCCACATGTAGGTTTATTGCACCAAAACGGTTATATATAACCGACAAATATAATAAATTTTCCTTATCCTCTCAAAGTCGTAAGTTTGTGACCTAATTTTGATCGAGTCCGATAAATTCTGGTAATGTCCTTTTCTCGATTTTATTGCCACATATTTTTTGCTGCATGCACTTGCGTTGATAAATTAATGACTTTGGGAGGGGAGAGGCTGCTAAACTAGGGTTAATCAAGCATAAGCATATGTGCAATTACCTTAATGACCTCAGAGGGCCGGAATCCACCCATCCACATGAAGCATCTTTCAGCTGGAGTCTTCCACATGCCTGAAACAATGTGAAACACATCGGTTTTGGCCACCATGCTCTTGAGGTTCATCACCTCATCATAGTGTGCCAAACAGTTGTCCACAAACAGCCTCAGCTCATTCTCAGGCAAATGCTCTTGCACAGCTGCTCGGAGCTCACACATCAGGCGGTGGTGCTCCTCAAGCCAACGAGCATACTCCATGTCGAAAACAGCAGCGTCTTGAAAGACGAAAAATGGGTATCAGGTCGGCCTTCAAGCTTATAGAAATGGCGAAAAGAAAGGCAAAAAACAAAAAAAATAAACATTATATTATTCATTACCTGAGCTAATGTTGTTTATACCAACTGGAACACCTTGTTCTGCTCCTACAAGACCACCTCCAAAGAACATGCCCTAAAAAAATAAGAATAAAAATCCAAGTCTTAGAAACATATTTGAGAAAAACAAATTTAAATCAACCATAACAATTATGTCCTTTCAGTTATATAAATTAATTGATGGATATAGATGTCACCTGGGTTCTAGCTCTTTGCAGCTCTTGTTCCAGCTGGGTGAGCTTAATCCTACTCGACTCTAACTGCTGAACATATGCCTGGAATCAAAAAACAAAAGAGAATAAGACATTGAACAGGGAGAATAAAAAATAAAAAAAGGGAATTAAGTTTTTGTGGGTGGGACTTACCTTTTTTCTGAGCCTGCTTTTCCTGGCTGCCTCTCTATTCTGAGCAAGCCTTCTCAGTGTCTGCTTGAAAATAACCATAGCACAAGTCGAAAATCATTGTTACAGGCAAACAAGAAAATGGAAGTGAAAATTTTTTCTATAAAAAAGTGAATCGAGGAAATTGATTAGTCATGCACCTTAGGGTCTGGTGTTTTTGGTCCTTCTTGCTCTGAACTTGATGTAGTTGGTCCCTTGCGGTTACCCTCACGCTGCCACAAGATGCAAAGTAAACACAAAATTATATTCATTAATAAATTGATTAATCACTACGTAGTTCAGAATGAGAGAATCTCAGTTCCAATTAATCATTTAACTGATTAATTAACTACCACTAGTATAGATGTATACCTTGATAGTCTTGGCAGGTTCAGGAAGTCCGGATGGAGCAGCCGCATCAATTTTGCGTGGGTTGGCCAACTCCATGGACGGCTCTGATGGTCTCTTTGAACCACTCGTTGCAGAAGAAACTATTCCTGCAGTACTAACACCCTATTGTGTATACCAACCACAAAACGAACCCATTATTCTACGAGAGAATTAAGATTAAAATAATAATCTTAACCGACCAAGCAAGAAATTAGACAAGGATATAAAATTATGATATATTAAAATCAAATTTAACGGTTAGAGTAAGATTTTTATGCATACTTTGGTTGATGATGGCTCTACATGCATAGGCTCAGACGGAAAGATGTTCAAAGTTGGAGGCCTCATTCCTGAGCTAGTTTGATCTGCAGTACATAATACTCGCACAAATTAAGCATTACTTTTATGATTCCAAACTCTATATATGCATGTGTATGTACTATGAGAAGATATAGAGAGAGAAAGGGTGGTCCAAGAGAGAGAGAGAGAGAGAGAGAGTGAGAGAGAGAGGAGGGCACAAGAGATGTATGAGAATCAAAAAGAGAAAAACAATACACCCATACCCCAAAAAAATCCAGAATGGTACTACCTTTTTTCAGTACATGCATGTAGGATTTGCAAGAATTTCATGATGAGTTTTGGTTTTGTTACATGAAATATATATGTCACAGTCCAAGCTCCAAACAACAAGAAATTGAGTAGAAAAAAGGTAAGAAAAAGTAGTAGAAAAGGAGAGACGGAACCCATTTCCTTGAAAATTGAGAATTTCCTTGTGAATGGTACTTTTTTCTGCTATAGGATCCGGTCAAAGAAAAGTACTGAGGACAGAAGGAAGCAGATGGGAAAAAATAATTTTGTTGAACAGGCTTTTCCTGTGACCTCTGGCCAAAACCAAATCTCTTGTGATTTGATCTGATCAGGCAAAAGGGTTAAAAAATATTCCCCTAGCCAGCCTTGTGATTCTCTGTGATAAATCGAAACGACAGAGACGCTTACGTCGTTGGTCTTGAACGTGATGAGGAGCTTGATGATGATGATGATGATCTTGTTGTCCATCAAGGTAGAGGAAAAGGGCTTGATCTAGCTCTCCCAGATCATATGCTCCACCTTCTTTGCTGCTTCCTCTAATATACACACACAAAATCTTATAGCGGTTATTATAGAATAAACAAACAAGAAAACATTTAAGACGCTAAGGTAATGATGATGAAATTACATGAAGTTCCCAGATGGGATGTTGGAGGATGATGACTGCATCATTCCGTATTGAATTTCATGATGATGCTGTTGTTGTTGCTGTTGCTGCTGCTGCTGATGATGATGGTTTTGTATTTGATGATGATGATGATGATGATGCTCTTGTTGTTGTTGTGGTTGCTGTTGCTGCGGGTTGAGTTGATTTCCTTGAAGACTGGAAGCCATGAAACTAGCAAGCTTTGTTTCGAATTGATGTTGCTCTCCTGCTCTTTCTTCTGCCTCCTCAAAAGCTCTCGAAAACCCCATTAATGGCGAAACCGCTTTCTGTTACTTCCCACCGGCACCATACTTCTCACACCTTCATATAAATCCACAGAGAGAGCGAGAAGGGTCGGTGATGTGTTGCTCATGAGAGAGGAGAGGCTTTGCTAGCTGTTGTGTTGAGAATTAAAGAGGGAGGAGAGTGAGACCAAGCGAGAGGAATTGAATGGAAACAAAAAGAGACAAAGCCTAGTTTTGCTCTCTCTCCTTCTCTCTTCTCTCTCTTTATGGAGTAGACGACTTTATTTCCTGCTGTAAACCAAATATTCAGATAAAGCGGTTCTTGAAAATATCCATTTCTCTCTCTTGAGAAAAACTACAGAAGACCTGCAGAGAGATTCCGCTTTTTTTATTTGGAAAACAACTTCTGGCTTCCTTATGGGAGCGGACCGAGCCTCCTCCTTTCAGCCTCGGGGGAAATGACAAAACTGCCTTGACTGGGTTTCTGCTGTTCACATTTTGATACGTACTTGGACATTGATGGATCATGGATTAGGCGGCTATATCACTAATTAAAAAACTCAAAATTAGCTCCTTAAATATCAATTATTTTATGTTAATTAATTCTATATATAAAAACAACAGTTGTGTTAATTTTGTTGAATAAGCTTTGGGAACCATTAGTTTATTGGTGATCATCACCATCATATTGTGGGAAATTGTGGGATAGATAAATTTAGTTTCCTCTAATTAATGGAAAGTCAAATATGTAATTTGATTTGTACTCTTCAAATTTTTGTTTACCTAACCATTCTTTCTATTTTATCAATATTTTTGTATTAGTTTGGCCACCATTTTCATGGTTTTAAGAGAAATGGATATGCTTCGAAAAGGAAATATTGATTTAAGAGCCACCATTTTCATCCAACGGCGAACACATGCCACTTGGATGGCCTCAATCACGGTCAAAACCTCAGCATCAACTGCACTAGGAATTTCAACTCTAGCTGAAAAAGCACCCACAAAATTCCCTTCTGAATCCCGAAAGATAGATGTTGGGATATTTTGATTTGCTTCTACTTTGTATATTAACAAAATATAATCGAAACCACAACTTTGTTGATTTGATTAATTTGTAGTAGCAAATGAAGCATGAACAGATCAACTTAACTCAGCGAATGGACTCAAACCTTCAGCGAACATACTTGGTTGTTCAGTGAACTGTTATTCGTGAACACTACTTCTCAGCGAATTCGCATCCGACTAGTGACCTCATCTCGCGAACACACTTTAGCGAACATTCGCAGCAAACTCACTTGGCGAACGCACTTCTCGCGGACACCCGCAGTTCGAGCAGGAAAGCATTAATTTTAACACTCCCTCTTAATGCTTTGCATCTTCATTCCAAGTAGGCCTCTGAGGTATTCAAACCTGTCTCTTGGTAGAGCTTTGATGAAGATATCTGCAACTTTGTCTTCAATATTTCAGTAGACCAAATCCACTTTATTCTCTTCAACTGCATCCCTGATGTAGTGAAACTTCAAGGCAATTTGTTTCGCCCTACTGTGATAGACATGATTCTTGCTCATGGCAATTGCAGACTTGTTGTCACAAAGAATGGTTGTTGCAGATTCTTGCTTCTCACCAAAATCTTCAATGACTCTTCTGAGCCAAATTGCTTGTGAAGTAGCTATAAATGCAGACACACACTCAACTTCAACTGTGGATAAGCCACTGATTTTTGCTTCTTTGAAGCCCAAGAGAATACACCAGTTCCAAGTGTGAAAGTATACCCAGATGTGCTTTTCAAGTCATCTACACTGCCTCCCCAATCACTATCACAGAAACCAAAGAGTTTTGGTTCCACATTCCTCTCATACATAATTCCAAAGTCAATTGTACCTTGAATGTATCTCAGGATCCTCTTTGTAGCTCTATAGTGTACTTTGGTTGGCTTGTGCATAAATCTGGATAACAAGCTTGCAGCATACATAAGGTCTGGCCTTGTTGCTGTCAAGTAAAGCAAACATCCCACTAAACTTCTGCATATACTCTCATCTGCACTACCACTTCCATCTTTTTTTTTGAAATTTTTCATTGACAACTAAAGGTGTTGCAACAGATTTGCAACCTAACATTTTGAACTTCTCTAGGACTGTCTTTGCATATTTTTTCTGTGTAATAAAGATTCCCTCCACTGATTGAACTATTTCAATTCCTAGAAAATAATGCATAATTCCCAAATCATTCATTTCATAATTCATCATCATATCAGACTTGAAATTTGAAATCATTTTTTCACAACTTCCAGTAAATACCAAATCATCAACATATAAGGAGACAATAAGAATTCTTGATTTACCTTCAGTTTTGGTGTAAAGGGCAGGTTCATTTTCACTGCTTTCAAACCCTTTTTCTGTGAAACAGGAATAGATTTCACAGTACCAAGCTCTTGGGGGTTGTTTCAAAACATAGAGAACCTTCTTCAGTGTGTAAACCTTCTGCTCTTTATGGTTGTTCCACGAAAACTTCTTCTTTTAACACTGCATTTAGAAACGCAGACTTTACGTGTAACTGGTAAAGAAACCAGCCTTTTTGTGCAGCAATGGAAATCAGACCTCTTATGGTCTCATGTCTTGCTACCGGTGCAGAAGTTTCATTGAAATCGACTCTAGGTATCTGCGAGTACCCTTTTGCTACCAATCTTGCTTTGTTTCTTTGTATAGAACCATCAACATTTGGCTTGGTTTTATAAATCCACTTTAAACCAAAAACATCTTTGTTATCTGGTTTGTCAACTAGCTCCCATGTATTGTTCTTCATAATTACATTGATCTCCTCTTTCATAACTGTTCTCCAATTATCTTCTTTTACTGCTTCTTCAAAATGTTCAAGTTTGAATAAGCATGCATTGCAGCTTTCATACACATCATTCAAACTTTTCAACCTAATCAGTGTTGAGCTTGGAGTTGATTGTGCATTTGAAGGTGCTAGTGAGGGTTGTGGAGGACTATGAGGCGGCGACTATTGCTGTGGATCAAGTTCCAGCCGTTCTAAAACCTCGTGTTCATTTTGAACAACATTATCTTACATATATTATTGAAGGACTGAACCTTGATTCCAATCCCAAGATGATTTCTCACTGAAGAGAACATCTTTGCAGATAATCATTTTCTTCTTTTTCAAATCATAGAGCCTATAGCCCTTTGTATGTGAACTATATCCCATGCACACAGACTTTTTACTTGATTCATCAAGCTTCCTTCTTATCTCCTTTGGAATATGTGCATAGCAAATTGAACCAAACACCCTCAAGTGGTTAACACTTGGTTTTCTTCCACTCTAGGCTTCAATTGGTGTCATTCCTTGCAAGCTGTTGTTGGCTACCTATTCATCAAATACACTACAGTGTTGACAGGTTCTGCCAAAAATTCTTGAGGCATCTTCTTGTCATACAGCATTGATTTCACCATTTCCACAATTGTTCTATTTTTCCTTTCAGCTACCCCATTTTGTTGTGGTGTATAGCTTATTGTGACTTATCTTTCCAAACCGATGTTTGCACAGAAATTTCCGAACTCATTTGATGTATATTCACCTCCTCTGTCTGATCTTAGCACTTTGATCTTGAGATTTGATTGTCTCTCCACCATTACTTGAAATTTCTTGAATACTAAGAACACATCAGATTTCTACCTTAGGAAATAAACTCAAGTTCTGTGTTAGGAAATAAACCAAGTCATTCTTGAATAATCATCAATGAACGTCAGAAAGTATCTATTTATAGCTTCCGTTATGGTCTTCATTGGACCACACTCATCAGAATGAACTAACTCAAGTAGAACTTTGGCTCTCCATGCTTTCCCTTTTGAAAATGAGATAATGTGTTGCTTTCCTAGTGCACATCCTTCACACACATCAGTAACTTCTTTAATTTTTGAAATCCCTACACCATTTCATTTTGATTCAGTTGCTTGAGACTTTGAAAATTCAAATGTCCAAGTCTTCGATGCCAGAGCCAAGGATCATCCTTTAGCTCCATTTTTCTTGCACTCTCTGTTGCATACTTGATAGTCAAAGGAAAACTTCTGCTCCTCTTCATCTAACTTCTACCATCAGTTTCTTGCTGCTCCCCCTCTCTCGAAGATCTTGCAAGTGTTGTCACCAAAATGTAGGTGATATAAGTGCTCAATCAGCTGACCAACACTGGAATTGACATTAAGATCTGAGTGCTTAATGAATTTGAATCAAGATCTAGAACTAACATTACATCTCTGATAAACATGTTTCCATTTTTGGTTTCCACCACAATGCTTCCTTTGCCTTTTGTGTCAACCAACATTCCATTTCCCATCTTCACTTTAGTGATGCTGTTTTAGTCAATATCATATAGCAGATTAAGATTCGCAATCATATGTTTACTGCAAGCACTATCAACAAGCCACACATTCTCACTCACTTGTGTAGTTGCAGCATGGCTGACAGAGAACATGTTGGTATCACACTGTTCTTCAATGCAGTTTGCTTGTTGATTGCCTTTCTAGTTACAATCCTTCTTGACATGACCAAACCTGTGACAATTTGTACACTTTGGTTTTCCTTTAAACCAACATTCACCATTGTGCATTTCTGAGAAAATAGAACTCTTTGAATAACTTGTACTGCTCATCCCTTCATTGTTTTTCTTCACTAACTGATCTGATTTGCCTTCCCACTTCTTGCCTTTATTTTTCCAGTTCTTCTTCATCTTTTGGTTTCCCTTTTTTGAATTAGAACTAGATGGCTCTCAATTCTTCTGATTTGAGCTAAGACTCAGTGTTTGAAAAGCTTTTTCAAATGGTTCATCATGACTCATTAACCTCTGATCAAAAGCCTTAAGTGTTCCCATCACATCTTGAACACCAAGAGTTTCCATATCCCTAGTCTCTTCTATAATACAGATTATAGCATCATATTTTCTATTTAGACTCATTAAGATCTTCTGGACTATTCTCTTCTCTATAATGGACTCACCATAGGTTTTCATTTGATTTACAATATCATTCAGTCTAGTACTGTAATCATTTAGCAATTCAGTCTCATTCATTCTAGTATACTCAAAATCTCTTCTCAAAGATTGAAATTTAATAGCTCTAACCTTTTCTGAGTCTTTGAAATCAAGCAGCAGAACATCCCAAGCGGCTTTGGCTGTTTCTTCATTTGAGATTCTTGGAAAGATCTCATCTGAGACAAAGTTTTGCAGTATGCCTAGAGCTTTTGCATCTTTCTTTATGTTTGTCTTCAGCTCCAATTTTTTAGCATTAGACATGTTTTCTGTTTCTGAACTGTATAGCCTTCATCCACATAACTCCATAGTTCATGTGAGATGAACATGGTTCTTATCTTGATCATCCAAAAGTTGAAGTTCTTTCCACTGAAAATTGGAACTCTGATTTCTGATGAGTTGCTTGAACTAGCCATATTAGATCAATAACTTGTGTTTGATTTTTTTGATTGAATTTTTTTTTAATTTAACAGTTGATATGACCCGATTGATATTGATCAACAGAGCTCTGATACCATGTTGGGATATTTTGATTTGCTTCTACTTTGTATTTTTAACAAAATATAATCGAAACCAAAACTTTGTTGATTTGATTAATTTGCAGTAGCAAATGAAGCATGAAAAGATCAACTTAACTCAATAAACTTGTGTACTTGAGTTTCTGAACTTGTTCACACTTTTACATCAACTATCTCTTCCCTTATATAGGGTACAAGATTAACCTACAAAATATCTAAGATGAAAGCATATTAAACTAGATTAAAAGTACTTTAGATACAAAATATCTAGCTTAATCTTAGTGGAGCAAACAGTAATGCAAATGGCTGTAAATTATCCTTCACAGTGGCTAAGTCTTTCACGGCAGCAAGTTTTTGTGCAACGAATGGACTCAAACCTTCAGGGAATAGACTTAGCTGTTCAATGAACTGTTATTCACGAAAACTACTTCTCAGCGAACTCGAATCCGACTTATCCTCACAGTGACCTTATCTCACGAACGCACTTTAGTGAATATTTACAGCAAACTCACTTCACGAACACACTCATCTTACGAACGCACTTCTCACAAATATTCGCAGATGGAGCAGGAAAGCATTAATTCTAACTATACCACCATAACCTGCTACATTGGGGTCTCTAAATGACCCATCAATATTCATTTTCAACCATTGCTCAGAAAGGGGCCGTCAAGTAGCTGGCTTAATGCAACGGACACTGCATTGGAGCGTCAATAGTCCCAGTAGTTTAAAAATAGGGACAACATGGTCATATGAAGGATAAGGCTTAAAACTAGCTAAGCTGACTCCTTAACCATAAGAAGAAAGTGTTGCTTGAATCTCTCATCGTGGAAATCAGTGCATAAATTACGAAGCCCATATCTTTCATTCTTGGTGTGCCATATACGAACATTGTGAGGAAAGATGTACTCCACTTTTTAGAAGATAAACATCAATTTTGAATCTTTTGTGAAAGGCTCGCCAAGCAGTCAAGCTTCTCCTGAGTTAAATGGCATTATTCTAAAGAAGCTTTCCCTACTCAACAACTATGCCTGGAGCAGCTAATGATCTATAAGCATCCTTAGGCACCAGAGCACCTGACAAGTAGCAGTCCAAACCATTGTATCTGGCAATGAACCGAATGGAATGACCATGTCCCGAATTAGGGCAGTCGCCTCTGGAAATAAGGCAAGAAAATAGGGGACAACACCCATTCTTTATCAACAATGAATTTACTAACTTTTCCTTGAAGAAAATGTAGCACACTCTGCTCCAGATTGTACATATCACAGATTGGAACTCCCAACCAATTATCTTTCCAAAAGGACACACTCTCACCATCACCAATCAGCCACAGGATATTAGAAAGGAACTGAGGCCATAGCTTCTTCAACCTAGTCCAAACTAAAGACTGTACTTTTAACAAGAACAAGAAACCAATCCCAATTTTAAGAACAGGCTTTTAAGAAACAATGTGGAGGGTGACAAACCAGTAGCAACCTCCCAACAACGCTTCAGTAAAAGAGCCTTATTTAGCTGAAAGAGATTCTTCAACCCAGACCCCCTTGAGATTTAAGAAAATAGCACATTGACCAAGCAATGAGATTAGAGCCTTTTAGTCAACATAAATAAAAAAATTATTTTGGCTTGCCTTTTTTAAAATACAGTGAAGCAAACACAATACGTCTCCTTGACTTACCCGCTTTGCTGGTAGGGTTTGCTCACATATGTCCAATCTTTGATAGAAAATTTTGATATCCTAGTGGACGTAATAGCAAGATTAACTGCTGCCTTCTCTCTCTTTGATGACGCGCACATCAGCCTCGAGCTGGCCAGAGAGGTTGCGCTCCAAAGCAACCACCACTACTTGGTAGTGCATCTGCTATCCCTCAAATCACACCTAGCGGGTTTTGCAAGTATGATTCCTACTATCTAGTGATTATATAACAAACTTTCTATTTGTGAGGTTGGAGATCGGTTTGTGTTTCAATTTGACAAGGCTACAGATTAGAACAACATTCTTCATAAGGGACCATACATGGTTCTATTGCAATACCATATTAGTGTTAACAGCCTATGATGGAATCGGTCTGGTGGAGGTAATACCAATCTGGACATTGGAACTTTGGGTCGCACTTAAGGGGTTGCCCAGTGCTGAGAAATCCAGTAATGTCATCGCTGGTGGGCTAGGCAAAGGGTCTAGTAATTAGGTTTGACTAGATGTCTCTCTTAAGGAAGGAGAAGGAGCATAGAATCCGACTGAAGATGGATACTAGAAGAAAGGGTTTGGAAACAATTTACTTACTCTCCAATTGTGGAAATTGAACTCAAGTTTTTCTTTGAAAGGCTCAAGGGTTTCTGAAGAGACTATGGGCTTTTGATCATGATATGAGTGGCTGTGATTGGGTTTTGTTAACGAAGATGCATGGAGACATTGAAGAAAAAACCATGGATGGCTGCAATGGCAGGTTTCACTGTTCAACCCTAACCCTAGCTCTAGGGTTCAGGCGAAGAGACTTACAGGAGCGTATGAGAGACTGAAGCCGAGTGCGAGTTTGACTTTGCAAGTAGCGGTGTCGGACTAGATTCGGTTAGGACTGGTTGCAACAGGGCTCCTAAAAGGCTGGGTGAAGCCTCTTTCTCAGTCAAACCACTAGCTAGGTGGTAGAGTCTACGGTTATCAGTAGGTTGCCGCCTGCTGGGCTAGAGCACAATATTAAGGCTTAAGGCCATGTACAAGAGAGTCCTAACGCTATTTCAAATCTAGCTGGAAAGAGGAGGAAACTAGATGAGGAGCAGTTCAAGCCTAGGAAATGTTTCTTAGCATTACCAGCTCAATCACTTACTGTGAGTGAGATACTAAGCTGAAAATTCCCTAAAAGAATGGGAAGCTATCTATTTCACCACAAAAGAAGGAATTGGGACATCCCAAGGCAACAAGAATAAGATCAAAACTATCAATGATATCAAAAGGGAAGAGTTGAAGGCAAAATGGAATAAAAGAAGCTTCAAAACATCGGTTAAGGAAGACCGAGCATTGGCTATAGAGGAGTCTTCTCAAGGTCTGCTTGAGAAGAATCCAGCATTGGATAATGAAAAAAATTGTGTTGGTGCTGGACACCTCATTGAATGAAAAGGAGGTAGAGTTAGCAACGGGATTTGGGATTGATGAAATTGTGGAGGAAGTAGCTTTTTTTTCTGCGTCTACTTGAGCTAAAAGGATCACAAATAAACGAGTGACCCCTATTAATTGTTTAATTTAGTCTTCTTTGGGGCATTTTTCTTTTTTCGTTTTGGACATATTCTTAAAAGGTAGGTGTCTTATGGAATTGCTAGTTTGTTTACTCTTTTGCTAATTCAATTCTTATAATGGAGCCCCTATGGGTGTGTTATTATTGTACTGTTTACTGAACTTGCATAATGGATGACTTTTTCAACTAAAAAAAAAAACGGTTTCATTACTGAAAAATAATTTTTTATTTGTAGGTATTCACTATATATATATATAATTTATTTCCCATGTTTTCAATCAATTATACCTCCTAGCCCAACTGCTAAGGGCAAGGAGCAAATTTAATTTTTGTATTTTCTTCTAAACTTTGCCTAATTTCTATGCGATAGTTTTCATAGTTCTTAGGCTCGCTTTTGAATAAGTGAGCACTGGTTGTCTAATGAGTGGTGCTAGCATACCACGTCCTAAACTTGTCCTTGCTATGGCAAGGGAATGTATGTATCCGTGTCATTCTGGCTTGAGCATGAATGCAGTTGATGTTTGGTTCAAAAAAAAAAAAAAAACTACCCACTAAACTAATTTATGTTAATTAGATACTTATTTATATATTGTAGAATAAAATAAAACTCCACCTAGGCGCCCGCCTAAGCCCTGCCGATACATTTAGGCATTAAGCCCTACTCCACCACCCGCTTTGCTTAGTGATTTTTAGAACATTGATCAAATCCAATATAGAAAATTTTATGTCATTATAGTCGTTGAAATTTAACATCATTAATGTTTTATTTTTCCTTAGAGCATTCTTTTTTTCAAATCTAGCTAGGACTTGTTCGTTACTGACAATGAGATGTGTTATGTAACTAGCTAGTATCAAGAATGGTTTTGGCTTCCTTTCACTATTTACTCGTTCCCATTGATAGAATTGTATCTTCATCTATATACAAACAAGGCATGACTAACTTAATCTAATGTCATATATCAGTCGTCAAAACAATGATCTAAGAAAGTCCACTTATTTCATGAATGAGATCATATAATCTATAGGAAAATTTAGCTCAGATGTTTTGGCAAATAACGTTTGCGATTGTGCCTGGTAACATATTTAACAGCCAGGAAAGCATGCAGCTTGTAAATTATTAGATCACTTAATTACCACATGCAGTGATTATCTCACCAATCTTCGGCTGACGTTGCGGTTTTACTGTTGTACTCTCCTCATGAATAATATATGATGTACATGAATCTTTCGTTTTGCTTAGTACTGACAAATCCGTGTGTGTCACTGTGCGTGTGCGTGTGCGCACACACACACATTTATATATATATATATATAGGATTTTTCTCAAGTAAAGATGTCTTTACTTAAGCTTATAGAACGGATTTGGTGTTTTCACCCACTTTTCGATCACATTTTCACATCTTAACCGTTCCGTCTTTAAGTTCTAATGTATAGATCACCTCTGAAAATTTTCAACCAATTTGGTGATCGTTAAGGCGTCCAAAACTGCAATTTATACGAACGAACAGAATCTGTCAAACCGGAACCGTTTGTTTACATTGTTGTAATTTGCAGTTTTTGATGCCTTAATGATCACCAATTTGGTTGAAATTTTATAAAGGTAATCTATACATTAGGACCTAAAAACTGAACTGTTAAGATGTGAATATGTGATCGGAAAGTGGTCGAAAACAAGAAATCCGTACCTAAGCTTAAGTAAGAATGTCCTTAGTGTAGCCAGACTGTATGTGCGTGTGTGTGTGTCTATATATATATATATATTATATGCAAACACACTAAAACTAACAATGTGTTCAATTCAGAGAGTTTTACGTTTTTTCTTTAAAAAAACATAATGGCAGAATCAGAGCCTTAAATTCACATTTTTTTATTAAATTGATTCTAGGATCTTGTCCATTCTATAGATTCGATGAATACTGATTAGAGAATTAGTTAAATTGTTTAGATTGTGGATGTTTTTGTAACGCTAAGATTAGGATGTGTAATTTTGCTTCAATCAATATGTTGACATTTATGCTTAAAAGAAAATCTCGTCAGTCTATGGAGCTATATGTATAAGGAGATTATGAATATTGCTTCTAATTTAATAGACTGTCATTATCAAGAAAAAGGTTTTGGGGTTTAAAAATATATAGGTTTTAATCCTCCATATTTGATTAATTATGCATATGCATGTTTTTTGTTCTTTCTTAAGGTTAAGACTATGATATGTTAATATTTCTCATATATCAATTATTTTTATCATTTTAATGACTCATTTTATCAATTGAGGACTTATGTGGTAACTAAAAAAATTTACTATTTTA
The DNA here is from genome assembly GCA_025331145.1 of Rosa persica. Lineage (NCBI taxonomy): Eukaryota > Viridiplantae > Streptophyta > Magnoliopsida > Rosales > Rosaceae > Rosa > Rosa persica. The sequence goes on along the minus strand of WFKR01000003.1, from coordinate 21,039,861 downwards.
AGGACTCATGTTATCACATTCAGGACTAAAATTATTATTTTAATGACTCATTTTACCACTTTAAGGCAATTGTACTCATGTCATATATTAACACATTGTAGAATTACCACTTTCTGAAACCCCACTCTAGCCTTTAATTCATCTTTCTAATTTCTGTTTGGTCGTTGTTCAACCCTTCCTCTTGAAACAGACATTTGATGAAAGACAAGTTATATATAAAAACAAAAGTTGGGATTAGGTTATAGCAATCCAGGAATTATATAGTAAACAATTTTAACTATGTATGATTGTGATATCGTTCTTTTTAATTAATTAATTAATTAATTAAGACCATTAATTCAAGTAGCTAGGGTTCTCACCAAATCCCTTCATTGGCATGAGTCGGCATTTCCAACCTGAAAATGACATTAAAATGCCAATTAATTTAATGAACCCTTATTTCACTGTAACTTTGAACATATTGCCAACATTCAGAAACATTGATGATCAATATTTTGACATGACACATATGCCATTGACTCTCATTGTTTAGCAATTTATGAATTTAATAATTATGAAATTCCCACGTAAAATACTGGAGTTGACAATGTGACAATAACAGGCACGGACGAGTTTGTATTTTTGGAAACTTTGGGCATGCATTCTAAACCTTTGATCAAATTAATTTATATGATTACCTATCTACCAAGAAATCTAACTCTAGTTTCAGTAGTTTATATAAAATTCGTTGACGTGTGAAATACTCTCTTTAATACTAGCTAATTATTACGAGATGGATAACAATTTTGGAATTGATTAAGCACATAGTTGGAATAATCTAGATGCATTTTGAATAGTCAATCGATCTATAGTAATTATGTACCGCCCTTTAACTATCATGACGGCCATTTACTCCACTAATAAATTTCTAATGATATCTTAAAACTTCTTGTTAGTTTATCAGTTCGAAAACAGATTATTTTAGATATAGGTTAATGAATTTTATCTCTATTATTAGCTAAAATAATAGTCACTAACAAATAGATAAAGTAAGATTGTTCTACATCAATATGAACAATGATACTTACTTTATGAAATAAGTAGCTAGAATCCATATATATGGATGAATATGAGATTTTATACGCATAGATACAGATAAGGCACTAATACTACCACTTCATACATCATGTAGAATCTTGAAACTCTTCTATACATAAGTACACTGAACTTTTGAATTAATAATTTAACAACATAATTATATTATTGTTTAAATTCGCATATGCTTGATCACATATTCATTTCGTACGATTGTGATTACGAAACATATATACATGATCAAATTCAAAGAACCAAGTTAGCTTATTCACACTGAATATGATATTTTGAACAACCTAATATATCTATGCAAACCCAGAAGAACAGTACGTAATACATTATTCCTTGACTTTCATTAGAAACGTACTTTAGGTCAACTACGCACCGCATCTTTTTAGTTGGGTTTGCAGGCTACACAATGAACCTATACCAATACCAAAAGAAAATTAGTTGATTATGAAATTAATTGGGTAGGATCACTCGAGACGATTGGTACCTGTTGTCGTTCCAAGAATATAGTACCCTAGGCCCATCAGATTATTGTATTATAACTTTTTATTGCACAAATTGGAGTATATAATGTGACTTTTGTATACTTAATCACTGACACTCTTCGCAAATGTAGTTGTTTAGATATATCATTATATCATAATTAAAGAGAGGTGTGGTAGTCGAATAATGCTACCCCTCAAATAGGGAATGTTCTTTGACGGGACAATTGATTGCATATGCAAGTCATTTTAAACCACCTTACTAGCTATAAGAAAAATCAGGTAGCAAGATGCTCCTTGATTTTCAAAATCAAGTTGCAGTTTATAAATATGGTCATGTACTACTCTGTACATGATTCTGAATTTACTGTGCATTAAATAAGTCATTATATTATAAAATTCTTTTATGTTTCACCGCAGTTGTAATAATTAATACTAGGGCACACCCACTATATCCGGCTCGACTGAAATCAGAGGAAAGTGATTCAGATCTGGCAGCGCTGACGTTGTGGCAGCAGTTGGTGACTCGATTGTGGCCTGGGGTAATCTCTTCCCTTTGGATCCATTCTGATCGTGCCTCTGTTCAATGGGGAAAAGCAATGGCGACGTTGCCTTCTCAGATCAGGATGGCCACGAGAGTCAGGCGTCTTCGGCCATCTCGGGCATGTTTCAAGTCGATGGTGAGGGGCCGGATTTCTATCCAGTTTCCCAGCGCGTTGGAGCGACGATCGGGATGGAGCAGCGCCTGGGCTTTGGGCTGGACCTGCGATGCTTTTGGCTGAGGCTAGTGGAGTCACGTTGGAGGGAGCGGGTTGTGCCTGCTCTGACGACGGAAGGTAGTGCAGCGGTCGGAGCCGCGTTCAAGGTTGGTGTCCAAAGAGGCTTTGGGTGCCCAAAGTAGATCCTGGTGGGCTTGGGCTTCTATGCTGGGTTGCCCAAGTAGGGCTTTGGGCTGGGCCTTGAGCCCGAAGCTGTTAGGGTTCGCATTTGGGATCGAGGAGACTTCTTTTGGGCCCTAAATTTATCTGCATGCTAGAATTACTTCCTCAGTTACTTAGGTAGAAGATTGCTCTCTATTCAGCGCATTCTTTTGCATGGAGTAGGCAAGGTCGGTCACACTATCGGAGGTTATCTTGATAGAAGATTACCCTCTATTCGACGTATATCCTTGCGTGGAAGTATGGTTGACCCTACTATTGGTACCGTTTCACATAGCCTGGACTCTAGTGCCTCATCAAATGCTAAATTGCATTCTTTTGTACCCTTGTTGGGTTGCATTTCCGATGCTTTGTTGCATCTAGTGTTTCTTTTGTTATTTTATATTTTGATGTAGTTTCTACATCTATAAGTTGTAATTTTTCTTATGTTTATCATTAATAAAATGGTTGACAGTTCCCCTAAAAAAAATGTAGTGGAGAAACTTTTCATATAACTACAAGTTTTCTACTCTTTCTTTTATTTTTATTCCTTTTTTTTCTATTTTGTAATTTACTATATTATTTCTATTGATTAATTATATTTCTGAGTTTTTAAATATATGGGGTTAAATCAGTAAAAAAATTCAATTTTAAGAGCAAGTTCTCTTCTCTTAATAATAGTATAGATTAGCTAATCGCAAGGAACTCTTTCTCTTGTGTAGCTTGTAACAAAATCTAATTTATTAATCTTCGGGGTGCCTTCTATTCTTTTTCTAGTATTTGTTTAGTTCGCCACCTAAGAAGTTGGATAAGTATAAATTTCCTTCTTATGTTGATGAGCTGGCATACCTATATTATCTTTCGAGTTATGGACGCAGCAGACCAAAACATGTGTGCTGAGCGTGCGATCCATCAACCTACTAAAACAAGAAAGTTGCCAAAGTTCATTGTGAAATTCTTTTTAGAAAACCCTAAGAGAGAGGGAGACCACATTTTTTAAGATAATCGCCACATTAAAACGGGATAAAGTTATTTCATTATTATCATACCTAGTTTCAAATATGTAAATGAAAAGAACCCACCAATTCTTTGTGTAGTGATGTTTCTATAATCAATGTTAAAGAATATCATAAGTTTAAATTCCCTTGTCTCCATTGATTCCAGCTTATGAAATGAGAATGAAAACCCGCATTTCCCCAAAAACTCATTTCGCTCACCATTGACCAAAAGGAGGGGGTTTTCCTTGTTTTTTTCCCCCCTTATTTAACTAAGAGAGTTTGTTGGTGATCCTATATAAGAGCTAGGTTTATTTGGGCATCCCATTTACACTCTCCAGATATATTTCTGTACTCAAGAGTGTTATGAGGAGTGCACATTCATTCCTCCTAAGTTCTTCTGAGTGAAGAAACACAACTGGAGTGGGTGTTTACCATTTTAAGGTTCGCTTTTTCTGTTTTTCGGGGGTCAATTTACTTGAATGCTAAGAGATTAGAGTGTTCATATACAGAGAGAGTCTCATTCCAAAGCACCGATGTTAATGAGTTTATCACTATACCACAAAAATGTAATATCAGTCATTGAAAGCAAAGGAACAATAACAGAAGATCCTTGAATTGCTTGGAGGGATGGACAACCCGAATTATGGGGCACAATATCTCTATTGTACGAATTTGTGCCTTTTTAGCCGAAATTGGCTTTAGATGGTTTTATGGGGTGCAGCTTTTAAAGACCAAAATTTCATGCAATTTTCGTGTGTGTGGGAGTTAGTAGTGGAGTGAAAAAAGAGTTTGCTAAATATAGCATGGATTTTGAGCCCTTTCTTTGCTTTGTTTCAATGGGATGACCATGCATCCCTAACTCTGGGGCGGGGGCTGACATGGGCATTCATAATTGCCCCAGAGCATTTCTTCTTCTTTTTTCTATCTATCAGAAAGTGGAATGGACTTTTTTCAGTTTCTAAATAAAGTAAATCTTGATCTGATTGGTTTTGCATTCTGCAGTTTTCCCTGTGCTTTTCTGTTTCAGATATATTAATTGAATGGCAGGTTTCAGATCTGTTTTGGCTTCAACACAATTTGCCATAGCATTTTCCAACCAGTTTAGCTGGTAGATATCTCCAGCTACTACGTAAATCAGTTTATTGATTTATTTGTTCAAAGCTTACCTAATCCATGGCTTTTAACAGTTTGTTCAACGTTGAATATATTCAAGTGAATGTATTCAAAAGAAATATTTAAGAAATAAATTGAATGGCAAGAAGCATACGTGTTCCTGGAGCTATTATTATTGAAATTTCTTGTGGTACAGTTGTTACAGCAATGTGGTTTAAAGCCAAGCATGCATATCCAAATTTGAACAAGAAAAGCGAAAGTTTATACCAAGTAAATTGCTAAATTTGAGTACTCATTAAAGTACAAAATGCAGATGTCACACTGACAATAAAATTCTTGTGGGTGGTTGGAATGAAACATTTTGCATGCAACTCAAATTTTTAAAGATAAGTATTAAATACATTGTATCAGAAGTATTCTTCTTATAGGTTGTTTCATAAGTGTTCTTCTTGTAGGTTGTTTGAAAAATGTTCTTTTGCATCATTTGCATGTCAATTATTCCTTATTGTGCTGGGGTGGCCTGCAGATGGATGAAAGCTTTAGTTTAATTGTTTAGTCGATGATTTTTCTAGAGCTTTCGGTTTAGGCTTTTGACGGTTCGAAGAAAAGTTGGGACCATTCATACCCCGAGTTCAAGCAAAGAAACGACCCCAAGTGGCGAAACCCTTCAAGATCGAGAAGTACAATGGGACTTGAGACCCAAACCACCACCTCGAGGTATTTCAATCACGGAACAATGGCACGCGATATACTGACGCCATGACTTGCCACGCGTTCGAGGAAACACTGACAGACGAAGCGTTGCGTTGGTTTCTCAATCTGCTACCCAACTCCATTGACAATTTCAGGGAATTGTGTGAAAAGTTCCTCATATGCTTCATCCTTTGCGGTAGCGGCAACGCACCACACCTAACTTGTTTAAGTTGAAGAAAAGACCCAACGAATGCCTCCGCGGTTTCGTTAGGAGATGGCAGAGACAGGCAAGTCAGTTGCATACTCTAGACCCAATCTTGGCAGCATCAGCATTCAAACAGGCCCTCCAGCCTGGGTACTTCCTACTATAAATCAATGCCGACCGACCCACCAGTTATGATGAGCTTATTGATGCTACATTGCTACCACAGCTTACGCCCGGGCCGAGTATGACATTTGTCCGTGATGCAGGCACAAGCACCACTGTCGCCAACGTCCCTCAACCCAAAAACAGCTGTAAAAGTAACGACAACAGGGGTAAGGACTGGAACAAGGACCAACCAAGGCAACACAGTGGTTCAAGCAAAGATAAATCTGGGTACACCAATGACAGAAGGGATAAACAGCACAACGAAAGTCCTGAAAAGGCACAGCCACATTACTCCAACAATAATCGATATCGCGAAGCACCATACAACAGCAATCGATATCGTGAAGCACCCAGGTATGAGGTCGATCTTCACCACTCTCAGCACTTCTTATGTGGATATATGGAACAGTCACATGGACATCATCCCACCACCCCCAAAGCGTAGACCCAATCAGGAAAAACCCAGAGACAACGGTAGGAAATGTACTTATCATAAGGAGGTTGGCCATAACACCAACGTGTATTACACCCTTAAGAATGTCATCGAGCATTTCCTGACACTGGGGCCAACATTATTGAATGGATTAAATACTGTTTACTCCATATAATTATAGGGTTTCGACGTTTCAGTCCCTAACGTTTTAATTTCACCTAAAAACTCCCTAAACTTTTCAATTTCACCTAATAGGTCATTGTCGTCAACTTTCTGTCAAAAATTCCATCATTTTGCTGACGTGGCAGCCTGCTACAGTAAATGATTATTTTACCCCTCACTGACAAAAAAAAAAAGTTTCTATATATATATATATATATCTTTTTACTTTCTTTTCTCTTTTTTTTTTGTTTTCTATGTATTTTTTTAAAAGGAAATGATGCAAAAGGTCATATTGGAGTGTGAAATCATAAAAAAATCACATAGTTTTCCACTTGATAAAAAGGTCCACAATGAATTGTTAGTAATATTAATTTAGTCCGTATTAATAATGAGATAATGTTAAAAAAGGTCAGTTTTTAACTTTTTTTGATTCCATTCTGCCCTTAAAGCCAACTCTCTCTCTATCTTCTTCTCCGCCTTCTCCACAGACAGAGACCTCCAGAAGCGGTTCCCTACCGGAGGAACCAAGACGCAGATCTCTTCGTTTTCATCACTAACGGTGAAGCCGATATCTACTTCTACCATAGCACCTCTGATTTGTTATCCACAATCAAAAGCAGGAGACTACGAAATGAGCCAAGACGCCAAGAGAAGTGTTCTTGAGACTGTACCTGACGAAGCCGAATTTTGACAAGCGGAAACCCTCGCTGACTGTCACCACCTCCACCAGCAAGCACGTTTGTTGTGTTAATCACTAGATTTGATTCGGAAATAGGTTCAGAGCCTCTTTTCTTCTTTGATTCATTATGCGATTGATTCGTTTTGTTTTTAGATATCAAAATCGAATTTGCTCTTTGCTGCTGTGCTATTAGGGTTTGGCTTAATCTGGAGGTGGCTACCGATGTTATAGAGCCACGGTTTATTGGTTTCAGTGGTTATCTCGTTCCTTGGCTCATTTGTTTCTTCTCTTAACTATTTTTGATGATTCGTTGTTTTTGGGGTTGGATGATTTGATTTTAATCGAGATCGGTTGTGGTTTTTGTTGGTGTGATTTAAGACTAGACTGGTTTGATGGCGGTGGCTGCTGAGGTTTATAGATCAAAAGATTTTGTAAATCAGTTAATTGGTTTGCAGATATGGAATTATTGTTTCGTTAAAAACCTTTACTACTTCTCAGAACAGCCTTGATTCGATGTGGATTGTGATGCATAATGGTTTTGTTGATGTGTTATTAGGATTTGGCAGGTGAAGGCTACAGTTCGTACATATTGGTTTACGGTAAGCTAGTAGAAATATAGTGAGGTCAGGATTTGAAATAAGGTTTTAGGGGATCTGTTATAGCAACATTTTTTAGAAGAAGCATGTATTACTAAGGGTTTTATCTAAAGAGAAGTGCATAATAGTGCAAAGTTCAGTATGTATCTATTGAAATATATGCAGCATGTATACTCTGTGTGTGATTACTTAAGAATATGAGAAGTTATTGTAAACTGTGAATTCGAGTTATTTTAGGAAGTTTGCAATGTAAAATACTATCAAGTTTACATCACTCATGTATGTTGTGTTAGTTATGGAAAGTTAAGAGGCATTATTATTTAGGATTTTAACATGGTTATCTATTTATCTGGGCCTGAAAGCTTTAAGATACAGAATGTCATGTAGTTCTGTATACTGAGTTAGTGTCTATATATTATTACCGAAGTAGATAGGAATGCTGATGTTGGTTCATACACTGAATTATATAGAATTAATGGTATTTAGCTTCCACCAAATTGCAAGAAGAATCATGGTAAAATACTCTATTGAGTTGATAGTGTGTGGCTATGTCCCAACCGTTCCTTTATAATTCAATATATTCATAGTTATGGTTTTGGTGCACTCAATTGCTATTGTTATCCGTGGTCAACATGCTTTGGGCTTGAAGGCTGAACAATTTTCTTTGTTTATTTAATGAGGTTTCCTTTGGGGTTTGGATCAGTGGCAATACAGGCAACTATTTGATATAATCTGGAGCTCTATTTTTTTTTTTGAAATTAGTTGAAGCTAGTGGAATTCCCTTATTTTCATTGAACTCAGGGTTGTATTTAAGTGCTCAGTGATAATAAGCTTTTGGTTGGCAGGTTCTTCATGCATGGCATAAAAACTTGGTAAAGAAATGTTTGGAGGACGAGGTGCAAGCTACATTATCAAGAAGGCTTCATCAGGCAGTAGATAACATATGTCAACAAAGAGGAACATATGGTTTGTCTGCGGATTTCATGGAAGATTTTGTTGATGCATCAAATTTTGTGGATTATCTTAAGGCAACTTGGTATCCTAGAATATGTTTATGGCTTAGTAAGCAGGTCATTGGCCAATTATAAACTAGCTTACTAAATCAATTAGTTTTTTATATCTTTTTATGGTCCAAGTTAAAGTTATTCATTATGTTAAAACAGTCCATAAGTTTATGATTTTATGTTAAAACAGTCCATAAGTTTATAACTTTATGTTAAATTAGCCCATGTCTTCTATTTGTATATCCTATACAAAATTGTGAAAATGAGAAAATCATTAGTGACTTTGATAGTTACATAATCAGTGATATGATCAATGACGTGTGATTGATTTTGACATGGCTAGTAACTTTGTTAATGACTTGAGGTTAACATTGACATGGACAGTGACTTTACCTATGACTTGAGGTTAATAGTGACTTGGACAGAGATTGATTGTAACATGGTCAGTGACATGACCATTAACTTGACTAGTGACCTCATTAATTAGGGACTTAGCTAGGAATTGACAATGACATGTTTATGACTGTGACATGGTCAATAACTTGACCATTGACATAGCTAGTGACTTAAGGGAACAATGACTTGGTCATGACCTCATTAACTAGGAAGTTGGTCTGGCCAATGACTTCACTTGCTAGTGACATGCAATATGACTTGGCTAGTGACTTGAGGTCAACAGTGACTTGGTTAGGGATTGATCGTGACATGCTTGGTATCATGTTCATGATTGACATGATCAATAACTTGATCAGTGACATAACCAGTGAATTGAGGTCAACAATGACTTGGCCAATGACTTCATTACCATTGACTTCACTGACCAGTGACTTGGTCAGTGACTTGTATAACAATTACATAGTCAGTGACATGCAATGTGACTTGACTAGTAACTTGGTCGGTGACGTGTATAAAAATGATATCGTGACATGCATTGTGACATGGCCAGTGACCTGGCAAATCATATGTGATTGACAGTGATTTTGACAGTTACACGATCAGTGACATGGTCATGGCCAGTGACTTAGGCCACTTAAACTTCACAAGTATTTTTTTGGACAATGAATTTAAGCGTAAGACAAAAACTGTATGCTCAATCATGAGTAAGAAGATTTTCTTGTGATTCCGAGAAGATTTCAAGTGATTTTAGTCAAAGCAACAGTGACACCATAAAAGGATATGAAAAGCTAATTGATTTTGTAAGCTAGAGTTTACAATTGGCCAGTACTTACATCCTAAGCTATAAAGAAATTTATAAAATTTCTTCTGTCCTTGCTACTCTTCTTCATAACTTTTTTCTACATGGCTAGAACTTTTGTTTCTTCATAATCCTCTTCACTTTCTTCCTTTTGTTTTCTTTTACCCCAGACCATGTGTCTTGTTAATATATCCTGTACAAAATTATGAAAATAAGAAGATCATCAGTGACATGATCAGTGACATGTTTATGACTGTGACATAGCCTATGACTTGGCTAGTGATCTCAATAACTAGGAACTCGGCATGTGACGTGGTCAGTAACTTGATCAGTGACGTATACAACAATGACTTGAAATGTGACCTGATTATGACATGGATTTGCCAATGACTTGGAAAGTGACATGTGATTGACAATAACTTTGACAATTACATGATCAGTGACATGGCCAGAAACTATCAGTGACTTTGATAGTTACATGATCAGTGACATGTTCATGACTGTTACATAGCTAGTGACTTGTGATTGACAGTGACTTTTATTATGAAAGAAAATATTGTTGAGAAAGAAATCTAAATATAACATAATGACCAAACCTCAATGTAAGCTACAGCAGGCTTTGAGTGCTTCTCATTTGTCCTTGCAATGAATGTGTCCCAGAAACGTACCACCATTCAAAGTGGAATCCTCCTGGTGCATCAATTGCTACATATCCAAATCTAAAATATGTTTTAGTACTCTTGAGAAAATCACTCAATATATACCATGAAGTCATCTAAATCAACGTTATGCAAAATACAAAGAGGAATTTTGTGAATATGACAACAAAAGGGAACAACTCAAAAGTGATACATCAGTTACACTAATTATTACTAATAAATTAAAGGGTTAATACTATTTAGTCCTTGAGCTTTTGACCATAAAACACTTCAGTCCCTGACCTTCTAATTTCACACGTTTAGTCCTTGTACTTCAAAATTTCAGACCAATAGGTCCTTGCATTCTAAAAGTCGCGGTGAAATGTCTATTATGCCCTCAGTTCTTTTTTTTTATATAATAAATTTATTCCTTTCTCTTTTTTTTTTAAATTCTTTTTTTATATTTTATTTATTCTTTTTTTAAAACAGAAAGAAAGAAAGAAAAAAAAACAGAAAGAAAGAAAAGGAAAAAAATTTCCTTTTCCAAAAAAAAATAAAATAATTAATTAATTAAAAAAAAGAACTGAGGGCATAATAGACATTTCACCGTGACTTTTAGACGGCAAGGACCTATTGGTCTGAAATTTTGAAGTACAGGGACTAAATGTGTGAAATTAGAATGTCAGGGACTGAAGTGTTTTTCGAGTAAAAGTACAAGGAGTAAACAGTATTTAACTCTAAATTAAAAGAGTATCAAAAGCTAAAAGCATTACCTACTGGATATGTAGCAACCTTCCTTTCAGTCATAAATATATTTGCAGAAGTAGTCAATTTCCTTTTCAACAAACAATGATGAATATAAACATCAAGCCAGTAGCAAAAAACATGTCAAAGTAGGGTAAATATCAAACTGATAATCAATCCATAGCAGAAAAAGGAAAAGAACAACACCCAACAACAAATTAACAAATCACATGCAGACCTAACATTGAACAAAGAAATCTGAGTAATCCAATACTTACATCTTATCAGCTTCTCAATTATCTGATGGACAAGAAACATGATAATAAGGAAAGCATCTTACCATAAAGCTTTTTTTCTAGTTCTACTTCAAATCACTATTCTTGATGGAGAGCATCTTACCACAACAATAATTTAAATAAATCAAAGCAAATGAAGCAAATTTGCAATGAGTTCACTATCAACATTGACACTTAAGAGTCGCATAACTCAGAATTACATATGTATCTATTGCCGAAACTACTTCTCATCTAGTTTGTTCCTATGCTAAGAGGTTATATATATATATATATATATATATATATATATATGCGCTGCATTTTTTTCTTTTCTGTTCCACACCAGACTGGTGAGGATCAGATCTTGAAGGTATATAGTTATCTTAACTAACTAACTAACCGATATATGGATATTTTTGACTAAATAGCAGAGAAGAAAAGATAAGTTAGCTCCCCGATCAACACTAATAGAATTATCAATACTGTGAATGATGTTCATATGTGCAATTGGCTCCTCTAATTCAAGTATCTAAAATGTCAATAGTCCATCAATACTTACCAAAGCTCAAATACATACTTGCATTGAATCAGTTAATCAAATACTAAATTCCAGAAAGTGATGAAATTTACTTTGAGATAGTCAAAGAGGACGTCAAAGCCAACTTGAGAGAGAGAGAGAGAGAGAGAGCTCAACTATTTCCAATGGTGGGGAGGAGGAAGCCTCTGTTGGTGGAACCAAAACTCTCATCAAATCCGTACTAAGTATAAGAAATTATTACCTGATGACCTTCTCGACATAATTGGAGATGATGGCTGACCAATATAGCCCCATGGCCGCCGTGCTTTCAACGACCACGATAACCTGCTTCTCCGTCATCGTGCGGTTGATGAAGACCGTCAACCATCTCTGTACTGCAAAAATGAGAGAAAAATGAGAGCCGGAGACGGAGACGAAATCGGAAGACGAAACGGCGTCATCTGCACTGTTTGGAGGGAATTGAATCCCTCCCGTCCTATTCAATTAAACTATGAAAGGCTGAGGAGAGGTCTTGGAGGCTCCGGCATCGGCATCGGCCTTAGACTTGAAGTGGTGTTCCTTGTCGGACATGGCTGGCTCCAATATCAGAGAGGGACATTTTTGTAAGGGCCGAGAGTTCAAATAGATGAGGGTTCAGACGATTTTGGGTTATGGGAAAGAGGGAGACAGAGAGAGTGGTCAGTGGCAGCTTTGGTAATTAAGTTTAACTTTAGTGGCAGGTTGTTTAGGGGTGATCTTAATTATCATAGGGATATTTGTAGGCCTCATCATTTAGCCCTTCGGCCCTAAGCCCGCCCTAAGACCGCCCGGCCCATAGGGCCGAAGCCCTACCTGGCCCTTACATTAGGGCGGGCCGGCCCTACCCTTTCTCAAATAGGGTAGGGTAAGGGTCATGCAAATGAAGCCCGGCCCTACCCTACGGCCCGGCCCGATTGAGCCAGTAAGGGCCAAGCCCGGCCCGGCCCTAAAAGCCCTACCCGGCCCAACCCTAAAATTTATATATTATTTTTATTAGTTTCTATAACATAGACTTTGTTTTCTTTAATTTTTTTTTTCTTTGTTACACAACAATTAATATTGGGAGATTTAAAGAGATAGTTAATTGAATATAACCACCTTAACTAAATTAATAAATGTTATAAGTTAATTTCTATATGTGTGTGTGTGTGTGTATGTATATATTAAATATGATCAACAAAAAATAATGAGTCTTATATTACCTATATCATCATTGAGTCACATTTTAAGGAAAAAAAATAATGTTTTTTTTTTTTTTAGTTATACAAAATAAGGCCATTTTTGGCCCATTTCGGCCCTATTTGGCCCATTTCGGTCCTATTTGGCCCTATTCGGAAGGCCGGCCCGACCCGGCCCTTTTGGCCATAGCAGATTGGGCTTTTAGGGCGGGTAAGGGTTATCATATTTAAGCCCCGGCCCGACCCTACCCGGCCCTAAATTTTGTTGACTTTGACTAGGCCCAGCCCGGCCTGACCCTAATTTAGGGTAGGGCCGGCCCTAGCCCGACCCATGATGACCCCTAGACATTTGTGTTGCATGAATTATAATAAGACACTTTAAAATGACCTATTTTATCATTGACCCTTTTTTTAATCTCTTTTTTTTTTAACTCTTTTTTTTCTCTTTTTTTTATTTGTTCTCTCTTTTTTATTTAACTCTCTTTTCTTTTTCTTTTTTCTCTATTTTTTTAATTTGTTATCTTTTTTTTAACTCTTTTTTCTTTTATTTTTTTCTTTTTTTTAAAACTCTTTTCTCTATTTTATTAATTTGTTCTCTCTTTTTTTTAACTCTCTTTTCCCTCTTTTTTTTCTCTCTTTCTGTTTTTTTATTTATATTTCTTTCTCATTTCTTTTTACCTCTTCTTCCTCTTCCTCCTCTCTGCTCGGCGGCCTTCTCTTCCCCCTCTCTGACTGCATCTCCAATTTATGGCCACACCTAGATGCCGGAATGGTCAGGTTCTCTTCCCTTCAGATTCCGGCTGCTTCATGGTGTCGGAGCTATATCCGTAGCTTTTTTTCGACGTTAATAAAGTTTCTATGGTGTTGATTTGCTGAGATGATGAGCCAAGAGAGAATTGAAGAAGATAAGATTTTTGAGTCTTCCTGCGAGTTTCTATGTTGTCTGACGACCATTGGTTTCAACTCAGGTAGAGTTTGTGTGCTTGTCAAGCTTTACCTCTCGGTATAATTGAATTTGGTTGAGATTTGGAGATTTTGATGGATGGATGGTGGAATGGCCAGCACTTGCTCGAAGTGGTAGGCACGCCAACGGTGGTGAGCCGGGAAGGTTTTGGCTTGCGAGATTGTGGCTCAAAGATCACAATAGTCTGCACTCTTGGCTTGGGTTTGCAGTGAAGATGAGGACAGAGACGAGAAAGGGGAAGAAGAGGAGGTTAAAAGAAATGAGAAAGAAATATAAATAAAAAAACAGAGAGAGAAAATAGAGTTTAAAAAAAGAGTAGGAAACAAAAAGAGAGAACAAATTAAAAGGAAAAAAAAAAAGAGAAAAGGGAGTAAAAAAAAAAGAGAAAAAAGAGAAAAGAGAGAACAAAATAAAATAAAAAAGGAGAAAAAAGAGTTAAAAAAAAAATTAAAAAAAAAAGAGAAAAAAGAGTTAAAAAAGAAAAAGAAAAGAGGGAACAAATAAAAAAAGAGTAAAAAGAAAATAGAGAAAAAGGAGTTAAAAACAAAAAAAAAGAGAAAAGCCTTTAAAAAAAGAGAGAGAAAAGATAGTAAAAAAAAAATATATATATATATAGAATTTTTTTGTCAGTGGGGTAAAATAGTTATTTTACTGTAGTAGGACTGCCACGTCAGCAAGATGACGGAATTTTTGACAGAAAGTTGACGGTAATGATTAATTGGGTGAAATTGAAAAGTTTAGGGAGTTTTTAGGTAAAATTGAAACGTCAGGGACTGAAACGTCGAAACTCTATAAGTATAAGAAGTAAACAGTATTTAGTACTTATTGAATTATGTGGCCAGATACTAACTATACATGGCGGCGTGCCTATTGCCGAGACCCTGTGGACAAGAAACGCTCAGTCTCAGTTACAATTATGATACTCCCCAGGTGGAGTGGAACTCAGTAACATTCAATCACACATAAGATACCAATATATTCAAAATGAAATGTTATAAATGAGTTTAGAGATTAATTGTCACATATATACCAATATATTTTAGTTATACTTCAATTTTTCGTAAAAACTCATTTGGAGATGTGCTAGGGTTTCATCTCTATTAGAATTTTTGCCAAAAGCACATTCTTCAATGTTTATTGAAGATATAGCAGTGACTCATGCCTCAAGCTTGTGTCAGTCGACTTCAGCTGTAAATCTCATGACCTTAGGGGAGTCGCTAGTTTCTCATGGTAATTTGTACTTGCTTGGGCCCTCCTTTTAGGTTTTTCAAGAAATTATGAGAAGACTGTGAAGGACTTGAGGTGGTATACAAATCGAGAAGGTTAGTTGTAGTCATTTTATGGTATAGTTCGAAATGGCAGCACTCTAAGATGGCTTCTTTCATGGTGATTCATGGCAATTTGACAACACCATATCCAGCTCTTATGAAACTTAATGCCATTAATAGGGTTTGAGTGCCTATTTTGAACCTTCTCCTGGCTCTGAAATCAGATAAGGTGACATGTAGTATCAGGGCTAAACTACAATCGGTACTTTTTGTCAACTGATTTAGTATTGCTCCTTGGTCGACAACAGTTCATATCAGAATTAACTTGGCAGCGTCTAATGTCATCTAGAATCAACATCGGCACAAGTATCATTTATGTACGAGAAGGTGGTTTAAACTTGTGAATAGCATTTGTAGCTAGAACATCCACTTGAAGGTATCATTAGGGCTAAACAAAGATTGGTACTTTTTAGGATTAATTTCAATTTACCCCCCTTGAGGTTTGGGAGCATCATTAGGTCACCTCTTCTACTCTCAATTTTGAATTTTTACCCTCCAAGCTTTCCGATTTCAGTCAGCCGTGGCCAATTTTTTAGATTCCGTCTAAATTGGACATTAACTCTGACGATCAAACCAACTTCTAGGGTTAAAATAGTCATTTCAAGACAGAACAAATTTTGAAGGAAAAAAAAAAAAAAAAACTCATTTCTACTTCTTCCATAGATCCTCTTCTTCTTCTCGCTCTTATCTCCGATAGGCTGCCCCAAAGACCCACCCCGATTCCTGAAGACTCAATAGCAGAATGAATAAAGTTTATTACGGGATGACGACCACCATAACTCTATCTATTCCTAAAGACTCAATAGCAGATTGAATGGGCTTTTACTACGAATCACCATTACTGGTAATCCACTTTAGAGCTAGGAATCACCTAAACCCGATTCATCAATGCTGCGAAGAACTGTGCTTCTCTAAGCAGATCAAATGGTTGGACATTTGGCCCGAAACGTAAATCGCCAACAAGTACTTATCGGAATTAGGCTTCCGGTCAATTGTTCTCTCTCTAAAAACCGCTCACTATTCCACACCGATCGAATCCCGAAAATCTCTGAATTCCGATGATGAGCGCGCTATGTAGAGCTGAATCTCCTTATTCAACGAAATCTGCCTCAAAATCGAGGATTTGAAATCCTGGAGTTCGAAATTAGAGTGATTCAAAGTGGAATTAGGATGCGTTTGGTTCCTGAGGCCGAAGAGACCGAGCTGCTGCTAGTGGAGCAAGAAGAGAGCTCGCAATTCCGATTCGCGGAGCTTATCGGAGAACGAATCGGAGAGAGGGAGGGAGAGGTGGGAGAAGAATAGGCTCTTGATGTCGGTGGTGAAGAAGAGGATGAGGACGACGAGAGGGATGAAGGTGAAGAAGATGAGGAACCGCTTGTTGAACAAGTCGCCGAGCTTAACGGAGGCGAAACGACGTCGTATTTGGCAGTGGCGGCGGTGGTGATCGCGATGTGGAAAAGTGGTGGCAGATCAAGGACTGGGGAGCCGCTGCTGCTTGCGCTCGTTTTGTTCGATTAGGTTTCGGATATCGTCGTCGTCGTTGGACGAGGAGGAGGAGTCCGGCTGGTCCATTTGTGGGATTGAGGTAGAGGAATAAGCGTTTGGGGATTAGGAATCTAGGGTTTGGAGGAGTTGGAGTTTTGAAGGGAGGTGAATGGAAATCAAGGTCAGATTGGGGAGACGATGATGGAGGAAGAAGCCAAAGTTTTTTTTTTTTTTTTGTGGTGAGGTGTTTTTGTCTTGAAATGACTATTTTTACCCTTAAAGTGGGTCTAATCTTCAGAATTAACGTCCATTTTGGACGGAATTTGAGAAATTGGACACGACTGACTGAAATTGGAAAGTTTAAGGGGTAAAAATTCAAAATTGAGAGTAAAGGGAGTGACATGAGGACACCCCCAAACCTTAGGAGGGTAAACTGAAATTAATCCTACTTTTTATCAACCAGTTTAATTTGGCTTCTATATCGATAATACTTAGCATTAGGTTTAATTGGTAGTGTCTATTATTACGCCTCATATCCAAATTTATCAGTTTGTAGGTCATTGAGACGGTAAATGAAAACTATCTTGACTTTTTACCTTTGTGTTAGATTTTTTAGGGGTTTCAAAAGTTAACCTTTTGTTCGGCTTAGTTTTTTAGGAAACTTTCCTCTAGAAAGTTAAAAAGGACTTTAAATGGAGTTCGTAGGCATGCAATACACAAAATTTGGAGTTCGTATGAAGAAATTACGGTCTGAAAAGCCTAAGTTACTATTCCGGTAAACTTTCTATAAATAGCAAATTGCATTTGGAAACCTTCATTTCAAATGGAAGTTTCCATTTGGGCTGAGAAACTCTGCTCTTTCTCTTCCAAACCCGGATTCTAACTCGACCCGATTTTGCAACTTGGTGAGTTTCGCCGCCATCCATCCACCCCAGACCACCGGACAGGTTGGGTTCGGCACACCTCTCCACGACAAGCTGGTCTCTGACCACCACCAGCTCCGACTTGCACTAAAGGAGGAGTTTTGAAGCAAAAACTCAACTCCGCCTACCCGTTTTGCAATTCAGGCCAATCTCAGTTTTGCGGCCACCTTAGGCCGCGCCATCACTCACATCAACTCCAATTCACTAGGAGAAGGATGAATCAAAGATCGGAAGAAATCTAGGGAATCCGGGATTCCGGGATTTCGAGGTAAATTCCGACTTGTAGACTTAAAATTGATCAATGTTGTAGTTAAGAAAGTTGTTGGGAATGTTGTAAGGAACATTTAATGTAGATTTACTAATCAAATTTGGAGTCGGAGTCGGCGGCGGGTGGGGAGGCATCCGGCCATTCCTCGAGTCCTGTTTTGGTCTGTTCAGTTAAGCTTATTGTTACAAGCATGTGGAAATGAAATTTGTATCGATTGGTACACTTTTTTAAAATTATTGAAATTTCCAAAGTTAGGGGACCGTTGGATTGACCCTATTTTTTTGATAAGTTGTTTTAATATTCGAATCAAAGTAACGTATGAAATTTGAGCTTGTTCCATTATGCTTTCAAGCTTTCAATGAATTATTGTTTCTAGGGTTTGATTTTGTTATCTTCAATTTAGTTCTGATTCTTGAGAAGAGCTATTCATAATATCAATTTGTTCAGAACGGCAGGTAGATCAAGGTCGAGGAGGAATTCTTCGGACAGCCATCATATCCGCAAATCTGTGAGTGGACATTTGCTTTTTGAAATAAATTATGCATGCAGTGTTACTTTTGGATATTTGTTTATTATGAGTTTTAAGTATGATTTGACTCTTCGAGATTTTATAAATTTATGGCTTTTTTAGATATTGAGTTTTATGAGCTTTAATTTATCGATATTTCTTGATTTATATTTTTGATGATTTATTGATGATTTATGAAGTTAATATTGAGTTTACTTTCCTGAAGCATCTGTTAATTTTTGGGGCTAAATATTAGTTACTACATTATACTTTAGATCTAAAATCAATTTAGTTCCTAGACTTTTAATTTCATCAAAAACACATGTACTCTACTATTTCTCATCCAATTAATCCTTCTGTCAGTATTCCGTGAGCTGGAGGCGTTAAGTTGCTAACATGGCACTGCCAACTCAACTCTTGTGGGGCCCACATGCAAGGGAAATCCCAAATTAACCCCGGCTCACTCTCACCCTTGATTTCACCAAAAACCTCAGAACCTATTACGGTGGTTACCCCATAAACATAGTCCTAAATAAAATAAAATAAAAATAAAAATTAGGAAAACTAACTCTCTTCCTTTGAGATTGTTGCTGGGTTCAGTTTGGTGGGTTGTTCAATATTACTTGCGGGCAATAAAGGCAAGCCGGTATGTCGAGTACAAAACCTAAACCTGCTCTTACAAGAACCTGATGTATCTCATAAAGAACTGAGGCTGTGTCTGTCTGCACTGCAAATTTCATGACATTGGCCAACGTTATCATTGTGTTGAATTCAGATCAAGTCTGGGTAGCTTTTGATGAGAAAGATTGAACCCTTTGAAAAGGTGAAATGAGCTACTGCAGTGTTAAGATTCTTTTTCCAATCTTCTCTCTACTCTAATATTTTGGCAGAAAAAAAAAAAACCCAAGTGATTAACCACACATGAAATTACACAAGAAAATATACAAAAGGCAAGCAATTCCGATCTAAATTTCAAATCTTTCCGGTTAAGGGTTCGTCCGTTTTCGGCTTCTTAGATCTTCTCTGACCGACTTGAGTGGTCATGCTTGCACACTGAACCTGTTCTTACACCACCCCATTTTGCCTTTTCTGCATATAAACCAAAAATCATCACCAAAACAACCGCCTCATATTGATTATGATTCAATCAATTGCAAATTTTCAACACTTAGATAATTATTAGACTTTGACGAAGACAAGCCGACCTTGGTCTTGGTGGAAGAAGCAGAGAAGGAACTGCTGCATGTCAGTTCTGATTTCTGAAGAAAGCTAACTCTCTTCCATGGGTATCCACACATCGAGATCGTTGTCGGCCAAGTCGGCGCCCCTCCAGATCAAGATTCATGCCTTCGTAATTCAATGAGCTTTTTGGATTTTTTTTATTTCGTCAAACTTCGATGGAAGAGAGATAGTTTCCAAATTTTTTTTTGTTTTTTACTTGGGACTGTGTTTAGGGGGAAGCCAACGTAATGAGTTTTGGGTGAAATCAGGGGTGAGAGAGAGCCGGGTTAATTATGGGAATTTCCCTTGTATATGGGCCCCATAAGAGTTGAGTTGGAATGCCATATCAGCTAGTTAACGCCTTCAACTCACATAATACTGACGAAATGATCAATTGGATGAGAAATAATAGAATAATGGTGTTTTTGATGAAATTAAAAGTCTAGGGACTGAATTAATTTTAGACCTAAAGTACAAGGTAGTAACTAATATTTAACCCTAGTTTTTGAGTTATTGAGAGAAACATGAAGATTTTAAATACTTTAAATTTATGAGTTAAATACGATATGAGAAATTAAGGATTTCAAGTATTTGAGTTATCAAGAATTTTTTTTTTTTCAAAAAATAGAGATTTAAATGTTATGAATTTTATGAGTTTAGTTTATTCAATGAGGTAAATATCAAAGATGATGATTATGTTAGCACATGCATGCATTACCTGGTCGGCAGTACCCTCCAGACAATAGTCTGGTCGGCAATACCTTCCAAAATATATATTCGGATCCACAGTACCATCCGATGCTTCATCTGGTCGGCAGTACCCTCTCGATGGCATGAGATAGTTAGTCGTCGATCAATACCCTCTAACTATCTTTTCCGATCGACAATACCCTCTAATGGGTTGTCTGGTCGACAGTACCCTCCAGATGGCATGAGATGATTAGTCAGCAATACCCTCTAGCCATCACCTTCTCGTATTCAACTTAGCAATACTCTCAGATGCATCCTTGGTTGGCAGTACCCTCCAGGTGATATGAAATGACTAGTCGACAGTTCCCTCTAGTCATCGTATATTTTATGATATGAGTATTGTAAGGAGATTTTTGAGAGTTTAGTATTAGAGAATGATTTAAAAGTACTTTTACATAATATTTTACTAGACGTTTGATTTAAAATTATTTTATCAAATTTTTACTGCATGCTTGGTTTTTCAAGAGAAAC
This sequence comes from Rosa persica, assembly GCA_025331145.1. NCBI lineage: Eukaryota > Viridiplantae > Streptophyta > Magnoliopsida > Rosales > Rosaceae > Rosa > Rosa persica. Next base: position 21,018,827 of record WFKR01000003.1, on the reverse strand, counting down.
AATTGGGAAAGCATTAAATATGTTGTTTTGCCTTATTATTATTATTTTTTTTCGTCCACTCACTCTACAGTTTTCTAAATGTTTTTTCCTAGGTTTTTCGGTTTTACGTGCCTAGTTTGCAAATAGGTTGAGGTCGAGCGTGCAGAGGAGTCAAGGAACATCCACTTGAAGGTTATACAAGTATGCTTGTGTAGCTAGACAATGTTTAACAATCCGATCGAGATGGCATCTTCATCCAATAAGCAACCTAGACACAATGCTTCAGTGATGCAGGCGACGATGGTGTTTCTAGAGTTATGCCTGTTTCCTTGCCGGCTTTTACTTCAAGTACTGCTACTGCAAGTCCTGTGGAATAGGTTAATAATAGAGTTCGAGTGGTAGATAGCTTGGGCTTGAAACTTGAAAATTTCAAACCCTTTCGTATTTAAGGCACATATTTCCTTAGGATGTACCCGCGAACCACTTTGGCATTACTAAAATTTTGCTAGTTTAGAGACCAATTTTTCAGCTTCCAAGTTAGGCAAATCAAACTCCAATCTCTGGAGTGTGACTTACGCTACCTATTTTAATCCTTGCATTGTAAAAAAAAAAACATAATGAGGCTTAACTTGAGCCAAACACTGACAAGGCCCATGTTTCTCATTACAATGGTTTCATGGAGTTCTAAGAAAATCCTTTTGAGGTAAGCACAATTGTTAACTCAAATTGTGCTCAATCAATTGACTGACCCACCAACACTACAATTGTGCTCAACTGACCCACCAACTGCTTCTTTTGAAGGTAAACATTCGGGGTGGCCCTCAGGTGCAAATAACAAATCCAAGGAATCTAAGAAGGCTAACATACAAGGGAGAGGATCCTCTCCTAAACTCCTTATCTGCCTAACTTGCCTAAGTTTTGGGTGACAAAGCAACACGTGTATAAAAGCAAATCTAACGGCTGATATTGATTTGCCCACTATACTTTCAATCTTTCCTCTATTCGCAACCAAGTACCAAAGCTTCAGAGTTTTCAGAGTTCAGACTAAAACAAACCCAAGTATTCCTGCTTAGTCTTCTTTATCAAGCTCAAAACCCAAGCTTTTTTAACCTGTCCACACAAATGAATCATCTTCATCTAAAATCATGGTCATTTTTTCCTTTGCTTTTCTTTCTTCTTATTATTTAATGTTTTTAATCGTTGTTTATTTTGATTGAATGAGAATTTAACATAGCCTCCATTGCTCTGAAATTTAATGAGAGAAGGAGAATTTAACAGAGCCAGAGAGAAAGAGAGAGGGCAGACTAGGCTTAACGAAACCAAAAGCTTTGCAAATCAATATCAGCCTTTAGATTGGCCTTTATACAAATGTCGTTTTGTCATTTAAGGTTAGGCAAGTTAGGTAGATAAGGAGCTTAGGAGAGGATCCTCTCTCACCATACAAAAGTTGAAAGAAGAAGAAGAGGTTTCCTAGCCTAAGGACCTAGAGAATATTGTTGAGTGAAGTGACAATAGTTGGATCTTGCCCTTAATTCAAATTTCTATTGTCTGGTCGCATGTTTTCAGCACCATCTATATTGGACTCATTAGAAAATATGTGAAATTACTTAAATTGCGACTCTTTATGTTATGCCATAAATAGATGAATTTTATTGTGTAGTTTTGCTCTTTAATATACTACCGTCGTCCCATAAAAAACTTAAAAAGAAAAGTTTATTATATATGAAACATTTTAAACTCAATAAAGAACCAATGTCTCCTCCAAAGTAGGAAGCCAGAATAACTGAACAAGGACCTGCTTAAGAAGCCTATGCGATCGAGCTAGTATATTTCCCTACACCCTCCAAACCTTAATTTATTTGCTAAGGATGAGCGCTCTTTGCGGAGACTTACATGCTATCTTAATCCACTTCACAACTCTATCTATATGCATTTCAAGATTATAGTGTTTTTAATCAACACACGCAATCTCTCTAGATCTCTATCTTTCAATCTGATTTTCACAGCTTCAAGATGGCAAATTCCATGCGTTTATTTTCATCCACCTTCATACCCATCTTGCTTCTGGTTGCTATAGGTATGTTTCTCTTTTTTATTTGATTTTGTAAAATGTGATAAATGTCGGATATTATTAATCAAAGACACGATATTCAATCCGACGGAATTTCGATAGATTGATTTTACTAATATATGCACGTTCTGCAGAGATTAAACCGAGGAGGCGAGGACATGTGAGTCTTTGAGCCACAAATTCTAGGGAACGTGCGTGAGCTCAAGCAACTGCGCAACAATGTGTATAGGTGAGGGGTTCTTGGGAGGTAAATGCTAAGGCTTTACGATGAGATGTTATTGCACCAAGCAGTGTTAATAGTTATCTACAGTAGGTCCCCCTTGGGTCATAGTTTTGTACTGTAAGAATATATGACCCTCTATATACGCGCACACTTTTTTTTTTTTTTTGAGAAGTATATACGCGCACAGGGCCGGCCCTGAGTTTTTAGGGGCTTAAGGCGAAAAACAAAAATGGGGCTCCCCAACTTAAAATATATTCACAATTTTTCTCTCTTTGAAGGTAAGTTGGTAAGTTTAAACAATATACAATTACTAGTAACACAGCAATATAGCAATCCCAATATCATTTACCAAAATACTAAATTAGTTCAAGTAAAGAACTCAAAATTACAAAAATCAATATTGTTATTACTGAAAAATTACCCTTCTTGCATTCCTAGCTGCAAAAGTTTCAACTAAGCTTGAATATTCAAGCTTTTCAACTAAATCTTTTTCAATCGATAACATAGCTAAACCATTCGGTCTTTCCTGTGACATAGTTGATCGAAGATAAGATTTGATCAACTTCAATTTTGAAAAGCTTCTCTTAGCAGAGGCAACAGTAACCGGTATGGTTAACAAAATTCTGTAAGCAATCCAAGCATTTGGGTAACAACCATCCATTTGCTTCAAGTAGTTCCATACTCCAACTGCCTTTTTGTTTCTTTTGGTATGGCTCCTTTCAAGTACCATAACTCAGAAAATAGGTCACTTCCATTAATGTCAAAAACATCACCATCCTTCAATAAATCTTCAAGATTCATACAATAGTTCATCAAACTTTTATTATCTGTAGACTTCAACTTCTCCAACTTAAATAAAAATCCGAAGTCTTCTTCATATTTCTTAAATTGTTCAAACCTACTTTGAAGTGAAGAAAGAGCTTGATCAATTATATAATAAAAGTAACCAACCTTAGATGATTCCAAAGCTGATTGTGTCACCTCTTCTTCATTGTTGCTATCATCAAAATGCTTCTTTTTTTGAATCGTTCTCTTTTCACGGAATATGGCTTCAATTTTCATCTCACTTGCAATTTTTTTAGCTTTGGTCAAGGCCTCATCAAATCCAGTTTCTCTATAGTTCTGCATAAATGAAATAAGCTTTTCCAATTCTTCGATAGCAATATCAATATGCATGTCTTCGGTCTGAAGAATTTTACTGACAGTATTGATTGCAAGCAACAAATCATACCAAATAACCATGCCGAACAAGAATTCAAAATTCTCCATTTCATATGTTGCCATGCATTCGGCATCAGACCTTGTTTTGGAATCATCACCATTTTTTGCCAAGTAAGTTAACGCATCTCTTATGTGGGGAGCTTCGTATCTAAATGCTTTTACACTTTCAACACGACTTTCCCATCGAGTTTCAGACAATGGTTTAAGAGTGAGACCTTCCACATGATCCCTGAAAACTTGTGACAAGACCCGACCCAGAATTTCCCCCTGAAATTCCAGGTGGTAATGCGGGGTCCACTTTTCGAGAAAATTCAACATAACTTTCCCCAAAAAATGAACAACCCTAACCTGCAAAGAATTCAAATTACACTTCTAGCATACCGTCCTTATACTTCTAGATCATCATGCTCCCCAAAAACCAACAACTCCATTTCCATAATAAACAATTCTCATAGGTTATCAGAGCAATTCTAAAACAAATGAAAAGAGGATAAGGATCGATAGATCCTACAATGCGGAAGTAGTGCTAGCTATGCCTCAACTCCATGTACGTCCGATCTCGACTAATATCACCTGCAAACTAGTCATTTGAAAACAAAGGGCTCAGGGGAAAGTAATTTAAAAACATATTAGAGTGAGTGGACAAAAATAATTAACAATATAATTTAATTGAACGAAACTTTAATACTTTCTCATAATTTGAAATATTTACAAAAATTTCGATGCATGCCACATTTATAAAATATATTTCTCGTCATATGAAAACTCGTAAAAACAGACCGGCCTCGCCAGCTAGAAGAAATCGGGCCAGTCTCGCTAGTCAAATAATAATATCAGAGCCCCTCAAGCTCTACCCTCGACTCCCTCACATATAAATTATGTGAGGAGGAGAAATAACAACCTCTACTACTCTCACGTGAGGAGGAGAATAAATCACCTCGACTTTACCGACAAACACAAAGTAAGTGAGAATGAGACACAATAACCAACTCAAGTATGGTGAAGGAAAATAATCCAAAAACTCGTAAATCCATAAAGCTTCCCCAAATATATCTCATCGGAAAGTAATTGATTAATTCAAACCGACGTGACACCGCACGTCAAATATTCTCAAATTCATAAACAAGTCGGCGAGAATAGTAAGTGTAAATAATTTCTTCGAAAATCTCATCTCCGATAATATTCCAGAATCTCAAAATAGACGAATAAAATATAATATTGAATTACGGAAATCACCTCAGAAAATAATTCGTCGAAAATCACATAAATCACATTTTCAAATAATAATCATATACCGGAGATAAATATCGAAAGCTCAATATCAAAAAATAGTATCACAAATCAATTTCTCAAATCATAACCAAGATAAATCATAATTAATCTCCGAAATCAATTCATATTCTCAAAAACAAATCACAAATCCAAATTCGAGCATAATAAGTTTATATCCGAAATTCATATGGAAAAACTAATACCAAAATTATAATCCAAGACAAAATATTATGCTCGCTAAATAAAACGTTAATTAAATAAATCAATAATTTCAAAATAAATGCATGCATCATTATTTAAAACAAAAGTCCACTCACAGTATACGGCTAAACTTGCCGTTTATTCAAAGTTTCCTCCGTGTGATTCCTCCTCACGTCCTGTATAAATCGAATTCCTAAACGTTTCTTTTTATCTTAACTCCCTCAATTCTCATTGATATCTATCCAAACTTCACCAAGAAGGTATATCCATCGATTTATAATTTCTAAAGCAAATCCGAAAGAGATCCGATGATCAGATTCTCATAAATCGACAATCGAAATTCTAAATCTTCAGAAATTCATAATAAATTCAAAACTTCACCAATTTTTATCAAACTTCATATATAAGCTCTACAACATTTATAAGATTTAATAGGATAAAAACATAATTAAATCACTGTTCACTCACCGCACTGTTCCGCGCCGATACTATTCACGCACCGCCGGTCAACCACCATATCTGGTTACCAAAATTTTATCAGCAGCACCATCTCATCATTTCCAACAACTTTCTCAACTGTGGTAAAGTCATAAAATACCTTGAAGTAGCCGAACAATTAAGCACTCTGATGTACAGTAAAATTTTCCAATTATGCTTTCTTTCTCCACGCTTCGATCTGGGTTATGAAACTTGGCGAGCATGAAGAGTGGCTCAAGCCGCTTCTAATGGACCTGGTTTTGTGGCCGGAGGTGGCCGAAAATCGGCATTGACCATTTTACTACAGTAAAAATGTTGACTTTGATCTCAGCATTTCTGGCCCAAATCGCCATAAACAACTCCCATATGCGTGTTAAGGAGGAGGAGACGAGTCTATCGATGCCCACAGCTAGCCATTTGGTGACCTAGAGGCGGAGGAAGAGAGAGTTGTAGGAGAGAGGGAGAGAGAGAGAGAGAGAGAGAGTTGCAGAAGAGAGAGCACAGGGAAAAGGAGAGAGAAGAAGAAAGAAGAAGAAAAGAAAAGAAATTTTACTGGTCTATAGTAAAAATTTAAATATATACTATCTATCATAAATAGTAACTTTCATATTTCGCTTATAACTTTTGTATACAGACTCCGATTTTTACAAACCAAGTATGCACGTGCTTGGTTTAACGTCCTCTACGACTTTCATGAAGAAAGCTTTATCAAATTTTGACCCGAACAAAAAATCATCTTTTAGGGCCCCCTAAACGGTCAAAACGGAGTTGAAAATTAAAATAACTCTCGTTTACCTTCAGAAAAACCCGTAAGTCTATAAATTTAGGTTCGGGTCATAACAACTTGCCACCGCTTTGTAGAAGATGAGAAGAATGAATATATTCGTTGTACCGCTCCAAAAAAATAATCAGCCTTAGGAGTGCAATTAGCCATATCACAAATTTCAAGATTCAAACTATGACAACCACAAGGCGTATATAATGCTCTAGGATTTACCTCAAGAAGTCTCTTCTGCACACCCTTATGTTTTCCTCTCATATTAGAGCCATTGTCATATCCCTGTCCTCGTATATCACCAATATCAAGTGTAAGAGTGTTTAGTGCATTTGCAAGCTCATTAAACAGTCCAAGCCCAGATGTATCATCCACCTTTAAAAATTCCAAAAAGAATTCTCTTACCACAATCGGACTTGCTGTAACATCAACACAACAGACAACAAGAGACATTTGTTCCTCATGACTTGCATCTGGAGTGCAATCAAGTATAACTGAAAAGTACTTTGCTTCTTTGATCGTTGCAATGATGGAAGTTTTTACCTCATTTGCTAATAGCTGAATCATTTCATTTTGGATCTTGTGACTCAAGTAGTGGTAATGAGTTTCTTTTTTTAAAATACGCCGAACATGTTCTTGCATCATCGGATCAAATTTAGCAATCATCTCAATCACTTGTAGGAAAATCTCATTGTTCTCCTCATACACTTTCTCATTATCCCCACGAAATGCCAAACTATTTTTTGAAAGTCTTTTCACAACAGTTAGGATTCTCAAGAGTACCTGTCTCCAATATTCTCTCTCCTTCTTTATTTGTTCTTCCACAGCTTGATCAATTGTTGCATTCTTTTTCAATCTTGTTTCCAGTTCAATCCAACTAGTAAAACAACTGATGTGTTGACTATTTCTTTCATGGCTTGCAAGCCTTGCACTCATATTTTTCCAATCATTCAATCCTTCATTAGCAAATTGACCCAATAAAGTCTTGTTGTGGTCTTGTTGAACAATTTACAACAAAAGCAAAATACCTTGTCTAACGAAACTGAGTAAATCAACCACCTCCTGTTCTTCTTTTCACCATTAGGAAAGACACGAAAATAATGTGTGGGACTGAAATGTCTCCCCAAGTCATCAACCGGAAAGGTAAGATCATTCTCTCTTTTAGGACCTCTTTCAACTAAAAAATCTCTGACATTTTGTTTAATCTTATCCCAATTTCCTGGATCATCAACGTCAAATGGAAAGTCAAATTCTGCACTTGAATCTTTGTTTTGATCATCTTCAACAATGATATTTTCTTCCTCATTCACTAGAAGATTTGGTTCGTCCGTACCACCAATATCATTTATAGGCTGACTAATATCATCATTTTCATTGGCATTAAGATCTTGACTTGATTCTGCACTCTCATTTTCATTCATTAACTGATCATGTTCTTCAACATCTTTCGCATTCTCATTCTCACGTATTTTTGGATCAGCTAAAGTCTGTGCTTGTTTATTATTTGTGTTGAAGTACTTACTAAGAGATCCGGCTTGAAGCTTAACTAATGCATCTCTCTTTTGCTTCTCTTTTCTTTTTTGAGCACCAAAAGGATATTTTCTAATTGGAGCCATAATATTATAACCTGCAAAAGACAAAATAGCTCACTCAACAAAAATTTTCTTCTGCACAGTAAACAAACTATTTTTGGTCCCCCACAAAGCTTCAAAATTTAGCATATAAATATATATATAATGACTAAAATATGATGACTATAACAAAGAAGGCTGATCATATATAATATATTCATGATATATGTAAAATAAGAAGAGTGCTAGCTTTGTCTGTGCATACCAAAGAAAAAAAAAGAATCAAGGATGCACTACGGCACTAGTATCAGTTACCCATTCCATTAACAATTAACAAAGAATTAAGGATGCACTTTTATCATAATTCATAATTATATATGATCTCTATAACTCTATTAGTTCAGTGGAATCAAACAAGGAAAAAAAAGTAAAGAAAACAGACTCAAAAAACTTAATCATTAATTCATTGAAAAGTTGAATTTGCAAAGAATGATTAGACTTACCCTGTTACCCAACGAAATTTCGGTGCTAGTTTGAGACTCTGAGTAGTCTCAGAAATCCTTCTTGCCAAATGTCAATTGGCCCAATTCCCAAATCTGTTAGAAATTCAGAAAATCAATAAAACAACAACTAACAGATGAAGAACAAGAAAATCAAACTTCTAATTGCCGATGATGATGATTATTGGCTACCGGGCAACGATGAATCGATGAATCGATGATGATGATGAATTACCTGTTAGGTTAGAGATGTGAGAATTTGGGATTTTGGAGAAGTGATGGGGAAGAACAAGACGACGAGTAACCGTGTCTAAGAAGAAGGGAACGACAATATATCGATATCGATAGATGTCTCCAGTTTTTTTTTTTTTTACATACATTATATATATATATATATATATATAACTTGATTTAATTTCGGGGGCCCGTGAAGTTTGGGGGCTATAGGCACAGGCCTGCTGGGCCTATACCCAGGGCCGGCCCTGTATGCCCACACTTGATTTCCAATCTTGTTCTTTGTTATGACCCGAACCTAAATTTATAGACTTACGGGTCTTTTGGACGGTAAACGAGAGTTATTTTAATTTTCGACTCCGTTTTGACTGTTTAGGGGCCCTAAAAAATATAACTTTTTGTTCGAGTCAAAATTCAAGAGAACTTTCTTCATGAAAGTCGTAGAGGACGTTAAACCAAGCGCGTGCATACTTGGTTCGTAAAAATCGGAGTTCATATGCGAAAGTTATAAGCGAAATATGAAAGTTACTGTTTATAGTAGATTTGTATAAATTTAAAAAGTTACTGTAGTCAGATAACTTTTTTTTTCTTCTTTTTTTCTCTTCTTCCCCGTGCTCTCTCAGTCTCTCTTCTGCAACTCTCTCTTTCTCCACCTCTAGGCCACCAAATGGCGAGCTATGAGCATCAATAGACTCGTCTCCTCCTCCATAACACGCACGTGGGAGTTGTTTACGGCGATTTGGCCGGAAATATGGAGATCGAAGCCAACCTTTTACTGTAGCAAATTTGTCAACGCCGATTTCCGGCCACCCCTAGTCATAAACCCAGGTCCATTAGAAGCGCCTTGAGCCACTCTTCATACTCACCAAGTTTCATAACCTAGATCGAAGCATAGTCTCCCCTTCGTAGGTGGGAGGTTGTGAGTTCGACTCACAAAATATTAGTTGTAGCATTTGAGTTATTTACCTTATCAAAAAAAAAATTAATTGGAAGTATTTTTTTTAATAGAAGTTTATTCTTATTCAATAATCAATAGTCAATTGGTCATAGCTTACAAAACATACATAAGAATCTAGGCAAGAAAATCTGGTAAAACTTATCCAAGCTAAAGCAAACTAATTAAAATCATTGGGAAGCTTACATTTAAGCAAGCTTATCTAAGAGTAATAAAGCTTCGCCTCCTACCGAAATAAATCATTCAACTAACCCTCACTTGCCAATCACGCAATTGTGGTACAAGCAAAAGATCAGAAATGTCATAAGAGACTTATAGAAACTTAATCACCCTCGTACAGGCTTAAAACCCTAGTCAGAACAATTAAACAATAAATAGCTCCTTCCCTTTCGAGTTGGAGTTTATATCCTCACCTATAACATTACCTTCTTCTTTCTCATTTGCCGAAGTACACTTAACCCAACATCTAGAAGGACACCCCTTTTCTTTAAAGCTGGCCCCATAGAAACCGGAACCTTCACAAACTCACCAAGCTGAAATTCCCGAGGTATAATCGCCAAACTAAGCTTGAATTGCTTATTTCGTACACCCAAAACCGGATTGGTGTATAAATTAGCATAAACATGCCCAGCAGCAAAGCCAAATTGCATGCCCTTGCAAATTTCTTCCTCGACCCCACGACCGTGGTCATAGAGACCAGCCCAACCACATGCAGCCCTGGCCCAATCAAGTCGACAGTCAGCCCTAATTCAAAATTAGGGTTTCTCATCGATTTTTGGGAGCCATCAGCATGCAGCTTCTGCGGCCCCCTACACTGATCCAACTATCACCCCTAGCCCAGCAGCTTCTGGCATCCCCGCCGACGTCGCATAGTTTATCCCCAGCCCCACAACCGCCATCATAAAAATTGACGATCTCAACGCTGAACCCAGCACCTCTTGGTCCATCTCCAACCCTTCTAGGCCTGACACCTCCAATGGCAGTGCCTCTGCTTCCAATATCCTATCACAGATACCACCTCCATGACTAAAAATGCCAACGCAGTACAGAAGCAGTGACACTTTTCATACTGGAGCTCCACCATCACCGAGATAGCCACAAAAATTCGAAAGTCAACCGAGCCCAAATCCTCTGACGAACGTCATGTACCACACTAATCCTCTAAATCAGCTCCTTCGCTGCACTGCCCCCTGATTAACCCGAACGAAGGACCCCACGCTCTTCCGATTAGAGTTAAAGCTGTCTAATTGTGCATAGCAATACGTAATCCCTTTACTGCCACCTAAACCTCAAGGAGGTTCAACGGCGCCGCATCGAGAGCAGAGATGCCATCACAGTCAGCCAACAGCAACATGGAGTTGTCGTAAAACCATGGACCCCCAGTAAGTGGAAGTTGTCTTTATATCGAGACTTTTTGAGATAAAAGTTGATTGGGAAAACCATAGACATCCAAAGTTTCAATGCAGATCAACATAAACAATGATGGGATGAGCTGAACATAAGCAACTCTTATTTCTTCTCAATATCCTTAAACGCCAACATTACAAGCTCCTAGAATACCAACCAAACTTTGAGTAAGATTATTTTCTTTTATAATAATTTGCGTTCACATTTCGTTTCTATACTTTCCGTGAAACACCGCCAAAACCTAGAAGACTCCAAAATGGTCTTAGACCAATTACACACACACACACATAGAGAGCCGTTTAGATGAGGATATCCGCAACCCAGGAAAAGGGCGGACGCCTCTCCTCATCAGGCAGTGATGGAGGCATTGTGGTTGCCCATGCTTGCTCTTTATTACCCAGTCCAGGTGTTACATAATCGCCGGGAAAGCCTCTGTTTTTTCTGTTCTCTTTTCTTTTGTAGCTTTGAATTTTTAGTTGCTTAACCAAAATAGAGATTGCAGTGATGAAGACCGAGACGACGGTGTTTCAAATTGACAAGGTTAATCTCATGGCTATTGACCTTCATCATCAATTTCCCTCCAACCCTTCTTCAAGGTTTGTCTGATTTTTTTTTATTGTTTTTATTTTTGTACTGTACTGAATTTTCTGGGTTTTTGCTTCCCAAAATTTATACAAAAATGGTTACTGAGCTCAAAGTTCATATCTTTCAAGCTCAATCAACCAACAACAGTGGAACTAGGATTTACTTTTTTTCCCTACATTTTGTTAAAGTTGGGGTTTTTATCAATATGAATTGTTTAAATAGTACGGTATTGGTTTTAGGTAGGATTTTGATATTGAAATTGATACTGTGCTCATAGCCTAGTGTATAGGCTCTGCAGTTTGCACCATTGAAAATGTCTAGATGAGTTTGATTGTTTCATCACTTTGGCACTTGAGAAGCTGCACTTATATTTACTTCTTCAGACTTTTTACATTCTCTAAAACAAACTATATAACCCAAAAGAACATAAGAGAAAAAAAAATTATCTATAGCTTTTCTTTCTGAATAGAAGTCATGATAAACAATGGCTTTTAAATACAGTTATGGCACCAAAGATCAGGATAGTAAGGAAAAAAAGACTCTTACAAGGTGATCATGCTGAAAATCATGATAGTCAAGGGGATATGCATGCGAGAAATGTGTAACGATCAAATTTTGCTGCCGCTGTAACTAGAAGTACTTTTCCCTGGGAAATGGTAACTTGATAACTGTTTTTCTACATTCTATGACTTCAGAAGAAAGGAAAATCCATGTTGAAAGTAAGTAGTGGTTGATGTTAGAGTTTATTAGCTTAAAAAAATAGAAAATTACATAGTAGCACATGACTAAAGATGTAAACACAAAAAACTCACTTTCAAAAAAATTTATACAAATAAGGACATGAGCCCAGACCCAAAAGCCAAATGATGCAACTCTGACTCTTAATTCTAATGGAAAATGACCAAAATGCTTAGTTTGATGAAATATTTACGCGTACGCCAGTGACCAAAATCTCTCTTTTTCTCTCCACCATTTTACCCGTTCGCATCCTAATCCCAGTCCGACCCGACTCGCCTTTGCAAAATGGACGGAACAGCTGCTACTCTCATTTTTCAGAGGTGTGTGCACTCCCTCCAGAGAGAGAGAGAGAGAGCAACACGATGGACTCCGACGAGAGCAAATAAGAAAGGTCTAGGCCTCGTCAGCAACGCTAAGTCATCATTGCTGCTCCAGGAGAGAGGTCACTTCAGTTCGTCGAGGTACTTCGTCGAGGAGGTAATCACCAGCTTCGATGAGACCAATCTCCACTGCTCTTGGGTTGGCATGTGTTAATTGCTTAATAATTGGTTTTAGTTGGATTGTCAAGGTGTTGGTTGAATTCTTAGTTAGATCTGATTTTATTTGCAGACAAGCTATTTGTTTTGGGATGAATCTAAGGTTCAGGAGCTGAGAAAATCAAGACCCGATTTTAATTTAATTTCGTGCTAATTTTGGCAAGATGGTTTTTGGGTATTCACGAAAAAAGACAAGAAGATTGGGGTTGTTGCTCAATTTGCTATCAAACTTTTTTGAGAGATAAATCCAATCATTCTATGATCTTCAAGCTTTCTGGAAATATGTTGAAGTCTTGTAGGAAACAAGAATGAAAATGAAGGCGGCAAATGCAAAGGAAAGAGGTTGGTTTGGAGAGATGATGGTGAGAGACTGAGATGATGGTGGGACCCATATGTCTGCTAGTGATTCATATCCTTCAAGCATCTTTTTCTCTATTTGCAGTGGTAAAAGCAAAAGAACAAAAACTGATATTTTTTTTTTTTTTATGAGGAAAATTATGGTAGTGATAGAAGGAATCATATAGTAGGATTGGACAGTAGCAGGATGAGGCGATGACGAGTAGAGTAGCAGAATACGAGTACAAATGCAGTAGCAGAATTGGACGAGTATGAGTGCAGCTAGGGCAGTAGCAGGATTAAACGAGTGTAGTAGCATGATTAGGTGATGACGAGTGCAGTAACAGAACACGAGTACGAGGGCAGTAGCAGAACTGAACTAGCATGAGTACAGCGAGTGCAGTAGCAGGATTGGACAAGTGCAGTAACATGATTAGTCGATGATGAGTGCAGTAGCAGAACACGAGTACGAGGGAAGTAGCAGAACTAGAAGAGCATGAGTGCTGCGAGTGCAATAGCAGGATTGGATGAGTGCAGTAGCAGGATTAGGAGATGACGTTTGCAGTAGCAGAACATGAGTACAAGCAACAGGATTTGAATAAAAAAGGAGTTTGGATTAAAGAAAATAATTAAGATTTAGTTATACATGTGCATGAAAGTTCTAATTGTAAATGTCTTATTGACACATGGCAACAAAGTAATATAAAGAGATTATTTTCAGAAATAAAATAACATAAAGGGATTAGAAGTCAAAAGAAGTAGTTAAGGGTAAAAAAGTAAATTAACTCATAACATGTGACAAGTGGGGAGCAGATTGTCCTTATTTATAAAATTTAATCCTCATAAAATGATTAGAAGTCAAAAGAAGTAGTTAAGGGTAAAAAAGTAATTTAACTCATGACATGTGGCAAGTGGAGAGTAGATTGTCCTTATCTATAAAATTTAGTCATTATATGTTTAATTCAATCTTTAAATGATGTATTTGTTAAGTCACCTTTTGTCAATAACTTATATGTGTTTTAGGGAATCAGAAATTGAGAGAAAATCGTTGTGTATTCTCATTGATAATAGGGGCCTATTTATATAGAGGATTACAATGCATAGAATCTGAACATACAAGGAAAGTAACTCTACATTAAATAGGAATATAAATCTTCTATAACCCTATTACCACTAGGTCAAGTAACCTAGAGTTTGGACCAAACATAAAATAGAGATTTCCTTAAACACTCCCCCTTGTATTGCCTAAACGCAGTGCTCCTCTCGTTACCTCGCTAAAAACCTTGTCGAGTAACAAAAACTCAGTGAGACAAAAATAACCTCGGTAGAAGGAGAGAAAGAGCACAACACACCCTTCATGTTTCGAGGTGAACATGTAGACATCTCCCCCTGATGTCTACGCCTCCCCCTGATGACTACGATCATGGGAGTTCAGATAGTTTCCGCAAGCCAATTCTTGCCACAAGTTTCTCGAACGTGGATTTAGGCAATGACTTAAACAAGTCTGCCACATTGAACTCAAAACGAACCTGGTTCACTTTGATATTAAGGAGCTTCTGTTGTTGCTGATTATAGAAGAATTTGGGTGATATATGCTTGGTATTGTCGCCTTTAATGTAGTCTTGCTTCATTTGTTCAATGCAAGCAGCATTATCCTCATAAATGCTCATTAGCTTATCTGTGGTAGACTTCAAACCACAATTACTTCGAACATCTGTAACTATGGATCATAACCATATACATTCACGAACTGCTCTGTGAAGAGCAATAATCTCTGCATGATTCAAAGAGGTAACGACTAAGGTCTGCTCGTAGACCTCCAAGATATCGCGGTGTTTCCCATAGTGAATACATAATCAGTTTGGGAACGACCTTTGGGTGGGTCAGAGAGATACCCAGCATCAGCAAAACCTTCCAAAACACCTATATCGTTTTGGGATAGGGAGAGGGAACGCAATCCACCATATGTGGCGTTCCAGTTATTTGATGGGTCTAAATCCATTACATCTCTGTAGGGATAGAACAAGCCCATATCGATTGTATCGCTTAGGTATTGAAAGATATCTTTAACACTAGTCCAATGGCATTGTATTGGCGCAAAGCTATATCTAGCTAACAAGTTCACAGCGAAGGAGATGTCCGGTCTTGTGCATTGTGCTAAGTATAATAATGCGCCTATTGCACTTAGATATGACACTTCTGCCTCTAGCACTTCTTCTTCGTCATCTTTTGGACAGAATGGATCCTTCTTTGGATCAAGACTACGGACGACCATGGGGTGCTTGAAGGCTTAATCTTATCAGTATTAAAACGCCTAAGTATCTTTTAGGTGATGCTGATTGATGAATCAGGATACTATCTTCACAATGCTCAAGTTCTAAACCGAGGCAAAACCGTGTTTTCCCAAAATCTTTCTTCTCAAACTCGGATTTCAATTGTTCAGCGGTTTCCTTTAACTCTTTAAGGGTGCCAATTATATTCATGTCATTGACATAGACCGCTACTATTGCAAATCTGAAACTTGTCCTTTTTATGAACACACATGGGCATAGTTCATTGTTGACATACTCCTTCCCAATCAAGTAGTCGCTTAGACGGTTATACCACATCCGTCCGGATTATTTCAATCCATATAGTGAGCATTTTAATCTTATAGCCAACGCGCTCTTTGGTTTAGAGCCACTTGATTTGGGTAACTGAATTCCATCTGAAACTTTCATGTATATTTTCGTATATAGATCCCCATATAGATACGCTGTAACCACGTCCATAAGTTGCATATTCAGTTTTTCGGAAACTACCAAACTGACAAGGTAGCGGAACGTTATAACGTCCATTACGGGAGAATAGGTCTCCTCACAGTCGATTCCAGGGCGTTGTGAGAAGCCTTGCACCACAAGGCGAGCTTTGTACCTTACAATCTCGTTTTCTCATTACGCTCTCTAACGAATACCCATTTATGACCAACTGGTTTGGTGTTAGGCGGTATTGGTACAATCTTGCTAAATACCTTTCTTTAGAATCAAGTTCTGCCTGGATCGCATCTTTCCATTTTGGCCAATCAGCTCTACGTTGGCATTCATCAACGGAACGTGGTTCAATGTCATCGGTCTCAATAATCTCACGTGCTACTAAATACGTGAATACATCATCAATGATGATGGAGCTTCTTTCCCACATCCCATGTACACTAGTATAATTCACAAAGATCTCTACATTCTCAGGATAGGTTCTGGCATTGAGGCATCTCCTAATGATGTCTCTTGGACATAACCATAATCCGGAACATTCTCATCGGACGGATTTTGAGTATCGATGATCAAAGATTTATTTGTACCTCATTCGCTAGTTTTCTAGGGCGAGTATCCTCTGAACCAATTGGTCTACAGCTCTTCCTTGCGGGACCTGCGGCCATAGATGCCACATCATTACCATGCTGGGTAATAGCGCCATCTCCTGGTGTCACAGGAGTGGCGTTATGTCCATTATTAGGGACATCAATCCTTGCAGGCACGTATGCAGCAGGTATGTGTGATCTCGTCTCTTTGGCAACAACAGAAAACGCATCAGGCAGAGTATCTGCTACGTTCTAGAGCTCGATTATTCTTCGCACTTCAAGTTTGGACTATGCGGTACGAGGATCGAGATGAGACATAGTGGGGACAGACCACGACAATTCCTGTCGTTCATGTTGAACATATGTGTTCTTATCTCCCCTAACAACGGGAAGACTGTCTCATCAATATGACAATCCGTAAATCTAGCGGTAAAGAGATCGCCTGTCAAGGGTTCAAGATAGCGGACGATGGTTGGAGATTCATATCCAACGTAAATGCCCATTCGTCATTAAGGACCCATCTTAGTACGCTGTGGCGGCGTAATAGGCACGTAAATAGCACGCCTAAAAATGCGTAAGTCTGAGATATCAGGCTCGTACCCAGTCACTAGCTGTAACATTGAATAAGATTGAGTTGCAGGGGGTCGTAGATGAATTAGCATCGCTGCATGCAATATTGTATATCCCCAAGCAGAAACAGGAAGACTAGTGAATGTCCGAGCTATCATTTGTAGTCGTTTGATAGCAGCTTTTGCGAGACCATTTTGGGTATAAACATGGGGAACTGGATACTCAACATCAATCCCCAATGACATACAATAGTGATCGAATCTTTTCGATGTAAACTCCCCAGCATTATCAAGTCGAATTGACTTAATTGGATGGTCAGGGTAGTGAGCCTGTAGATGGATAATCTGGGCAAGGAGTTTAGCATAAGCAGCATTGTGAGTGGACAACAGTGCGATATGTAACCAGCGTGTCGACGCATTAACCAATACCATAAAGTATTTAAAAGGTCCGCATAATGGTTGAATTGGTCCACATATATCCCCTTGGATTCTCTGTAAGAACGGAATACGTATTTTGGGATCCTTTTTGTAGGACGGTCTCAGTCCTAATTTCCCGAATGAACAGGCTTTGTAGAATGAGCGAAGGGTCTTAGAAGCAACCAATGAGGATTTTGGTTGGGTCGGAGCGTCTAAAGCGCTATTAGAAGCAAAATGCTTGACTACTTCCCCCATAATGGCGTTAGAGCCATGGAAATTGGTGTGTGTGGCGTCATGGCCACTAGGAGGAGCAACCATGGCGTCATGCTCATGGTTGGCACCATTTATGGCATCATCACTAGGGACAGGGGCGGCCTTTCAGCGGCTCAAGATAGTAGCAGCGCAAGAGGCTGCAGTTTTTACAGTCTTGCTGAGTCCAGGAATCAATTTTTGATTCTTGCTTCTTCTCACTCTGAAGAAAGGATGCCCGTGTGAAGTTTTAAGTATACGGAGCATCATATCACGACAAGGGTGTCCTAGTCGGTCATGCCAAAGCCAATATGCGTCCGAATCTAAGAGATCTTCTCTTATAACATTATTAGATTCAATTGGTCGAATTGTAGTGACATAAAGTCCACTAGATTGGCACATAAGCTTCTCTAAGATGCGCTTTCTTCCGCAATCATTAGAGGTAATGCAAAAGAATTATATTTTGTTCTCATTATGCGTTTCCGCATGGAATCCGTTGGCTCTTATATCCTTAAAGCTCAATAAGGTTCTATTTGCCTTAGGAGTGTAGAGAGCTTCAGTGACTTTAATCAAGGTGCCATTTGGCAAAAGGAATTAGGTCATTCCATGTCCTTGAACTAAACCTGATGGCCCAGCCATCGTAGTCACAGAGGAATATGTAGGCAACATCTCTAAGAATAATTGCCTATGTCGTAGAACGGTGTGCGTAGTCGCACTATCCGCGAGACATTGTAGTTCATCAATTCCTAAAAGAAAAGCTCATAATTAAAAAGAAGTCATAAAGAAAGGAACTCAGCTTTTATTAATAAGCCAAACGGAATTACATCATCGTTCCTTTAACCAAAGAAAATCTAATCCAAAAAGAAACTAGCTAATGCAAACAATGGCAGTCATCTAACTTCTTTCGGTAATTTCAATGCAAATGTGACCAAGTGAGTAGAGAGATGTCGGTGGAGCAAAGCTCGCTTAAGTATCACTTATCTCAAAACCTTCCTAGACATCATACTTATAAGGAGTACGCCTACTTTGAAGAAAGATTAAACCATTGGCATCTACTATAAATAATATGGTAATTGCCTACATCTCTTGGAAAATAAAAAGACTTAATCAAAATCGTCAGTTTCTGGGTCTTGATCCTTATAGTCTTCCACCCTTAGATTGAGATCGCCATCTTGATCTTCTTGTTCCATGTAGTTGGCCTCCCTTGCTTCACGATACATCTTGTATGTGTTTGCAACGTTTTGGGATGCACTACACTTCTTTGCCCAATGTCCACTTGATCCACGTCGAAGACAAATATCTTTATGGTCAGGCTCCCTTGATCGAGGTGCATTTAAAGCACGATTTGGACGGCTATTGTTCTTGGTGGCTTCACCACTATGGCCGGAGGCTCCGCCTCTCTCTCTCTCTTCACACGTTGACCTCCACGGTTCTGTACACGCCTATCTTGGCATTTCCTTCCTCTTTAGGGTGAGAATATGGACCAGAAGGTCTAGAATTATCCCTACTCTTAGGGTTTCACTCCTTACGTCCTCCATTGGGGACGCGACTATAGTTAGACTCCGGAATAGACTTAGTTCCCACGGGTCTAGCATTATAGTTCTTCACAAGGATATTGTCATGCTTCTCAGCTATGTTCATGGCGCCAATGAGCTCATGAAACCTTGTGATACGTCCTGCATTCACATCAATCCGATAATTCTTCAAAACCATCAAGGCAGAGACGGGGAAGGTAGAGAGAGTCTTCTCGATCAACATCGTATCAGTTATGGTTTGTTCACAGAACTCCATCAAGGACTTGATACGAAGGGCTTCCGAGTTATAATCAAGTACGGACTTGAAGTCACAGAAGCGGAGGCTATGCCATCTCACTTCTAAATTGGGAAGCAGGGAGTCACGAACGTTGCCAAATCGCTGCTCAAGTTCCACCCATAGTTTTCTAGGGTCTTCCTCATTGAGGTATTCACTTTGGAGCGCATCATTCATGTGCCTTGTCATGAGAATTATGGTCTTGGCTTTATTTTCTTTGAAAGCATGAGTTTGCTCTACAGAAAGCACGTTCTGACTAGGCTCTTGATGGTTTCCAGAAGTCCATCAGCCTTAAGATGTTGGCTTACATCTCGAACCCACCTATGGTATCCTGCGGCAGTTGTCTCTAGTGGAACAAAGTTCAACTTATTTAGGTAACTCATCCTAAAAAAACAACACAAGATTAGGGTTAGTTTCGGAGCATAAAAGGCTACCACGAAAACAAAAGAATTTCTGAGCGTAGTCGCTTCCAAGAAATTAGGGATTTCTGAGCGTAATCACTTCCAAGAAAATCCGATTCCAAGAGGGGTTTTGGATTAGATCGAAACAATGATGTATGTGGTCGATCGTTTTTCTTCTCAACAAACTCTAAGTTTGGAGGACTCTACAAGCTCCAAGCTTGGAGTGACCACGAACCCCCACAGTTCGGCTTTTAAGTCTCCCCTATGAAGAAGAAAGGGGGTAGAGAAGGGATGTTGGAAGTCCCCGAGAAAAAGAAGAAGAAATTGAAAAACTTCAATAACGGGAACTTTTAGAAAAGTTTACCTTGAAAAGATGCCAGAATCTTAGCCAGAAAAGAGGTGTTGAAGATGACCGAAAAAAGGTGCTGGGATCACCGAAAATTGGCCGGAAACTGATAGTGGTCGGAGGTAGGCTAGGGTGATGCAGGGCTGCTGCAGAGGTTGTGCGGAGGTTGTGCGGAGGATGTGCAGGGCCTGTCGGTAGATGTCGACAGATGTCGGCAGGTGTGTGAAGGGCTGTCGGCAGGTGTGCGCGTGGCTGTTAGCAGGGGCAGGCACAGGGGTGCGCAGGCTTCGGCAGATGCACTCGGGGCTTCTCAGCAGATGTCGACAGCACTCAGTAGATCTCGGCAGGAAGCGTGCAGGGCTCTCAGCAGGAGCTTGCAGGGCTATCGACAGACGCTTGGCAGCACTCGGCAAATCTCGGTAAGGGGGTGCGGGGGTCTCGGCAGGGACTCGACATATGCTTGCAGGGGCAAGGACCGGTCCGATTTTTCCGACGGCCTGTTCAGGGGTTTTCAGCCGCCAGTTCTGGGTTCCTTGAGGCTAGGGCTTTAATATGTGGAGCGGTAGATGTTGGAATTTGAGGGCTACGAAATTAGGGTTTCAGGGTTAGGGCTTCGTACTGATAACGTGTTTTAGGAAATCAGAAATTGAGAAAAAATCGTTGTGTATTCTCATTGATAATAGGAGCCTCTTTATATAGAGGATTACAATGCATATAATCTGAACATATAAGAAAAGTAATTCTAGAGTTTGGGCAAAACAACAAAATAGAGATTTCCTTAAACAATATGTAATTTGTTATTAAAAAAAAGCAACAAAAGTTGTAAACCCGAAAAGAATTGATGGAGGTTTAAAGGAGGCCCAAACCCACGTGCCTTGAGCCCCAAACGAAACCGAAATCAAAGACTTAAGCGACAACAATGACCAAAATTAAGGCTGCATGAATTACACGTTTGGAGGACGGCAGCCGACGGGAACTCCTTCGGCTGCTTGCTTCTGTCTCAGTTGCGGTTTTGCTCAAATGTCAAAGCCTCCGTCATTCACAACGTACACAAGCCTGATCTTCTACCGTCAATAAACGTCTAGTGTTAGATGAAATGCCCGACTTACTAGCACCATTGAACATTGTGTCCTGCTAAGTTTTACTCTGTTAAATTAAACAACCGAGTAGCATTGTTTTTCTTCTTTGCATGCAGCCTTTGGATCATGCTAATAGGGCGAATAAGGTGAGCAACCTGACAAACAATCACATAAATTCTCTAGTTATCATCTGGATTTTTGCTATTCAATGCCATAATCTTCCTAGTTATTATCATTTCAACTGGGGTTTTGCTATTCTAGCTACCCCAACCAAAGAGTCAAACAAGCTTGCTCACAACAACAAAAGGAGCGGAGAATTCAAATAGATAAACCAACCCGAAAGAGAGGGCTAAGCAAGCAACTGTATCAGCTAGAAAGTTCTTTTCCCAATGTCCAATTCTTATGAACCAGATCTCAGCAAGTAGCAATCAAAGTGGCAAGAGGGCGGAGCAGCACATTGCAAACTTAAAACGGAAAACAGCGGCGACCAGTTCTTATAGTTAAACTTTCGAAGCACAGAAGACCTTGATTGAAAATTAGAAGATCCTTGGATAACTTGGCGACCATTTTCTAATCACATGGTATTGAAACTTCCCAGAGGCCTGTAACCCCAAATGCCCGAGGTCTTCTCTTCTCTCCTCCAAAAAGCAGGTGATCAAGGAACTATTCATGGTATCTACCTAAGTAGATTCACACCCCCTCTTACCCATCTCTTTTTTGCGGATGATTCACTATTTTTTATGAGGGCCACAAAAGAAGACTGTGAGGAGTTAATGAGGATCATAAACCTCTATTGTGAGGCATCGGGTCAGCGGGTCAACCTAGAAAAATCTAGTCTCTTTTGTACACCAAACACTCCTGAAAATCTCATTGAAAGTTTGAGAGAGATCCTTCAGGTACCCTTGACTATTAACCCAGGGAATTATCTTGGACTCCCAACACTCTGGGGTCGGGCAAAGAAAGCTTCTTTGTCTTTCATCAAGGATAGGCTCATGGACAAGTTGCAAGGTTGGAAAATGGGGACTTTATCTGCTGCCGGAAGAGAGGTTTTAATTAAATCAGTGGCATTAGCAGTGCCCAACTATCCAATGCACTGTTTTAAGTTCCCTGTTACTTTATGTAAAGAGATTGATGCAGTCCTATCAAAATTCTGGTGGGGTCAAAAGAAGGAGGAAAGCAAAATTCACTGGAAAAGCTGGGAATACTTGGGACTGCCAAAATTAAATGGAGGAATGGGTTTCAGGAACCTAGGAGATTTCAACACTGCCATCTTAGCCAAGCAGATTTGGAGGTTACATACGGAACATAACTCTTTTTGGGCAAAGATGATCAAAGGTATATATTATCCCCATTCAGATGTTCTAAAAGCAGGGAAAGGTTCTAGAGCTTTTTGGGCCTGGAGCAACTTACTTGAAGGAAAAGCCATTATTGAAGAAGGGGCTAGATGGATGGTTGGCAATGGCTGCTCTATTGACATTTGGAAGGACAAACGGATTTTGAACTCTGAGCTGGGTTACATTCGTCCCATTATGCCCATCTCTCTATCCGCGCCTACCAAAGTATCTAACTTGATTGATTGGGATTCTTATACATGGAATCTACAACCAATTATTGGCCTAGTTACAGAGACAGATATGCAAGAAATTGAGATGCAGATGTTCAGTGACACCCTGGTTAAAGACAAATTAATTTGGCCCGCAACAAAGAATGGCTCATACACTGTAAAATCAGGGTATAACCTCTTCCACTCTCTAAATTTTAAGCCCACAGGACATATGAGTCACTCCTCCCATAGAGTAAACCAAGTTGTCTGTACTACTATTTGGTCTATCCAAACCCTCCCCAAGATTAGGCATTTTTTTAGCAAGCTGTCAACAATGCTCTCTCTACTTACTACAATCTTTTCAAGAGAAAGATTAGTGCTTCCCCTATTTGTCCAAAATGTGGCCTAGCTCCAGAAACTATTGAACACATCATCCTACTCTGCCCTACTGCTATATGCACTTGGTTTGCCTGTTCTCTAAATTAGAAGATTAATGTCCAAGAGATTACATCAATTGATAGATGGATTGAACAAATTATCAAGCTAGCAGGCGCCCAAAAGGAGCTTCAAAAAAGTTGTCTTACCACCATTTCCTTCATCTTCTGGGAGCTGTGGAAGAGTATATGTCAATTCATTTATCAGGCCACCATTACCCATCCAACGATGATTGCATCTCGAGCAGAAAAAGCAGCCCTGGAGTTCTTAAAAGCAAAGAAACATGGTCATTAGTAGGAGTCAGGTATGATTACTAATTGTACCCCTACCCCCTTGGTCCTTACTCCTGCCTCCCCCATTCACATTCCAAACCACACTTTGTCCTCCCAAAACCCAAACATTGCCAATCTTTCACAATCCTTCTCACGTCTTATGCAACCTACCTCCAGTCATAGTGCCACCAACACTCAAAATCAACAAGCCCCTGACCATCCGTGCACTTTACCAAACTCATCCCACCACTCCCAAACAATCCAAACCAATAACCTCACTGCTACTAATCCCAATTCTGACCGTGTCAACCTACATCAAGTCCACTTGCATCCCCACAATCAAACCCCTCCACAAATAAACCATAATTCACAAACCCATTCCCATAACATAAACTACAATCCCAATGATCCAAAAACCACTTGGACAAAGCCACCGATTGGCTGCATCAAAATCAACTTCGATGCAGCTTGGGATAGAAAATCTAACCTGGCTGGTCTCGGTGTTGTTGTGCAAAATGATAATGGAGTTCTTGTAGATGGTGCATCTCATCATTGCCGGTCAAATTCGGCAATTGAAGCTGAAGGAAAAGCTGCCATCCTTGCCCTCTCTCTTGCCCAGAAGTAAATTCACCTCCCCGTACCGATCGAATCGGACTGCCAAGAGCTAGTAAAAGATATCAACGGTGTCGACTCTTGTAGGGGTTGGCGAATCTCCCCTGTGATTGCTCGAATACGAGCAGCTCCTTCCCCATGCAGGCTAATCTCATGGTCCTGGAGTTCCAGAAAAGCAAACTGTGCAGCCCATCATGTTGCGTCGCTTAGTGTGAGGAAGAAGTCCCCGGATGTCTGGATTGACAGGCCGCCGTCTTCCCTGGTCCATGTTCTCTCACGCGATGGATTACCTTGCCCACCGTCGGCGTCAATGGCTGGGTTGAGATCGTAGGCTCCTGCAGGCTTTCTTTCACTTTTATCGTTGTTTTTTTTCTTTTCTGTAGCTTTTCATGTTTCTGTTTAGTTAGCTTTGTCTAGTCGTGCCTCTAGAAATGGCTTATGACTATGAAAGTTTGGTTGTACTGTTTGATGGGCCCTGGTTTTGTGGGGTCTAGTCTGTTTGAAAGTCTGTTTTCACGTCCAAAAAAAAAGTTGCCCGAATGCACATTTAGCCTAATCCAAATATAGTTAAATTCCGTTACCCACCAAGTATAATATCCAAGAATAAAGTGTCATTATCATAAAAACCACAAAGATAATATTAGTTATCAAAAAAAGTTTTCATTTGTATATAATTATGTGTCTATCATCATAATCAAGTGCTATTTCAGTTACCAAAAGCCACCAATTCTCACAGTTCCATGTGCTCTAAGACATGGGTCACATCTCACATGTATATACAAAAGACTCATCTATGATCTATCACCTTCAATATTTTTTTTTTTGGCGGAAATATCACCTTCAATATTTGACCTATTGTCCATTCCAAGATACTACTCGATGCCATCTCGGCCGATACCACTTTACAGAAGAACAAAATTTTACGACTTGTCATTTACAGTCGGAAGTGGAGAACTCATACAAAAGGAGTGGGGGGGGGAAACTAATTGTACAGGAAGATGCTTTTGGAACACCCCCACTTCTTTTTCTATGGCAAAAGTTTTGAGATCATAGGATTCCTGTAGGACCCCATCCCATATGAAAAATTTGAGAAAATGTTAAGAAACAAGTAGGGAGGTTGGAGAATCTTCCAAAAATAAGAAATAAAAATGAGAAAACACACGATGAAACAAAGGACTAAGTATTTGGCCACAAGCTGTAAAGATAAAATAAAGCACAGACACGTCCCCATCTGCCCACCAGCCTAGAACTCAGAACTCCCCTAGCACCCCAAGAATCCAATACAATTTTTACCGTGGTAGTAAAAGAATTTCTGTTCACCACTACATAGGGTGAATAGTGAATGCAGCTATAGATCAACTTACAAGTTATAACATGTATTAAGATCATTACAGCCTCCAATACATGTCAATAGCCAGCGTTTACCAACCATTCTATTCAAAGCAGATGAAAAAAAATATATATATGTCAGACCCATAATTGCAGGAGCAATCTTTGTCTGTCCCCATTAGCTTCAATTTTCTCTTAAGAGTAAGATACAACCAACTTGAATTAAATAGGTCATAAATTAACTGTCCCCAATTTTGCTAAATCATTAGTGTCACTGTCCAAACACTAAACTTTCACATGCATTTATATTGGTTATTGCTATAAATTATCAAATCGCTTTCGCAGAATTCTAGACGACCAATAACATGATTCTAAACCAAATCACTATCCATAAAATCATACCAACCCGACAGATGTTGAAATTCAACAAGATCACTCTGATTTACTACAATAGAAAAGGTAGGTCAGCCAGCAGAATTTAATGTCACCCGTCAGCCCCGATTGGGATGGCAGAATTAACCTTTCAATATTCATCTTCACGTTTAAGGGTCTCTTGTCACACTGTTCTGGATATCACACTCTCAATTTAGACCATCCAAAATTTCAAACAAATGTTCACCTAATTTATCTATCAAATTGACAATTTAACTCAAAAAATAACTACCAAGTGACATGTCACATAGTTCGACAACAAGCATGTAACAATTAGACTGGAAATTTTGACTACGGAGCCGAGCATCTAGTTACTAAAAGATACAACTAGTCCATTACGAGAAGGGCACTGATAATGAACAGTTCAACCTGATGAACTTCACAGAAAGAAAATTGAGAACGATAAAAATATACTAAAAGATTTAATTAGGCAAATAATGGTTCAGCATTTCAATCACAGCCTACAAAATTAAAATTGACAGCAAACTAGTCACCTTAAAGTGAAGGTTTTTTTTAACAGAAATCCTAGATCGTACATAATTAACAACCGAAAATTTTAAAGACCACCTTCAAGACAAGGCCATAAATACATCGTACCAGAACCTTGCTGCTGAACACTGAAACAAAACAAGATCCTCGTCTTCATGTCCATGGCTGCAAGGCATTCAAAACAAATAGCTAGCTCTATGCTGCACCCCACCATCGATCTTCATTAACTTAACACATTACCACTCAAAGGCAATTGACCATAAAACAGTTTCCTCACAGCATGCAGTCGGTCCTAGCCGGCAACCTCCTGAAGAAATTCAACGGCACTGATGGAAGCTTATGGCGGAATCTTGGGTGCCTTAACACATAGAATCCAGCGAGAAGTGCCACAACCTGGAATGGAGTAACATACAGAACAATGGCAGCAATCAGACAGAAAAGCACAAAGAGAGCTGTAGCTCTCGGGTCTCGCCAGCTCAACAATGATTGCAGCCTCTCCCCTTGAGTAGCCAGGTCACCAACCACTGTCTGGATCCTCCCAGCAATACTCCTCAATCTGTCATATCTCATCCTCACTATATCAGAAGGTCGTGAAGTTGGGAAGGTATCAAATTCTTCATCAAGTTCATCAGGATGTGCAGAATCTGCGTGAGAGAGACGAGTGTCCATGTGAGGAGGATGTCTCGGCCTCCATCTGTAGTACCAGACTCCAATCAAAAAGAGGTAGAGAAAAATCGTAGGTAATATCAGCTCTGGGTACATGACCAGAATTATGAACAGGATATGAATAAGCACAGTAGTGATGGGGTTTTTCCAATTACAGATCTGATCAAACCATTTTCCAACAGCAATTAATCCACCAAGAACGTTCATAATCCTGAAGAAATTAGCTTTGCTTCTTCTCATACTCCACATGTGGGAACCCACATCCAGCATATACTCGACCACCTCCTTTCTCAAGGGCGGTTCAGCACGGCTCAGCCTCACTGATACAATCAGAGTGGCCTGGTGCCTCAAGCTATCAAGCTGGCTTACAGTTAATGGATGAAGATAGTGCATTTTGGGCAATAGTGGTTGCGAGTACATATGCATCATGTTCAGCAAAGAAGAGCAGGTGAACCTCACAGCCATATGAATTTCACCCATCTTCTTAACACCATTGGGGTGCAGAACCAGCAGAGGATAAGAGTGTGTGTAAACCCGATCAGTTTCAAGGGTAGAGAGACGAATCCTGACCTTCCCGATTCGTGAATCCTTTGCCGCGGCAGCCTTATCTCCTCCATGCAAATGACAGTTATCAAAGACCCCAATTGTAATGACAGTGCAAGGATCAAAAACTTCCCAAGTGTATTGCTCATTCCACCTGGGAGCAAAGCTATCGATAATGGTTCTTGTCCGAACCCACTTCTGCCCATATTTTGCAACGCAGTAAGCATCTGTTGTTCCCCTACCATCTATTGTCTTCATTGGCATCAACCCCTGAGCATTCAGGATTCCCACTTCCAGAACCCCAATGCTGGACTTCCACAACGGTTTGGCTGTTGGTCTAAGATCACTACTGTAGTGTGTTGACTCATCAAGCACATGGTAACCACCTTCTAGACAGATCCTCATATGAATCCTGCTTGCAAACTTAATATCCTTCTTCTTTTCCCCTTCTACAAGAATGTGCTTCTCAAGATTGTGCCAGCTAGTGTTCACAGGTTTATGATCATACCTTCGGGCCACATACTGCAAAGGTATAGCACACCTCCCCAGAACTTCATCCTTGTTTGGCGCAACTCTATCTTCCACACTTAAAATCAATGGCTCCTCAAAAGGCTCTGATGCTACAAACATTAAATCTTCATTCCACATGGGATTTATACTCCTGCTTTGTGAAATTCGAGTTCTCAAAGCCTGATTTCCCAGGATAGCCTTCACATAAACTTCCGGATACCTGCCTTTATCGCTCGGCATCAAATCCTGAGCCTCAATCACATTAACCCTCAAATACCATAGCTTGGGAGAGAGATACACCTTTGATCGAATGTTTGACAGACTATCAGCTCCACTAACTGTGGCAGCATCGGAATGCCATGCTTCGGGAAATGCTTCATCAGCTTGAGTGCCCATCCAAACAGCCAACATCAGCTCACCCCTAGCCTTGTCCCCCTTCCTATCCTCCAGTCTATACCATTGTGGCGCCAAGGGACTATCAGGTGGAACCCTTTTCGGAACCTCATTCAGGTCAAAAATAACATGGCCAATGAAATCATCCTTCATAAGATCCTTGTCCTTCACAATGACCTCAAGGGCCGAAGCCTGGATCCGGTCCTTCGAGAATGCAAACACCTGGTTCCACTCCGGATTGGTCTTCTTCTCAAAATGCCGAGTTGTACCCTTGTAGTTTCCCAGCTTAACTTCAACATAAGGGTCACAGCTGCCGGTCACATCCTTGGAAGGCAAGTCCTTGGCCTTTACAACCCGAACATAGAGGTACTGCATCTGCTCAACGAGGTCATACGTGCTCGTGTGCTTGTCGCCGGAGATCCTCCCCCCACCAAGATGGGGTTTGGTCTCCTTCAAAGCAAAGTCTTCCGGAGGAGGCCTCTGCATCTTTTGGGTTCAAAACTACAGAGACCCAGACGGCCAAAATTGAAGCAACAGTTTCAAAAAACTGATTTTGAACTAATTCAAAGATTCCCGGACACCTGAAAAATCGGATAAACATAGTCAAGTAGCCGTTGGTAAAAAAAGGAAAATTAAAAGCCCATATGGTACCTAAAAACCCGGAATATTCATAAGAAAAACCGCATTATCTAAACTAACATGAAACAGGGTGTTATTACTGTATTGAATACCACATTAAGAATGCAAAATGAATATCAGAAGACATCTGGAACTTATAGTGCAGAAAAATAAAATAAAATAAAACTACATGGGAATAACATAGATCCTGGAATATATGATACATTAACAACAGAATATAAAAGTTCAAACTTTAGAGTATAACCTTGTAAGTGCGGAGAAACCCAACCTTCAGATCTGAATGTTTGTAAACCTAAGAACACAAAAACAACAATACCCAACGTCAAAAACACACAACCAGAACACCACGAGACTCGAGGTGTTTATATTAACCGTGCTTGGCTACTGAGATTAAATAAAACAACTTGTTGTACAATGAATTTCATTTCTGTGACTAAATCCAAACCATTACTTTCCTATTCCCAACTCAAAATCTGCACTTTCCGAAATTTTCTCTTTCATTTTTCTGGGTTTTGAAAAAGATAAAAAAAAAAAAAGCAAGAAAACACAAGAAAACAGAGAAACAAACAAAAAGGGTGATGACCAGAGAGGAACCCTAACAATGTCGGTGCGGCGGTGGAGAGAAAAAATTTACCTGTGTGGATGAAGAGGAAGAAGAAGAAGATTCAGAAGCAGAGTTCAAAAGGAACCTAGAATTTTCTCATTGTTGACTAAGAGAAACATGTAACAGAGAAAAGAGAGACGCTCCTCATGGAGAAGCGGTGGAAGTGGGTTTCATTGGGTTTGGTGAGAGTGAGAACTCATCATGGAGATAAGGATGGAGGAAGAAGCAAACCCTCTAGTCCATTCTAGAGAGAGAGAGAGAGAGAGAGAGAGAGAGATGGGGAGCTTTTGCTTTTGGGTTGGGATCTATTGAATATGTGAGAGATATACACAGAGAGAGAGAGAGTGGTCAGTGTTTTTTTTTTTTTTTTTTTTGGGTATTTGCTTTATTCTGTGTGGGGTGTGTGGGGTCCACTCTGTTGCGCTCTTTGAGTGTGGTGGGGTTGGAATATGAACGGAGTAAAGCATGTGGAGGACTGTTGTCGGACCTCGC
The DNA here is from genome assembly GCA_025331145.1 of Rosa persica. Taxonomy (NCBI): domain Eukaryota; kingdom Viridiplantae; phylum Streptophyta; class Magnoliopsida; order Rosales; family Rosaceae; genus Rosa; species Rosa persica. The sequence continues at coordinate 20,988,580 of WFKR01000003.1, read as the reverse complement.
ACGTGTGTCGTGACATTTGGGATGACAAGGGACGTTGTGCACAGATCAATTCCCATTGAAATTCTTAAACCGCTTATTCATTTATTTTTTGAAATTAAAATAATTATCAGAATAATTTATTAAACTAATTAACCATGGCGGTCAGTCGGTCACGCTAAAATCCACATTATATATTGATCACGATTATTCATTTAAATTATCTTAATAATTTTTTTGTTACGTTGGTGAGGATCGAATACCTAAGTTAACCTAATTCTAACAACTGTTTTTGTCCTCCCTCACCACCTAGCTACAAAAGCAACTTGAATAATCTTATATTTATACCTATATTAGTAATATACCTGAGTTTCTCACGGGTTATATTGTGATGTTAATAAAAAATAGATTGACTAAAAAGAATAGTTGTTATTTATTTTTTAGACATAAAATAATAGTGGTTTGGCTATTTTTTTAATTTATATTTTTTATATTTTTTAATTTAATTTAATAATTATGTTATTGAATAATATTATAGGCGCTTAAAAATTTGGTGAAGCCCTTTAACACCAAAAGAAGACCTCTATTTATAATAGTAAAGATATAGTAAGAAAACTTGGATTTTTTGAATATATTTAAAAAGCAAGACTTTTCTATCCTCTACTATGAATAAACTTTTATATTTTAAGTAAAAAATAATAAAGAATAGAGCTTTTTAGTATATCAAGCAAATGGGGGTTTACCATTAAAAAAATAAAAGAAATTCACACTAAAATAATAGGGAATTCAATGGTAAAACTCCATTTTTGACCCAAAAAATGGTAAAACTCCATTTGCTCCTCCCCACTTTTTTTAGATGCTTTCCTCCCCACTTTTATTATGTCTTTTTCTCCCATGTATTACATGTGTGACCATTCTATAACTAGAGCAATAAAAGAAGTAAAGGACTAGTAGCCTAGTGGGGTGTGGTACTAATCTCGTTGTAAAAAATTGAGAGAAAACTCTCATTTTGTTTTCCTCAAAAACTCAACTCTCTTTTATTTATTTTCTTCCTTCCAAGCTATGATCTAGGATTCTAGGTTAGGGGTGGGTTGCACTGGTTCTTTCTGAAACATTCTTTCCCTTTCCTTTTTTGTGTGTGTCTTTTGTCCTCCCCATTCCATCATCGCTAAATTTTTTGAATTTATACCATCATTTCCATTTGCTTCCCTTCAAGTTCTTCTTTACTTTGAATCTTCCTCAACAATCGATCTTTTCATCATTGGTGGTAACTTGCTAGACCAATAATGCTTCGTATAGAGTAATCCTCCTTCAAATTAGATTCAAACGATTAGCGGTTATTAAGATTATGTCTCAAATTGTGTCCAAAAATAACACAAAAAATTATATCATTTTATCAGAAATCTTTCATCAATAAATTCTGAGACGAAAGAGTTGGATCAAATATCATGTAAGCACTCAAAAAAAATCAGCAGCTAATTCTAGCTACCTCGCAAGCTCTAATGTGAGTGTGGTAATTTGCCTGATCTTAATAATTCATTTTATTGTTGTAAGATATAAAATAAAATTAAAAGAGTAGTAGCGGGGTATGCGAATATCACCCCTCAATGTAAATTGTAAATGATTATTACTATGCTTGTTATATATATTGTTTGATAATTAAAATTTGTGAACACGTTTGATGATTGTAGTAATTATTGCACTGAAAGAATTGTTGATGAGAGGTCTTTTCACAATATGCCATTGGATTCCAGGCGGGATACTGTGGCCATGTGGGGATGCCGGGATGGGATACATCTCTTATTTTTGTGTTTTATTTGGCTGAGTTTATGTGGCATTTGTCTAGGCGTTGCTAGCTTGGAGCTTCACATCAACAAAGAGAATAAAATTGTTGTTTGCCTGCCTCAACAAGTCGGGGTGTCATCAACTTTGATTAAATTATAGCATTGAATCTGGATACAATAGCTGATGATGTTGAATGTTTTTTTTTGTTTTTTTTTTTTTTACCGGAAAGACATTTTTTGTTTTGACATTAAGAAGAGAGAAGCATTTTTGCTATACTTAACCCCCAAATTTCCACTTAGTTTTTTTTTGGGAAATGATCATATACCCAATTTTAGAGTTAATTAATCTCACTTACTCAAACATTCTAAGAGATTGTCCACTTATCCAAACATTCTAAGAGATTATTTCTCTAATACCCAACCAATTCTTTTTTTATTCTTTTTTATTTATTTTTGGGATTTTTTTGCCCCTCCTTCATTTTCACTTAGAGAGAGAAGTCATCAGAGACGTTATCGGACTCCGGTGACTAGTGGCCGACCGCCGACTCCGGTGACCGGAATCCAGTGACGGGTGACCAGTGGCCGGCTGCCGACCGTTCATCGGAATCCTGAATCCAGCTACCGGACTAATGACCGGATTCCGACGTCTGATTTTATTGCCCTCCAATAATGCCCAGTAATCATATTATTGCACTCCAATAATCATATTATTGGCCCCCAATAAACATATTATTGCTCCCCAATAACAAGTTTATTGGGGATCAATAATTAGTGAAAAATAAAAATGTTTTGAATTTTGAAATTTTCGGAGGTTTATCCAAATAAATAATCTTATTATTGCCAACCGAATCATAATAATAAAAAACAATCACTACTAGCAAAATTTCCTTCCATTCTCAGAGTTCACAGTTTACCACAAAAAATAAAATTTGTTGTCACGGCCCCTAAAATAAAATTTGACCACCCAGAAAATGTTGTGGGTAGCAAAAACAAAAAAAAAGCTAGAAATTGATTTGGGCACCAAGAAAAGCTCTGGGTACCCAATCGCCATCTTCTCCGCTCTCTTGCATCAGAAACACTTCCTCCCAAGTATGACAACACCTGCAAGGAGATCTTCGAGGGCTAGTTGCATTTCCAGCAACAAATCCAAAAGCCGCGAACTCGTCAAGTGGAGGTGGAAGCCTAAGCACTGTGATATGGCAAATCTCTGACACTAACGGCGCCGACATCGAGAGTCAATGAGAATCAATGGCGAGCTCACCGGCGAGCTGCAGCAGAATCTGGGGAAGAGGTTGAACCACGCTGGAGTTGGGAGATTGGGGAGTGAATCGACACTTGCCAGAGGTGGAGAGAGAGAGAGAGAGGATCGACGCTGGCCGGAGGTAGAGTGTGAATCGACGACGGCCGGAGGTGGAGAGAAAGTGAGAGAAGCTGGAGGTGGAGATCAGGGAAAGAGAAAGGAGAGAGAGGGTGCCGACGGCGTGGAGAGTGAGGAGAGAGAGGAAATAGTGGCATATATACAGTTTCTTAATTATACGAAGGGCAAAACTGTCAATAGATATTAGATTAGGTAATAGGGTTAAAAAAACTCTGACTTGAGTAAGTGGCCAATTTTTAGGCTAAAATCGGTTAAGTGGTCATGACCCCTTTTTTTTAAATCAAAAAATAAAATAAAATTCCACTTAGTTTTAGATTGGTCCAAAGTTTTGTTGCTTCCATGTGATAGGTGAAGCATAACAAGAGTGTTTTTTCTATGAAATTATCAACATGGACCATTATGAAGAGTATACAGAAATAAGTTTTTAACATAATTAGTTATTAATGGTTTTCAAATGAGAGAAGCAGTATTCTCTAGACTAGTCGATAAACCAGATTCTAATCCAGATTCATTGTTAATGAACATATTGGATTTGATGATTTGATTTGTTAACCCGTTAAGGATCTAGATACATTAATTTGTTAATGATCTAAGTATGTTAATCTGTTAAGTCAACGGATCAAATATGGATCTGAGGAGGGGGGGGGGGGGGGGGGGGGGGGGGGGGGGGGGTTGTTTAGCTTCTCCACTTATAAGCAACAACAATTATAGTGTTTGGTAACTCGGCTTCCCCCTTCCTTTTCCAAAAGCCAACGCTTTTTTAGTCGAAAAACAAAAGTTGCCTCATGCTTCCTTTTAAGAAGTAGAATCCAGGACGAGCACTATGGCATCTTACATTGTAGATTTATGAATCTTCCGTAATACCAATCGCTACCATCCCTTGCTTAAAGAAATTACGCATATTGCCATGAAACTTTTCTCTTCAAACTTCACGCAAACGCCACTCCTCTTCACAGACTCTCTCTCTCTCTCTCCCTCCCTTCCCCTCCCCTTAATCCTCTGGCCTCTCTTTCTTCTGTCTTCATCAATCAACATCATGATCCCGGGTTTGAAATCGAAACCTTAATCAAGCAATGCGGTTGGGCAATTTGATTTAGGGTTAGTCTTTTAACTATTTCAGTTTCAAATTTCTCTGATTTTGATGAATATTTGGGTTAAATTTGTTAATAGATTTTAGGGATATGAGTGGTAGAGATGTTTATGATTTGTTGCATATAGCCAGCAAACTTGTGTTTGAGCTTGGCAGTGATTACTTAATAATTTCAAAAGAGTTTACACTTGAATCCAATATAAGGTAATTCTGTGCCTTATGTAATATTTGAGGACAATTAATTGTTATGTACTCGTTTTCTAGGACTAATTGTTTTATGCCTTTTTTTTCTTTTCTTTCAAGAAGTGAACTTTGTTTTTTAATGGTTGGTTTGGTATTATTCTGGAGATCATGTGTGGGAGTGTTGAAGATATAAGTAGAATGCAGCAAAATAGAGTTTGAAACTTATGGTTGTAAGCCAACATAAATTCCATCAATGATTGTTATGGTCAGTTAAGAGCGCTGAACATGCTGTTTTTTCATAGATATATTGTTCGAAAGAATGTCAAGAACACTTACTAAGACCCTTTTGGAGCTGGCCAAAGCAAATAGTAATGTTAGAGAATGTGGGAGTCTCTCTCACATCTAAGAAAAAGTTTAAGGAACTCATTCCTTGGAACACTTGTTAAATGGACGAAGAGAGGAAAGGCCCATTGGGTGGAAGCTTGAGCTAGGCCTTGGGCCAAAACGAAAATTCCCTTTTGCATTCTGTTTGATGTTCGGATAAGTATCAAATACTAGTTATTTCGGATAATTATCAAACATCATCAATTTATTCAACCGTTACAACTGTTGATTGAGTTTGAATATAAATGAACAGTTGCAACTGTTCATCTGTTGTGTTTGTGTGTGTAACACGAGAAAAAACAAAACATGACGCTTCTCCTCTCCTCCCCCCCCCCCCCTCTCCCTTTTTCTGTAAAAAACACATAGTAGAGTTTGTCAAGATTTAAGTCGAAGTGCTTCGACTTGAATCTGATAGTTGTAACCCGCAAGATAGATGTCCAATAATTACAAGCATAAGAGTAGGGACGAACTTCTGTCTTAGGATATTGCTACAAGAAAGCCTCTATCAATCTCAAATCAAGTCATTACTTCTTTCTTTAATTTTGAGCAAATTTCAATTCGTTCATATTTTAGGATTGAGTTACGTTTGCAATCTTATTTCGTACCTATATTAATATCTGTTTACAATTATGCTTAACTATTTTTGAGGATCGATCCATTGCTTATTATCTTCTGTTCTAACAGTAATATGGTGATTATCATCATCATTAATCGAATCAACCTCATAGTCATAGCCATCAATCATTAATTATGTCGTCTGATTTTTGCCTTTTTCAAATTTCATAAAGATATGTTAATTGGATATGTTGATGTGGATGAGAAATGGGAAGTACATTACGAGTGTAGAGGTGGCTCGAGTGGTACAAGATGTTTTGGTATGAGATATGTGGATATGATTAGAGAATATGGATTGAAATCCTTGTGTAAGCTAGAGTGGTAGTGAAATGGCTAGGGTGAGTGGTTTTGAAGTTCAGCTATAGCCAGTGAGATTGAATTACTTATAGTTACTTAATTTTTTTGCTTAGTCATTGTGCTGGCTTTGGTGGTGTATGCTTTTGTAGTTCAATCTTCAGTGTATATAAGATGCATCCCTCTCTAATATATTTTGACTAAATGTTCCTCATTATTCTTCAGAGCTCTCAAATTGGTTGTGTTAAGGAATCAGAGTCAGGATTGAGCTCTAATGTTGCGTTTTGGAAAATTGAAGTTCACTAATTTGTCAAGTGTTGGCTTGACTCTTATTGTAATTAATATTTGTTGAACCTCCTATAATGCACTATTCCAGATTTAATTTTTGTCTGGTCTAGATTTTATTTGAATCTGCAGTCCAGATTTAATGCATATGTTCAGTCCAAAATTTAATGAATGTGCAGTCTAATTTTGGACTCATAAAAGAATTAGTTTGCCTTTTAAGTGCTTGAGTAGTGATTTGGAAGAATTATTAAATTTGCAACTTGCTGATTGATAGCTTTGTGTTAAATCTGGTCATGTATATTAGTATATATGCTAATGCAATGCAAGAATTGGACACCTCTTTACCATTCAAATGGTTGTGCTTACCAGTAAAGATTTAGAAGAGAAGGGTATGTATCCTTGTGTTTGAAATGAAAAAAGGAAAAAAAAAAAAAAGGAAAGAAAGAAAGGACGAGAATTGAACAGGACAAAAGCGGTTTAGTACGTTAATAAATTCTAAACCTTGTGCAGTTGAGCTTAACTAATTCTGATTTGACTAACCACCCATGAGAACATGATCTTCTCTCTAAACTGTAATCATGATCATGATCAAGCAATAGATCAAGAATATCAGTCAAGAATAAGAACTAAAACTAAAATATTAGAACACCTTATTTTCAATCATCAGGACAATTTCTTGTCTTTCTCATTCATTTTCATTTTAACTTATGCAATGCAGGAAATGTTGATTAAGGATTTCAAATTAACTTCTATTTCAAAGATTTCCGAGTCTTGATTAACTCTAAACCAGCTTCGTCAAAGCAACCTTCTTTATACTGATTGGAAGTGTCCCTATAAGTATGAACCTTTATTTTCCTTTTGTTGTCATGTTTTATTAAAAGCTTTTGTTCAGTCCATACTGATTATTGAATGTCCTTCTAAAATGCATATAATGGTACTAGTATCATGACAAGTGCAAGTAATGAAATGCGCGGACATCTTGATCATATATTCTCGCTTTTTCTCTGTACTAGATGGGAAAAGAATTGGCCGTTTGGAATGAAGGTTTAGTAGATGTAGAACAAGTTATATTGAAGTAGTGAAAATACTATTGCATATGCTAGGACATAGATGTGGAAACAGGTTGGCACAAGAACGGTTTCTACATTCCGGTGAAATCATTAGTAGATACTTTGGAGAAGCACTAGATGTTTTATGTAAACTAGGTAAAGAAATTATCAAGTCGTTGGATACTGAATTTAATGGGTGTTGCATCGGAGATAGTGAGAGATAAGAGATACATGCCGCATTTTAAAGTATTTGGCATGTATTACTTATTTATAAATTATTAATTAATTTAATGATTAATTTCAGTGTACCCCCTCCCCTCTAGGTTTGGAGGTGTCATCATTTCACCATTTTACTCCCAAATTTAAATTTTTACCCTCAAAGCTTTTCAATTTTAGTCTTTTATGTCCAATCTCTCATGCTCCGTCAAAATTAGTCGTTAACTCCAATAATATGACCCACTTTAAAGACTAAAATGATAATTTCAAGACAAAAAAAAACCATGACTAAATTCGACCTCCCTCTATCTCCTCAGCCTTTTTAGAGAGATAAAGTATGGCGGACTGTAAGCGAACGGCGGTCGTTGACTCCTCTGCCACCGCGGACCACCCTTCGTCCAAGAGAAGGAAAATCCTCATTGCTTCTTCTCCTCCAGAGACAATGCTTCATCATCATCAGCTCTGCGATTATCGTAGTTTTTCAAGCTCCTTCGTTCCACGAGCACTCTCCGCCTTCTTCCTCTGTTCCTCGTTTCAAGCTCCTTCGTTCCACGAGTTCCTGCGAATAAGTGGTTATGTACACACTTAGCAAAACAACTGTATGATGGGAACGATTGCCCAAACGCAAAATCCATCAACAGAAACAAAACCAAACTTACAATCAAGTTTTACCCAAACGCAAAATCAATCAACAGAAAATCCCCAAAACTAAATTTCAGAACCAAAATTACCAATCGAGTTATCTCCTTCTCAATTTCCTCAATATCAAAATTGATCTTCCCCAAGTCTCGACTTTTCTCTTCTTCAATTTCAAAATCCATCTTCTTTGGGGCCACCGATAACCGCTGTGTGTTTCCGTTCAGTGGCTTAAAAGGCACAGAAGATGTAGCGAAGACCGTTCTCAGATTCACTTTGGCTGCAATCAGATTCTAAAGACCATGAAGGTTTAACGACGGCACGCTGGAGACTTCAGAGCCCTCACTATGGTCGAAGGCGATGTTATTCCAGACCTGAACTCTGGGACGTTAATGGGTGATGACTTTGGGTGATGAACAGAGCCCTCACTGTCGTCAAAATTAGGTCTTAAGACATTATTGGTGGGGAGATGACTGATGGAAGAAGAAGAAGATGGAGTTTTTTTGTTGCAGGGGCAAGGCGGCAAAGGCCAAGAAGAAGAGGAGTTAGGCAAGGCGACTTCTGCTACAGGGGCTGAGATAGGGATAATGGGGATAGTGGAGCAGTGGCCAAAACGACGTCAGATTAGCCCCTAAAGAGGGATTTTTTTTTTCCTTTTGTTTTATTTTGTTTGAAATTATCATTTTAACCTTTAAAGTGGGCCCCATTATCTAAGTTAATGTCTAATTTTAACGGAGCATGAGAGATTTGACATGGAAGAATAAAATTGGAAAGCTGAGGGTAAAAATTTAAAATTGAGAATAGAGATGGTAAAATGATGACATCCCAAAACTCAGGGGGTGATAAACTCAAATTAATCCTTAATTTAATTATTTATATTCATTGACAAATAGCATCATCATTTCTAGGATTGCATCGGTGCTATCGATAGAGTGCATATTCCCGCTTCTGACAAAACTCTCCCAAAATTTCACCCTAAAATCTGAAATGGTCATGCGAGGCCCACTTTGGAGAAATTCTACCAAAAATTTGGCGGAATCTACCATAAAAATAGACTACCAAGCCTGTGATAAACAACTGAACACTTCTAATAGCTAACAAAATCTCTATCTCCATGAGCCTACAAGCTCACCTCAAAATTTCAATTGCCACAAGTGATATATAATAAACTAAACTTAAATCTCGAATATCAATTTCTTATGGTAATCAAAAGCAATCTTAATCAGAATTAAAATAAAGTTCAAGTAGGTTAAACGTATAACCTACAACAAGAATGAAAGTGATGGACATTATGCCTCTACTCCTACGGACACCCGACCCCAACTAACCTGCAAACTAGGCACTAAAACTGAAAAGCTAAGAAAAACATTTGAAAATTGTTAGAATAAGTGGACAATAAATAAATGAATAATTAAAAGAAAAAAGGGCAAGGTTGAATGTTTTCTCAATTTTAATCTCTTAAACTCCGGCATGCTGTACAATTTGATAAAATATTTAAATCTGTCATCAAATATAAAATTATCATTCTCAAAGTCACATAAAGTATTCGATGACTATAATTTCAAATCATTTTATGAAACTGATATCTCAAAATATATTGGAAATCAACTCATAATCCATTGCAAATCCTCTTATAAAGATATCTCAAAATATACTACAAATTATCTTATTTAAAATACGAGTGTCTCAAAATCATTTCAGAAATCTCAAAATGTATTGATATCTCAAACTCTATTTCAAAACATCTCTTAATAAAATAGGCGATGATTATAGGGAACTGCCAACTAGTCATCTCATGCTACCTGGAGGGTACTGCCGACCAAGTGAAGCATCGAATGGTTCTGCTGACCAGAATATGAGGAGGCGATGGCTAGATGGTATTGCCGACTAACCATCTCATGCCATCAGAAGCGTATTTTCGACCAAATGACACATCAAAGGGTACTACTGACTGAAATACTAGAAGGCAATAGTTATAGGGTACTACCGACTAACTATCTCATGCCATCTGGAGGGTATTGCCGACCAGATGAAGCATTGGAGGGTATTGCCGACCATAATATTGTCCAAAAGGTATTCCTTAGCAGACTATTACTGGGAGGGTATTGGGGACCAGGTAATGCATGCATGCACGAACATTATCATCTTTCATAATTTACCTCCTCAATTGCATAATTCTGAACTCAAACTCATTATTTTCTCGTTTCACATTTAACTCATCAACTCATAATATTTAAATTTCCATTTCATCAAAAGCATATAATTTTCGATAAATCATAAGTAAATCGTAAAATCGATATCAAATCTTGACTATTATCAAATCAATACTCAAATCTCATCCAAGCAATTCCGATAAATTAGCAATACTCAAATGTCATAATATAAATCAATACGAGAAATCAATATCTAAAATATAGTACTACATGCATATTTAATTGAAAAACAATTGTCTACTCACTGAATTACGGCTATGATGGACGTCCGACGAATTCTTTCTCGAATTCGATCTACACGTCGTCCTGAATAAAATGATAATCATGAACAATTGATTTCAAGAATCAAAAATAAATTAACGGTAACAAAACCAAAACCCCTAAACAATAATTCATCAAAAGCTCCAAATCATATTGGAACAAGCTCATATTTCTTAGGTTATGTTAATTTGAAAACTATAACAACCTATCAAAAAATGGAGTCAATCCAACCTTCGGATTTTTTCGAATCAAAACCTGATTTCTGAAACATCGGGAAATTCCTATCGATCCCAAAGATTATCGTATGGCTACCATAGTATATCCACATGCTCATAACGATGAGCTCTTCATAAGAGTCCAAAATTGAAGACCTAAAGGGGTTGGACATGCCCCACGTGCTGCACCTCTGACCCTAAATTGGGCAGAAAGGCCTATACCAAATTCTTCCTCTCAAATCCTCAACCATTTTCCTAAGTAACACACCAGTCAAAAACAAGTGAATATGCTAGAATTTTACCTCAAATCTGAGGGTACCAAAAACTTCAAATTCTCGATTCGTCCACCTCCGATCGATTCGAGCTATGCCATTTAGAAAGTTTGAAGTACGTTGGGAGAGCTCTAAAATCTAACTTGTATAGTTGCAAACGGTGCCTAAAAACAAAGTTCATACCGAGTCATGTCGCTGGTAGCTCAATTACCTCTGATGTAAGTAATAACCAAGCTACAAGTCATTTGGCCTTTTTGTCTATTTTAAAGACTAATAGAGAGGAGAGGGAGTTCACTCCAAACATTTTCAAAAACACTAAGAAGCTCCAATAATAGGCAACAAATGTCAAGATTAAGTATTTTCTTCGTAAGGTACCCGTCCGAGCCACCTTACATAAAGGAGCCAAGCATAAATTGTTTTGATGGATACACTCAATCTCTTAGAATACCCGTGGCCTTGCTAATGAGGACACCTAACGTGGTTTACCAAATTTGGTATCGAGTAATAAACCTTTGCTAGTATGTATTTCGGAGCCTTTTGTAACTCATTCTGTTATTCCAATTTTCTATTGGCGTTCTACAAATCTTTCTTTATCTACTACAAATAATAGGGGTGTCCAGGGCCCCAATATGTGATTTTTGTGTAATAGGAATCTCACGCATCTAGTTGTTTCATCCATCGATAAGTAAATCATAGTCTTCTGTAGCTTTGATGTATTCTTTGTTTCATCTTGTAGACACCTTTTCCATGATCTTGATGACATTTACCTTGCTTATGAACCCAAGCCTTGGCTTGTGTTTGATGACTTTAGCTGTGTACTTAGAGCTTATGAAAAAAGGGGATACAACATTTCTAATGCAAATTCTTATCGTGAATTCCAACAGATGTGCACTAGTTGTGAGCTTATAAACATTGATACAAATGGTGTTTTCTTCACTTGGTCCAACTGTCGAACATTAGTATGGTTGGATAGAGCACTTAGAAATGAGGAATGGTTTGATGGTTGGGCGAATGTCGAGTCTCGTACTTTAGCAACTTCAGACCATCACCCCATTATGGTTTCCTGCCACATAGTCACCCACTCAATCTGTCCTTCTTTCATATTCTAAAACATGTACTTGCAGCATCCAGGCTTCTTCCTAATGGTGCATAATTTTTGGAACAATTTGAATTACTACGGCTGTCCTGCGTATGTTCTTTCTGCCAAGCTCAAGGCTCTCAAGATTATGTTGAGGCAATGGAATGTTGTGCATTTCGGAGATATTAATATTCATATTAGTGTTGCAAAGGCATATGTTGATAATATTCAGCATGAAATAACTCTTTTCGAGCACTCTGATGAACTTTTAAGCATGAAGATGTTGCTCACACTTAATATCAATGTGCAATAGCAATACAAGACACTTTTCTTCGAGATAATTCTAGAATTTATTGTCTCATAGAAGGCCATACAAATACTTATTTATTGCATAACATGGTCAAAATTCGACTGATTCATAACTCAATAGTATCTCTAAAGGCAGGCTCATATGTTTTCAATACTTATGCATGAACAAATTGTGAAAGATGTGGTTGATCATTTTAAATCTCTGTTTACTAAAGGTTCAGAAATTGTTGACACAAGACTCATAGAGAAGGTTATACTTGTCTTGGTGACTAAGGTAGAAAATCTAGCCCTTACGGCAATACCATCCCCTAAAGAGATTGCAACGTAGTTATGAGCTTGGACGAGTTTAGTGCTCCTGGCCTTGATAGGTTTGGTGGTTCATTTTTTTTTCTTCATATTTTCTGGAATAAGATGGCCCTTGATGTGCTTGCTGCAGTAGTCAATTTCTTTACAACGAGATTTATACTTTTAAATTTCAATGTTAGCACTATCATTCTTATCCTTAAGTTAGAAGATACTGAGACAGTTTCGGATTGCAAACCTAACGTCTTAGCCAACTTTGTATTCGTAATTATCACAAAGATACCAACTCAAAGGTTTGGGACATGCAATGTCAATGCTTCTTTCTCCAAACTAGAGCGGTTTCATCAAGGGAAGGACTATTGTGGACCATATAATCTTAACTTTCGGACATCTAAACTTGTTGGATATGGACTGCTGTTGAGGAAACGTTGTTATTCAGTTTGACATCGGCAAGACCTTCGACACCTTGGATTGGAACTTTCTGTTAAGAGTATTTCACGCTTTCAGACTGAGTGAGACTTATATCAATTGGATTCATACGGTGCTTAGATCAGCTAAGTTTTCAGTATTAGTAAATAATCAATCATGTTGCTTCTTTAAATACTCGCATAGTGTCAGATAGAGCGACCTATTGTCACCGTTGTTATTCTCATTTGGTTGAAGAAGCGCTAAGTCGGGGTTTGACTCATTTTCTCTCAAAACATAAGATCTCTTTTGCATTGCAGCTCCTAAGAAGCTATCTTCATATCTCATGTATTATTTGGGGATGACATAATGGTATTTGTGCAAAGTAATACTCGAGGTTTGAAGGCTTTATGAAGTTCATGAATGAGTATGCTTGTAACTTGGATCAAGTGATCAAAAAACGCAACTTCTCCTTATTTTTGGAAAGATATGTTGTTCGTAGGAGGGATATTATGTAATACCCCAGAAATTTATTATTATTTTTTGAGGATTTTTTAGAATTTATTTGGTGTTTGTTAGTACGAGTATATAGTTTGAGGATGAGGTGGAAGTGTTTCGGACGAATAATTAAATTACTCAAAATATTTTATTTTTGAGGGGTCAAAGTATTGACTTTTTATTCGTTGGGTTTCTTTGAAACTTCCATCACGAAAGTCGTAAAGCACGTAGATACGAGTTTGTGGACCTATGGCACGAGTAAATCGGAGTTTGTATGAGAAAATTATGGTCTTCGAAAGTTTCTGCTAATTTTGGAAATTACTATAAACAAGAATTTCTGTTTTGAGAAATTCATTTTTTACATTTTCGGAAACTTCCAAAAATAGAACCGGAAAGCTTTGTTCTCTCTCCTCATCACCGACAGACCAGACCTGGACCTGGCTGCCATTTCATTCTCCGGCGATCTCTAACGACGGTGGCAACCCAGATCGACTCGCCTCCTTGTTCCGGTCCTCCTTACGGTGGTCTCTTGTAATAACCCGAAAATTAGTGTCAACTATAGAATACTATATTGTTAATTATATTAAAAAAAAAAATCTTACTTTGTTTTGAGCTTTTTCCTTTTAGAAACCAATGACATCACATACCGCACTTACAAGATATGTAATTGTTTTTCAATATTAGACTTCTAGTAAACTTACTAAAATATCTTAATTAGTTCGTATTCCTTGTGTACACTCAATATTTGTTATTGAGCTCAAGAGTATTATCTATATTATTTTTGTGATGCATGCTATTTTGGTACTAATTATTACTAACCCATATTTGAACCTTAAGAAGGCACCAAAGTTCCTTATTATTTGTTTGAGTAAATGTGTATCTATATGTGTATATATATGTACAATCCAAATGACATATATATATATATATATGTATATGTATATATAGTTAGCTAGCTGATTTTATTTTCTTTCAATCACCTTATTATTATAGTTAGCTAGCTGATTTTATTTTCTTTCAATCACCTTATTATTTTTTCTTTGTTTTTTTCCTTGTAATCATTCACCCTAGCTAGCAACTCACCTTAATGGACTAGCCACTCACCTTACAATATTATTCACTTACTTATTTTAGTCTTAATTCTAGCTTATATAAACACATGATCTGATCATATTTCCTACAAACTTGAAGATCAAATGCAAAATTGATCAAAAACTCCTTTAGGTGAAATCCACACACAAATCCTTCATCCTTTTTCTCTTAAGAAGTTTTCTTTTTGTGAAAGAAGTCCAAAGGTTGATCACAAGACCTTCTGAGTTCCTTGAGTAAGTACATGAATACATTTCTATGTTCTTTTGTCTTTAAGATTTATCAAAATGCATAACCAATGCTAAAATGGAAAAGGATATGCTTTGCTGCAAACCTGTATTTTCGTATACAATAAAGTTTGTTTTGTTAAAATTAATTACAGTATTAAATTCCTCATAAAAATTTCTTCAATTTAGGCTTTTGAATCACTAAAAAGGGTTAAGAAATGAAGAAGTTATGGTTAATAAAATTTTTCAACACTCAAACTCGTTGGAAATCTCACACAGCTATTACAATTTCAAAAATTCATATCTCCCTCATTTCTTAACCATTTTCTGCATACTTTATATCAATTTGAAGCTTAGGACCTCTACTTGTGATCTGGAAAGTTTGAGAAGTAATGGTAAAATAACAGTACATAAAGAATTAGACATCAAAGGTTAGTATAAAAAATATCGGTTTCTGCGCTGTTATGGTTTTTCACCATTTCTGGACTATGTCACTTCGAACTGGATTACATGACTTATTCCATTGTTTTCCTTGTGAAAAACCCTTTGAAATGGTGTACTCATTTGACTAATTCGGACTTGTGATGGACAACATAACACATTTTGAAATTTGATGACTCTAATCGGAGAAACATGAACATGGTCGATGAACTTTATTGGATTTGGACATAAGAACTGAAATACTAACTATAATATAATTTTCTTAAATTGTATATAGTCACTCATTTAATGCTTGTGCTTTATTATTACCTATTTTACTTGATTTAAGTTATGTATAAGCTTATTTTGATTATGTTGTTTGCCAGTGAATTTACTTATTTGTGTTATACAATTATGTTACATATGTTTTCATATGAAACTATTCCTAAGTATATGTCTCTGTGTGTGTGTGTGTATATACATATATTACGATCTATAATTCTTAAAGATTGTATTTTGTGAATTTGATTCATGTCTAAGAAGTACAGTTGTGAAGCCGCGTGATTAGTACTACCCCGTGCTTAAGTGAATTACTGGTAAAGTGTTTTATGTGGAAGTTAGCTGTGGGCCCTAGTCCCTTCAGATAGTGTACTATTATATTCATAGGAAGGAAGTGTTGACCTTGAGTATACATACTTTGGTAGTGTCCTCAGTATGATGCGGTTTACTCGTGCTTTGGTATAGTAGTCCCTAACACGTGGATTTATGAATTGTTACCAGTTAATCCGAAAATTCACTAAGAAGAGAAGTGTACTTATATTATTCTGATCAAATATCTGTCTGCGATATATTATTAATATGTTATGGTGCTAAGTGAAAAGAGAATCGAGCATGCATTGCTTTAAGGTTATTTCACATATTAATACTGCAATATTTGTTGGTTTGATAACGAGATGTGACTATGTGATTTATTTCCAGTCTCATAAACATTCACGGAGATGAATATATTTGAATATATATGCATATGTTATGTGTATACATATACATATTTAAGATATAGTACAGACGTACAAATGATTCTCGGTATATTTTTACTTGGTTATTTAGTTTTGATTTTCTTATAAGGCACATTAATATAAGAGTAAGTTGTATACTTACTGGGCTTGTGTTGCTCATGATATTACACCTTCTTGTTTCCAGGTATTGAGTAGATAGTTGAGGAAACGGAATGAGCCTACTAGATAAAAGAATGTCTTTCTACTATTATCTCTATAGTGAATATGTGTAATGTTTTGAATTTTCTTGATTTTGTAAAGATAATAATGATTTTGTTTTCTAATGAAAGTACTATTCAGACATGTTTATAATTTCTGTTACTTCCTATTGATTTATTCAAGAAGAGAATTTAATTTGTTTTGACTCATGTCACAAATTCACAAGCCATATTTCAGTATAATATTGGTCTTGGATTTGGGGGCGTGACATCTCTAGCTGCGATTCACACCGTGCACGATAGGTGGTCTCTAGCGGCGATTCACACCGTGCACTGCGGATCGAAGTGGCGGAGCTAGGTGTAGATTGACCTAATCAGTTCTCTGATCTCCGGTGATGGCGAGGCTTCAAATTGGTCGTGTTAGGTTGCTGGGAGCATCCTTTTTCGATCCTTAGAGGTTTGGTTGAGAGATTTGCACTGGAAGTATTTCAACTCGAAGTGAACAATTATTTTTGGCTTGCGGCTCGATCTAGGCCGAGTTAGGCTTTGCTCCAGGTATTAAAGTTGCTCCACTTGGTATTCTCTTCATTTGGGGTGGTTGGATTAAGGTGGTTTTGAGTTTGGTCGGCGGTGCATGAGGTACACGTGCAACCGTCTGTGGCAACGGGTGGCGGCGTGTTCGGCCATGACTACGGTAATTTCTTGCTTCATTTATCATTTACTCGTCGATACGAACATTTTGATATATGATATGTAACTTTTGAAGATCGTATGAGCATGTTAGGGTTTTTGGTGTTTTCGATTGTTATGGTCATTTCGATCCGGCCTTTCGATCGACTTGTAGTTTTATCATATCGATCGTATAATTATTCCGAAGACTTTGGGTTGTCTCCAATGAAGTTCCGCCTTGATTGACGTTACTTTCAGAATTTTAGTTTCAACGGGAGTTCTAACTTTAATCGCTTTGTGTTTCATGGACTAAGATGAGACTATATGTGGTTAGGTACTTGACAAGGCTGTCTGGGATGGTTATTTTGAGATTGTGTTATCTCGGTTTTGTATAGAAGACGCAGCGGGATTCTGAGGTGAGTAATATCACAATGTTCATTTACGAACAAAGTTACCTTGTCGTTTTGGGAGTTATTTATTTAACTGCAAACTATAGTTGGTGTTAGTGGCATTCCTGAGTTAATAACTACATATATATATATATATATATATATCTACGTGAAATATGTATATCTTTATGGATTGAAGGGGGATTTATGCAATTGGATTGATGAGTTTCATTCTATTGTTTTGAAGCATGACTTTTCGGGAGACAATGTATTGGCAATTGGGAATTTTCTTTGTTTGAAAAGTACCAAGATTTTGTATCAGTTTCTTAACGAGATTTGAAATATTTTGATCTAACGACCGAGGATTTGAAGATTTGAGAGTCACAAGTTGTGATTTGTCCTTTTGTTTTGCTTTAACATTTAGGGTCCAGGGTGACTTGCTTAATGTTTTGAATCTAACGACCGGGGGTCTGAGGATTCGGAGGTCACGGGGTGACATCTCCTTTTGATTTGCTTTAACATTTTGGATCCAGAGCGACTTGTTTAATGTTTTGATCTGACGATCGAGGGTCTGAGGATTGAGAGTCACAGGTTATGACATCTTCTTTAAGAGTTGAGTAACATTTTGGTCCTGAGTGACCGCTTTTAAATATTCTGATATGATGACCAGGGGTCTGAGGATTGAGGATTGAGAGTCACAGGTTGTGACATCTCCTTTGAGAGTTGAGTAACATTTTGGTTCTGAGTGACTGCTTTTAAATGTTTTGATCTAAAGGTCGGGGACCTGAGGATTCGAGGTCACTCAGCATATATATCCGGATTTCACACCTTTGGCCGGGTAAGTGGATACGGATACGATCAGCTAAAGGTCTAGTTTGTTGCCATTTTACTTATAGGGAGTAGTTGGGAGTTACTTGATGCTCATGAGTACGTATTTTAAAAGGGAGTTTCGGGGATTCTTTATTTTAATGTCCAGGGTCGACTTGTTTTTCATATTTAATTATTGAGGCAACAATTTATATGATTTAGTCACTGAGTTGACTTTTATTGTCCAGGTTGGACTGATGTATCATATTTTATTTGTTAGGTTAAGAATAGATATGATTTGTTGTGTGTTGACTTTTATTATCCAGGTTGGATTGGATTATCATATTTAATTGTTGGGGCAACATTTTATATGATTTTGTCATTGGGTGACTTGTGTTGTTTCTATTGGAAAAGATTATTGTTTTTGGGAATTAAGGTATGTGCTCCATTTTCTCGAGATGAAAGGTTTTCCTCGTTTGGTGTGAGTTGTGTGGTTTTCTGTTTTGAGTTTACTCATATAAGCTTTCATAAACTTACAGGATTTGTTGTGTGGCAACAAGGTGTACTATTTGATGGTGTAGGGTTAATCCTGCAGGTTAGGGTAATCGTGGCTGAAGCTGAGTTTCGATAGTTGTAGCTTTACTGTAGAAAGCAAATTTTGTGACTTTACCGTTGTTAAGACTTCCGCTATGTAATAAGCTCTGAGGAGCATTTACTTATTATTTTGTTGTGGCAATTTAATTCATAAACTTGTATAATATATGACTTTGCAGAGCGAGTTTATATTGACATGGTGGGATCAGGGCATCAGTATGTACTTGGTTTAAAAGGAAAAAGTTGTCCAGATGTTTTCTATTTATGGCTGAACCATTCATGCATATATAATTATGAGATTATATAGATTTTTAGATGCTGTTTAAAAATCGTGGCGTGACATATTATCAACTGTATATTTGATATTTAAGAACACTCGCTTCTCTTTACTGATTATTTGGGAGTGTCGATCTTTCAAGAATGCCCAAAACCATATTATATTTGGGCTCTAGCTAATAAGGTGCATTACAAACTCTCATCTTGAAAAGGAATTCAGTTGTCTCAGGTGGCCAAGCTTCGATTAATATCTTTAGTTGTTCAAAGCTTGCTCATTTATGGCTTCCAAGTGATGAATGACGTAGTTCATTGTTAAAGAAAATCCAAGCCTAGACAAGGAATTTATTTTGATACGGAGATCCCTTAAAAAAGGGCAGTCTATTAATAACATGGAATCAATGTTGCTTGCCTGTCATTAAGGGAAGACTTGGTTTGAAAAATTTATTTTTGCTCAATAAATCTCTGATGCCATAAACTCCAACACCACCACCACTACTTCATCATCTACTACTCAAAAGTTAGCCAAAGGAGCATTATATCTTCATCACTATTTCATTCATCATATTCAAGAAGTATATAATCCACTCATTACACCATCAAGGAGGATCCAATGAACATTGAAGGTGGAAGATCAAGGAGAAGTCAATTATCAATTTGTCAAGTTTCGATTAGTTCATTTTTCCCTCAAACTCTTTAATTTACCTTGATGCATATATAAATTTGATGCTTATTGGTATGATTATGAGTGATAGTTGCTTTGTTGGAGTTATGGTTGAAAATCCTAACTAATCTTGTATCCATTGATGTAGTAATATGATGTGATGCCGTTTTATTTAACATGCCTACATACGAGTTCAAATGTTGAATGCATATGCTTAGACTTTACTACTTTGAGTATGTGTATTACCATGTCATAATATAATGTTTAGAAATTGGTAACATTTAAATGTTAAAGCATGAAAGCATACGATGTGCGCATGTAGGGTAGTGAATTACAATCACTTAGATATAAGCCTGGTTGGTTTGTATGATTTCTTCATCTCCAAGCTTTATACACTTAGGGTAACGAAATAAACACCTAACCGTATTGAAATACATGACTTAAGAGAAATGTTGCTTGATAACACAAAAGGAACATGTCTCTTGTTATATCCGATAGGGATGCAATGAGAGAAATTGATTAATTATGGGTTAGTATTGACACACACACACACACATATTATATATCTATGTTGAAATATATCAATACTTGTAAGGGAGGTTAGTGGTAGCCAATTCAAACCTTAACTTTCGTCCATTTCCAGTTTAGTTTAGTTTATGTTAGTTTGCATTTGAAGCATTTAGTTTCATTAGATTCACCACTCAATCAAACAACAATTTCATTATGCACATACTCATCATGAGCCAAAATTTCCTTGTGAATTAGGTTTGTGATTATCATTTGCATATTCTAGCTCTTCATAACTTCACATCTTAACTAGTGAAAGAAATCTAATCCTCATGGGTTTGACAATGTTTCTTACATTTTTATATTATCACTTGTACCCTTTATTTAAGGCTGGCTATTTCACTAACCGTAAGTTTTTTTATATTATCACTTGTACCCTTTACTTAAGGCTGACTATTTTTTATATATTTTTTATATTATCACTTGTACCTAGGGGTTATCATTTGGCCTTTAGGTCCTAAGCCCATTTCAAGCCCACCTGGCCAGACCTTTTTTCAAATAGGGTAGGGTAAGGGCCATGGAAATGAAGCCCGACCTGGCCCTCCGGCCCGACCCTTTAAGCCCGCCCTAACAAGCCCTAAAAATTGTTTATTTTTTTCTATTTTCTAAATATGTTCATCATTTTTTATCATACAACCTATCCCTTTATTATTTTGTAATTGATCTAGAAAGATTTATATTCTTTATTATTTTCGTTGTTAGACAACAATTAATTTAGGAGATTACATAACTACTTTAACTAATATTTATAAATGTTATTATGGTAACTTAAACAAAATGTATATATTAAATAGGATCAACAACAGAAAATGATTCTTGAATTACCTACCAATACAAGTCATACAACATTGAGCAACATTTTGCAAAAAAAAAAGTTAATATATATTTTTTTTGTCAAACAAAATAAAGCCCTTTCGACCCTTGTTAGCCCTCTTTGGAGGGCCGGCCTGGCCTAGCCATTTTGACCCTTATGAGAAGGGCCTTAAGGGTGGGTAAGGACTTACATATTGAAGCCTTGGCCCGTCCCTAAGTTTCGTTGATTTGACTAGACCCTACTCTACCCTAAGTCCTAAAATTTAGGGTAAGGCCGGCCGGCCCATGATGACCCCTACTTGTACCCTTTACTTAAGGCTAGTTATTTGACTAACAATAAGTTTTTTTTTTTTTTTTTTGTGATCAAATAAATAATTGTATATTACAACTAGTCCATTGTAAGTCGAACTCACGACCTCTCACTTACGGAGGAGAGACTTATGTCACTAGACCAAATGATACTGGACTGGCTAACAGTAAGTTTGTTTAGAATAAGATGAGCGCTTGTGTTATGATGAGTAATATTTAACAATTTTCATAGCGCTTATCTCAAATTTTAATATAACTGTAGAGAGTTAACAAATGTAACGTTGCGATTTGATTTAATTTTAAATATGTGCAAATTCTATAATTGTTAGTATTAGCATATAGAGTATGTTGAACTGAAAATGAAAATGGTCCAAGTTAGTCAGGATGATGATGATCGTACTCGTCCTAAATATATTCACAGGACCTCTAGCCTTTATAGTTGGACAGAACGCAACGTATTACTGGTCACCGCACTAGCAATACTCCAACACAACCCAATCAAACCCCTCCACGAAGTATAACCCCGAAGCGCCCATTCACACCAGATCACTCCCCTC
Source organism: Rosa persica (assembly GCA_025331145.1). Classification (NCBI taxonomy): domain Eukaryota; kingdom Viridiplantae; phylum Streptophyta; class Magnoliopsida; order Rosales; family Rosaceae; genus Rosa; species Rosa persica. The sequence continues at coordinate 20,966,545 of WFKR01000003.1, read as the reverse complement.
ACTCTTTCCCCAACCTCTCTCTCTCATTATTCATTTCTGGAAGATCTGCAACTCCCACAAATCTGAGTCTTTAGAAAAACAAAAAGAGCGATGAGCGAGCCAATTGAGCCCTCAACGTCGTCGTCTTCGACCAAAGACCCGGCCTTTCTGATTCACCCTCGGCGCGAGCCATTTGAGCATGGCTTGCTCTCCATCCCCAAGCTCATCTTCGCCGACCCCACGCAAACCCTAGTCCCTCTCAAGCACAAGCTAATCGAGCAATCGCCGACGACTCACCGGGTCAACGCCGCAGCGATCTCCGAGTCGCTGCAGATCTCCATTGATCTTGCGAGGCTCGTGCTCGATACCCTAGCGTCGGTTCTTCATTTGGAGTCGGACCCGCTCGTCCAGGCCAAGCCCGACGGGATTGATGAGGTCGGAGCCGATGTGCATGATCTGGTTTTGTTCCTCTACATTCAGTCCTACAAGAAATTGCTGCCCAGGACGCACAAGGATTCCGCCGCCGTTGCCGATGTCTGGCCGTCGACGTCGGCCTTCGACGGATATTTGTCGGCTTTGTCGCCGTTGCAGGTGATGATTTGTGCCGGAATTGATTGCTTTTTTGTGTGTGGGGTGGTGGTGGATTGTGCAATGTTGCTGTGCTTAATTGGACTGGTGAATTTTTGAGGGAAATTGAATTGCGTTTGCTGAGATTAGTAGTTTTTATTTTTTTGGCGGTTGGTTTGGAATGTAGGGTAAAATTTTGTTAATTAGGGCCTAAAGGGTTATTGCATTTGAAGTGGGTTTATTTGGATTATTTGATTAGTAGGTACGGAAATTTTGTTGTGGTTGGAATGCAATGTGGGAGTGTTGAAGTTGAATCTGGTTTGATCTGTTTGTTTTTCTAACTTTCCCTTTTGTTCTGGTTGTGGAGTTTATGATCTATTGTGTGCATAGGGTCTTAAAATAAAAGTACTGATAGGAATTATAACAGTTCATGCCTCAACTACCAACATCATTGTGTTGGCCTGGACTGCACTTTAAGTAAATGTCACCTGCCGTGTAGGGACCTCCTTGTTTAATCATGTAGGATTTATTGGTTTATTGTGCTCACACTGTTGAAAAATTGGCCTTAAAAGGTTACTATAATTGTTGGGAGGAGGTTTTGTTTAATTGGTTTCAATTGGATGAATCTCTGTAGTACAGAGGATTAGCTATTTTGGTATCCGGAGCTTTTGGAGTTGAAGGTTTTCTGTTTTATTCATACTTCATAGTTACTTGAGACTTTGATTGAGACATTTTGTTTTTTGTTGAGCTAAACTTACATCAATCTTGGAATCCAACACACATTGCAGCTTGTGCGGAGCAATAGCCGTCGGTTTGTGCCATCACAGGCTGATGAAGAGGCCCATCAGTTATCATATCTGCAAAAGCATTTGGGTAACCTGGTCTCACTGTTAGCTGAAACTGTGGAGGGGGAAGGCGAAGAATCTCTGGTTTGTGAAATCACTACTTGCCCTTCTTATTTTCAATGTATTCTTTACCATGTTTTATTCTAGCTATCACATTGGTAGTTGTATATATTTGACAGTAATTATAACATTCTTATTTTACCCTGTCAGTCGTTTTCTCCAATTTGGTAGGAAAAATTTATATCCCTTAATTCATGTTTTGGTTGTGCCATGGGTGCCTCCCTAATTATGACACTTATGCACTGTATATGAGAAAATGATTTATCTTGGAGCATGAATGTCCCACTTAGACTCCTATTCCATGCTATGCATGAATATTGCTTATCATTCATCTAACTAAAGGGCATGACAAATTTATTGGAAATGGAATTAAGTTAGTCCAACACTCCTATTGCATGCTATGCTGCTTCATTATCTCTTTTGCACCTGGTTGAGTTGTTACTGTCAGAACAGAGAACCGTTGTAGAATAAGTTGGGCCATAAGCACTACTTTATCCTATCTGACACTACTGATGTGAATTCATAACATTGGAATGAATCAGTATTTTAGGACAGACCAACCTTTTATTTTTGTCACGAGTCATGGCAGAACGACCTTTTGTACCGATCGACCAAGCGTTGTTAGTATTTTGGTTAGAATGAGAAAACCTTCGGAGGAACGTATGACCAATCATTTTCAGCTAACTTCATATACAAGTTCCTGTTGCTATTATTATGGCATCTGTAATTGTTCATTCTTGTCAATATCTTCTGGGCCTACTTGTAATTATCTAATTTGAACTTATTGTCTTAGGTTTTGACCATGGAAAGGTTAGAGCACCTTGGGTTTCTGATTCAATTTGGCGATAAAGGATCTGAAAGTGGTCACTTGAGCCAATATGCTCCTTTCTTTGCAAATTCAGATCCTGATATGCCTGCCGTTCCTGTTCCTGCCGCACAAGTTCACGAGTGGATTTTAAATAATATAGCTTCTGCCCTGGAAAATATTTCTGAAAGAATTTCTCCTAAAGAAAATGGCCTGCCCAGTTCCTCAGATCAAGATGTTCCCATGGCTGATGCCTGCACGAGTTCTACCAAGGGCTCGACATGTGTTAGAGGTTCAAGTTTTATTGAAGGGATCTCTAAATCATCACTTGTAAGGCATGCATCTGATCTTAAAGGTCCTTCTGTAAAGGTATGTTTGTAAAGCCCTTTTACTTTCGCTTGTTACTAATGTGTAAATGTGTTTCCTTTTGTTTGTCCGACTTGCATCTTTCAATTCAAACATTTATAGGAGCTCAAAAGAGCTATAGAATCAGAAGGAACAAAATGATAAAAATAACTCATAATTTAATCATAAATTTTGTTGGCTTCAATGTGAGTAATATATTAGTTACATCTTATAGACACCAAAGGATGACCAAGTTGAGTTGTCTTTAGTTAAGCAAGCCACCATGGTTGGGTGCTGTGCAATTGCATATTCTGAATAGTTCTGAACTAACTTTCTATTATACAGTTTAGATGCGTCAGTTTCTATATTTTACTTAATTTATTCATTTTTTGGAGTCTTTGAGCAAGTCTTATGTGCTTTATGGAATATGAGGTAGGTTTCCATTCAAGTTGATCATAATTTTAGATATACAGCTCCATGAAATGATTTTGAGTCTCATGAGTTTTATCAGTTGGCAGATAATGCATCTTTTTATAGTCTGAATTAGAAATACAGTATCAGCATTCTTGCTGTTATTTTTTCAATATGCTCTCCTTCATGCTTTGTGCATATAACATTTGAGTGAAATTGAATTGTGCTATGCCAGAGGTATGTTATATTGCTCTTAACTTGTTTGCAATTTCAGGTTTTAAACTGCCATGATTCAGTGATCTATATATTAGCACCTCTGAGATATGCCACAGTGTATGGATGCTCTGATGCTACAATTGTCCTTGGAGCTGTTGGAAAGGTAATGGTGAAGGAATTTGTGTTGTGGTTTGGACTAGAGTGCTAATTGGCAGCTATAGTATGCTTTATGCACTACCTGATAAACAGATGGATACTAAAACATAGTTTTAAAGGTACCGAAGTTTAGAAAATAGTTCTCTCTAAGTAAGTTATAGACATTGTTTCAGTATGACTTATTGTGGAGAATCTGTGGATTTCTAAGGCATAAGGAATTGGTCTAGATTGGCTTCCTTATCTTAAGTTACTTTTATTAGCACTGGGTTAGTGTTAACTACATGTTTATGTCTCAATAACATCATCGCCTGTTATAAAATTATCATCTTGGATCCTAAATCTCAAGTGGAGAAGTTACGGCGCAATCGAGTTTAGATAACTGTTGTGTCTCGTTGCCTTGGTATCAAAGCAATGTCATCATCATTGTAGTAGTGGTTCCTCTTTCATTACCAGATTTAAGACCAAAGGTTCCTACCTTAAATTAAAAAAAAAAAAAAAAAAAGATCGACGAAAGCTTATTGGATAATATTGATATCTGATACTTTTAAGTGCTATTGACATGTTGCATTTTGTTCCCCCTAAGCTTATGGCTGCTTGATCTACTACTCGCTTGGTACACATATTTCTCTCTTTTATATTGAGGATACCAAATTTATTTTCAACTTCCTTATCTTATTTAACTGTAAATTGTAGTAGTAGTATGCCAAGATGACCTGCTGGCCTTATCGTCATAGGTATTGAAGTCAGTAAAATGAAAATGTAACAATGTGGGTTCAAGGATCTTTAATTTTGGTTGTGATCAGGTAGCTTAGCCTAACTAAGAAGCATGCAGCCTATATCTATCGCAAAATGCTTCCACTCTCCCTCCTTCTCTTTGAACATTCTCTTATTCTGTTTGATCATTCTAGAAGATGATCTTAGTTCTGTAAGCCCTTATCTAATGAACCTGGTAATTACTGTTTTAAATATAATGAATGTGGGTTGTTGTTGACTTGAGGACATCTTATATTCTTATCTCTTAGTTATTTTATTTGTTATTTTTTTTTTAATTTTATGTATTTATTTATTTTTTTTGTGGTGAAGTATTTCTTCGATAATCTAATATCTCTTCTACAGGCTGTAAGAATTGAACACTGTGAGCGAGTTCATGTGATCACAGCAGCGAATCGAATCTGCATTGCTAATTGCCGTGAATGCATGTTTTTTCTCGGGGTAAACCAGCGACCACTTATTGTTGGGGACAACCATAAGCTGCAGGTGAGTTTCTCCATATAGTTAATTGCACCATTGTAATGTGTACCTGTCCTTTTTTTTTTGTCCCTTGGAACTTATTTAAGCTGGAATTTTTTGGTCTATTTATTTGTAGGGAGTGAAATTTACACTCCCCATATTACAATCCATAGTCCATGTTTCTTTTTTCAGCAACTTAAATTTCGTCTTTTCAAGGATTTCAACCAAAAAAAAAGGAAAGGAGTGGATTGCAAATTAGGGAGTGTAAATTTCATTCTCTCATTTGAGCTCTGTTATTGTATATAAAACACTGGCATCCGCATGCATTTTTCTTCTTGTGTCTTTTCTTTTGTATATATTGTTGGGTCTAGGTCTGCAAAGTATTCTTCATATGTCCTGTTGCATTCAACTTATGTAATGATGTTTTAATTGACTAGTTGTTAGCCACTGCTTGTTTTATTGAGGTTTATATTATCAACAATGAACGGTAGGATTTCTTTTAATTTATATGATAGTTTACTCCTTGCCAGTGGATCAATTTATTCTCCTTGGCAGCAGCTGGATTTCTTATTACATTTAGCTACAGTTTAATTCTGAAAAGTGTGTGCAGGCATGGTTTGATTATGAAAAGTTGGATAGTTTTTACAGAAACGTAGCAATAATTAGTTTTCTGCATTTCATTCTTCATTTTTTAATAATACATGTTTTAATGTTTTAGAAACTTTCCTTTGTTCTTCCAAACATTATCAGGTGGCACCATACAATACATTTTACAGTCAGTTGGAGGAGCACTTGAGTGAAGTTGGCATTGATGCTAGTATCAATAGATGGAATGAACCCCTGCCTCTTGGAGCGGTTGATCCACATGATTCACTATCTCATCCAGCAGGTGTCTCTGATGCTCAGGCTGAGTCTGCTACTCGCGTAGACCCTGACCAGTTCACAACCTTTTTGGTAATGTTTTCTTGATATTTTAATTTAAAAAGTTTTCAGAATGTTGACCTCAGTTCTGGGAATTAAGACTTAAGAGGGTTTTCTATTTGGAAGTATGTTGCTTGGTTTCTTTCTGAAGTGTTAATAGTCCAAACCTATATATATATATATATATATATATATATATATTTTGTTAATGGCAGATTCCAAACTGGTGTGGAGGTGAACCACATGGCTCCACAAAGGTCAACCCATTTCCATTACCAGAGGCTTATGTGGAATCTCAAGACAGAAACGTATGTCAATCAATAGTGACATTTATTTTAATTTGTTTCCATGTTCAGCCATTACATAATTTTCTGGCGGTTATACTGAAATTTTCCTGATCATTGATGACGTAATCAAGTGTTTGTCTTTTTTGTTATTTTCTCCAGCAGAAGAATTTAGGGGAGGTAAAGCAATTATTGAGAGAAGCACCTCTTGAGGATAATAGAAAACGGGAATTATCAACTGCTCTTCACGTATATTTTAAAGACTGGTTGTACGGTAATGATCTTTACTTTTTAATAGTTTCTTCAGACATTCTAGAAAATCGCATTTATTTGGAGTATCTTGGCCACTATTTTGAATGACTTACTTTCCAAGTCTCTATAGTTTGGATGTATAACTAGAGCTGTAGAAGCCTACATATTCAAATGACGCTTGCGCCTTCTTCTATTTAACGTCTTGGATCATTTTGCATTTTCTCAAATCCCTGGTTTGTTTATATGAGTTTTACTGTACAACTGTGAAACCATCTATTCTGGATGAATTTGCTAAATTTTCTATATGCTGGGAAACATGGTAATGCATATTGAGAGGGTTGTGGAGATTTTCTTGAAAGAAAAATGTCTTGGGAAGTTTATTTATTCAATGGATTTCGATATTCTCAGTTGTTAGATTCATTTGCAAAAAAGGGGATCTATATACTTTCACATTCACACTTGGTTAGATCCTCACATCACCATCACCTTATAATGCAATTCCATGAGCTTTTCTTGTTGTAAAGATGTGTGTGATTTGGTTTGACAACTGTTTGTTCATACATGTGACAGCTTCTGGAAACATACGACAGCTTTATTGCCTACAAGGAGAGTGATATTTGCTTCATATGCTGGATGGAACTACTAATATCCCTTGTCATAATCATCGTGCCATCTAGGATGGTGCTACTGGCAGCTCAGAATCAACCCTCTGTACGTTGGAGTGATACGTGGCAGAATTATGCATTGATACGGTGCACAGGATGGAATTAGAATTACATTTGCTAATCTCATTGTAATATTTTTTTGGGAAAAAATAATCTTACTGTAATATTTTGTTAACCTAGGTTCACAGCCTTGTGAATTTTCCTTTTTATTTTCTTGTGGGTCTAGAATACTGGATCTCTAACCGTTTTGAGTTTTTGTTTTCTCTGCGAGGTATTCATAGCTTGTCTTTAGAGTGATTTAGTTATTTTATTAAAATTTACTTGGAATATGATCCTTCCTGCCCTCGGAAATGGCCCTGTGATACTGTTATACGGTAGCAGGTCTTGTTTATTATATACCCTGGAGTTTCATCAAGATGTTTCATGCATCCCTCACTGGCGACTCGTACAATAATTTTTTAAATATTTCATTAGACTAGTGAACTATTGTTTGGAATTATTAGTGCGTAAACTTTCGGTGTAGATAAAGGATCTTTCTGTTCATATTCAACATAAATTTTCAGCCTCTTTTGAGTTTGAAAGATGTATGGAAAAAGCATAATTGCAGCCTGATGGAAATGTAATTTTTCCTGTCTTCTTTCCATGTATAGCTTGGTCATCATGCTTGTGGTTTAAGGAAGGAAAGATTCAAATCGTAAACAAACACGTCCCGGTTCAGAGATGGCATTTTACACTTGAAAAAAAAATGTACAGCTCTATACACGCAAATACAAGCTAGATTTTCTTCCTCTTTTGCCTTTGATGTCATGTAGCAGATGCCTCAAGAACCTCAATTTACCCAAATCACTTCGTGGGGTTTGGATAGAGCTGCAAAACTGTATTGTAAGATTTAGCATCTTCTGAAAGCCAGCTAGCCTGTAGGAGCCAATTGAAGTAGCTTCTCTGCTTGATCAGGGAAGAAGGTGATGAACAAATATGCACCTGGAATTTGTTCAAGAATGAATAAGTACACAGATGTAAGAACTACTACAGCTTGAGTTTTCTAATGGTGGACAAGAGGACTTACAGACTAGTACAGTTCCAAGTACAGCTGAGATCTTTCCTTGTACTGTGACCAAACCAGCTTTGCCAGCATCTTGCAACTCAGTGGATCCAACAGCATCAAATGCTCCTGAATTAGGAAAAATTAGCAATGGCACCTACTGATTGTGCATATAAGATGATCAAGAAAAAGCCAAAAAACAACATTGGAATTGAAATTGTATATTCTAACCTGGTTTTACTTTTTGCAGCCCTGATGTTATACATGCTATGTCTTGGAAACCAACCTGCTCCAACTTACTAGCAGCAGCTGCAGACCTTCAGATTATAAGGAAGTGTAATCATGTCAAAATCTATATCATTTTCATTGACCAGAACCTGTGCCTCTCATTGAGGACATTTTGTATCAACTGATAATATACTATGCGACCTTACTCTCACAACATGTTAATGTGGCGTTTAGGATTACTGTCAAAAAATTAACAGCAATGCAGCATAGCAAAAACTAACCTCAATCCTTCCTGGCACACCAGTAACAGTTTACTCTGAGGTGAAAACTGGCCTTTAACAGATTGTACAAACTCAGGGTTGGGTTTAGTGAAAGGTAACCCGAAGAACAGACCGGAGAAATTGTTGTGCACAGTCCTCTTTACAATTGTGCCTGTAGATAAAACTCCTATTGTTCTGGATTTCAAAATCAGTATAGAGTCATTTCATACAAGGAAATGAACTTACCGATGTCATTGTCTTGGTTTTCGATGAAAAGAGGCACATGATAACATGATTTGATATGAGCTCGATCATATTGAGATTTGTCCCGAACATCAATAACCGTATATCCCTCTGCAATTAGTTCTTTAGCTTCGTCTGCACTTACAAAGTTCACTTCTGCTCTAATTGCCAGAGTTCTAACACTGTTTGGCTTCCCTAAGATGGTTCCTCCACGATGAGTACGAGTCTCAAGTTTCAAACATGAAGTGCGGGTATTGCTGTAAACAAATTCCTACCCCCGCTTATTTCCATATCATGTAACAGTAGAATATATTGAGAGCACAAATATAGTATATGCAAACAATGTCTCTACCAATATCCAATATGTATGAACTAAAACAGAGTTAGAGTTTAAATGGGCCACTAAGATAAACAAAGCTGCAAAGGTAAAGGAATGGGATTGTTGAATCTATAGTTAGAGTTGTAATTAATCTTCTACATTGTCAACAACCAAACAAGAAATCCAGCAAGGAGTTTTTGAGACAGATGAAGATTCATGAAGTCTTGCCGGAAATGTTGAGTTGAAGAATTTTGCCAAGTAAAACCAGGCAGGAAATAGTTGTTAGTTACCTGGTGGAAGAGAGAGTTGAACAGCAAGTGGCAAACGCAATCCCTGCCATCGTAGTAGTTTCTCTCAGCTACAACCTTGTCTCTCTGTCTCTTTTCTTGTTCATAGCTTCATTGTGAGTACTCCGAGTCAGGAACAAAAATCAACCAAGAAATGGCCCAAGAAATTTGGGAAGGGCAAATGGGTTTCGGCCACGTGTAATATTGCAGGATATCTTTTTATTGCAGCATCTGCCATTTCGAAGGGATAGGATTGGCTTCCTGTGGATCTCACGTGGCTAGTCCATCGTGTTTTGTTTTGGCCAAATGACTAGAACTTGTACAATCCCTTTTTTCTTCTCGGTCTCAGCCTCTCGGGAGTAAAATCACAATCATGCACACCCTTTTCTTTGGGGAGTTATAGCCTAAACAATTCTACGTAATTTTTAATTAATAAACCATAAAAACGGTAAAAAACACTTCAACCAAACAAAATAAAAAACGTAACTTAAGGGCTCTTAGGGGCAAAGTTTGAGTAACTTCAGAATGTCATGATTGGAGAACGTTACATCCAAACGTGTTCTGAATTTCAAAGCTCACAGACTAATGGATAGCACTTGGCATGGTGCCATGTTCCATGTGCCGGAGTAAGTTTGGACTTGTGCGCAGTAGCCTCTGGTGTCGAATCGACCAATGTAGCACACGGTATACTGCGACTTTTGCCTTAGTAAACGCAAAAGTCCATTGTACCTAGATGATTACAGTCCTACAATGTCCATTGTTAACGACTTTGTAAACGCAAGGATGCAGGCCTGTTTATGCTCGTATCTTGGAGGAACTCATAGAGTGGGAAGGGCGAAGCTAGGCTATGCTCGTTATGCGGATTTTTTGTTATGGTTTTTGCTTGAGGATTATCTAGGATATCTGCAAGCGTCTATTGTCAATGAAGGTTAATTCTTTTTCAGTCCTTCTAAAAATAGATAATATAATAATGTTTTGCATGATTCGTCAGCAATAACAAACCTTTTTTTAATTTTATTTTTATGTTTGAGCCTAAAAGTATTTTTGTAAGATCCCTTAAGGGGATTCAGCTTGGCGGGCCTATACCTACGGCCCAAAATTAAGTTTACTTAGCTTTGGGTTACAGCTTCACCAATTCCGAGATCCATAGGGAAAACGAGCCCTTATGGGAGTCAGGTAGCCGAGACAGAATAGGAATATACAATCAATAGTCCTTCTATGGCAAGGAGCAGTCGAAACCCTAAAGTATAAATACCAGGTTTCAAGGACAGACAAAGACATAACTCTCCAATCAATCTCAACGATTATCAAAGTCTCTCCGGAGCAAACCTATCTTTAACCTAGTTAAAACCCAGCGAAGCAAGGGTAACGCCCTCGCAACCCGGTGAAGCTAAAGTCACGCTTTAGCAAAACCCGTGCTTTCTCCTACTTCCAGGTGATTGCTCTGCTCAATCTACAATATTGAGTATCGACTCGGTGACTCAAAGATATCACAACCAAAGCCCTTACCCGTAATGTAAGAAGTCATTTTCCGGAAGGCATAGAAAAGAACCTGGTGACGAGGTTGGTGCTCTCCTCGTCCACAGCGTTTGAGAAGAAGTCAGGTCAAGGGACTCCTCCGACGACTGTACCCCACGCTGGTTTTGGAGCCAAACAATTTAAATTTTTTTTTTTTAAAGGTAAGGCATGTAGTGACTCATGTATAGTCCTATGCCCCTATTAAATAGGGTTTAGTGTTTGCAAATGAAAGCAAAACAAAACTCATGTACCAGAGAAAGAGTATTTTCATTATAATTTGGGAAAGTTATAACTAGCATGGAAGTGCATATAGTGACATCGTTAAACCTGCTAGGCTGTAAACCACTTGGGAAAACCAGTTTAGCTAGGAAGAGTACCTACCCACATCAGATTACATAAGTAGCCCTTATTTAGGGGAATGCATGCTATATTCCTACCATGGTTACCTTTATTCAGGGATTATAGTTGAGGTGAAGATCATTCCACCTCGTCCTCTTTGGATCCTTGCGACATTTTTACGGTGTCGGATCCCCCGCAATCCTCGTCAATGATCATGTTAAAGTTTTCCCAACCTGTTCCTAGCCTCGCTTATTCAGAGCAAGCCTTATCCCTGTGTGCTCATAGCATGTCATCATACTGAAGGAATTGTGTCCTAAAACAACCATTTTGATGAAATTATTATTGTACTTATTATTAAAAGGGTAAGTTTATTGTTCATTGCTTATATTTAATATTTGATTGAGCAAGGTCCAAGAAATATGAGTTAAAGAGAAAGTAATCTAAAAAGTTAGATGTGTGAGACCTTTACTCTTTCACACTCTTATTCTAAAAGGTTCATAGTCATAGGATTATCACTTAGACATTGATAATCCGGAAAGACTAGCACATACTATGTATGCTCAATATGGAGGATGATATGCCTCTTGTCATTTGTGTAGAGACACTAATACAAGTATATGAGTGCTAAACAGTACACTGAACGCGATCATTAGAGTTCTTGTATAGAGTCTTACTTACATGTCAAACTTGAACTCTAAATTGCAATAATACAAATTAGTCTTTTGACCTGAGACACCATAGTTGTCTTATGAGTGAATGAATTATCTCTTGATGATGCAATAATATTATGTCCCTTAATGGATATAATAGATGCATTCATTGGTATAATCAATTTGGTCATGGAGACATGTGAGTGTACAATAAGGAATCTCTATCCTTAAGTAAATAAGGTGTATGCTCAAAGATGTGATTCAATGAGTCTTTGGCCAAAGCATTGAATGAGATTAAAAAGGAGTTTCTAATCACATTCTAAGAATCACATAAGAATGAAAATCACATTAGGGGATTGACATATTAATTCCATACCCCGATGATGTGATTTAGAACATAGTGTTAGAGAAGGACTGTATTGTGTTGTAATTTCAATTGAACAGGTTCTTTGTTATTCTATATTAACTAGGGTAGTCATGATATGTTGCAAGACGTCACTCATGACTTGTGAAGTCCCCGAGAATTAATAAACATTTATAATCCTAATAACAAGGGAGAATCAAAAATGGAGTTTTTGATTCGTAAACAAAATAGAATGGTTTCTATAAACTTCACTGCCTTGTTAATTAGAACCTAAGAGATCGCACACCATATAAGTGGATCCTTGAGATTGTATATGAAGAAGATTAAACAAGAGTTGGTTATGACCAAATAATTAATTAGATTTATTATTTGAACATAATTAAGAGTTTCGGGTAAAACCGAACCTATTAGGCCTAAGTGATTGTCGGGTTTTTGGTGTGGACTTGGGCTTCACTAAATGAGATTTAAATGAAAGCCCAAGACACATTTTTAGTGCCCAATAGAATGTATGGACCAACCAATATATTGGCTTTATGAAAGTCAATATTTTTCTTTTAGTAATTAGATTTATTTCCTATTATATAAAGTGAAAGCATGGACAAAAATGATAAGTGTGTCTCCACACTATTATTTTCAGATTTGAGAGAGAGAGAGAGAGAGAGAGAGTTCTCCCTTGGTCCATTACAAAATTAAAAAGAAAGAAGAACACTTGCATAATTTCTTCTTTTCTTTCATCTTTCATCATCTCTTGATTCACTTGGTGAAGATCCTTAGAGGCCATATGTTTTTGTGGCTTTACTTGTTACATCAAGGAGAAGATCACAAGCACAAGAAAGAGTACAAGAAGGAGTTCTTAATTCAAGGTGCTTCAAGGTGGAGGAAACACACACAAGGAGAGATCAAGGAGAAGAACTTTGGTGGTTCACTTGGATCGGATTAAAATCACGCTCCAAGGATGAGTAGAACATACACTACCTCTTTGTTCTTCCTTACTATGCATGCTATGTTTATATACATATCACAATAAGCCAAGATCATGGGTTAAATGAATGGATTTTATGTTTAGTTAGTAGTTTAATTGTTAAACTAATTATGCACTAATTAAAAAATTTTGAAATCCATCCATTCCTACACATACTTGGCAAATTTCATGGCCATAGTATACAACTCCTACAGTGTAGGCTTATCCTTCAAATATAGTTTGCGATGGAGGCCATGATTCTTGGGTATCCCATTCTAGAACGCCGTTTCCGCTGCGCCATTGTCTAAGTCCTCCACATCCGCTGCTTCATCCTTGAATCGCTCCACATAGTGCCTCATGGATTCTCCCTTCCTAAGCTGTAGCGCGCTTAGGTAATCCATGTCCTTCATCGACATTCCACTGTTGGGATACCTATCAAAGACACAGGGATGTCCAATCGTCAATGGATTCCTTTGGAAGGTCTTCGTACTACTTAAGAGCTTGACTAGAGATGTGAGCTCCTGAAAATTTTAGTTAATTTTCGAAGGTAATTTTTCGCCAATAAGATTTTTCGCAAGGTGATTTAAGTGAATGGATTGACTTTGGAGATTAATTTGGCGTTGAGACTACCAATTGGGCTGTTCGAACCAAGTTTGGGCTTAGATTCTTTCATTTGGGCCAAGAAGGTCACATAAGTTTATTGAGGCAATAGTTTGTTGAAGTTTCGAAAACGATAAATTGAGTCGTAGCAGAGTCTTGGATTTTGGGCTTTTACGAAATCGAGTTTTGGACTCAAGGTAAAGTCCAGAATTTTAAAAGGGTATTGTCGACAAAAAACAATCGAACATTACATACCTGAAAAACCGAACGAGTTCCTCTAAGAGAATTGCAATGTTCGTCATAAGGGCAGAATTGTCATTTTCATTAGGGTGTAAATAAACCATAGAATCACTTTATCCTCCTTCCTCCCACACTTAAATCCTAGATGCAACAAGATCAATAAGTTGTCAATTTATCAATTTATTCATCACAATTGCCCACAATATAATTTCAAAGGCTGACAAAGCCTAGAAACATGCTTCTAAGGACTAATAAATTCGGATTTAAAGCATACACAATGGAAATTGCATTTATTAAAAGTAAAACATCAATATTTATACAAGATGAGTTAGGGCTTCACAACCCTAACTCTCAAAATTGAACTACTCACAATCCATTATCAAATACATCATCAAATACATAAGAAACTAAGAGAAATGATAGAGGAGAGAGGGAACATAAGTTAGACTCACAATTTACTATAGGTAAATATGAACTCAATTTAAAATTAAGCCCCCCACTCTTTACCAAACCAAAATCTCTATGTGGTGATGAAATCTTGATGATGTGTAGTGAAAGCCCCTTGGATTTTCTTTGAAAAAAATGGTAGAGAGTGATATTGGGAAGTGAGAGAAAATGGGAGAGAAGATAGAATCTTGGTGAGGTGTTGTGATTCTTGGTGAGGAGGAGAAGTTGGTGAGAAGAAGAAATTTGGTGAGGAAGAGAGATCTTGGTGAGGAAGAGGGAATAGGGTTTGCTGGTATCTGCTGCACTGTTCATCAGGGAAGGGAATATATATGGGTCTGCTGGTCTGTGATTCGGTGGTGAGAGAGAGTGAAATGATGATATGCGGTCTCCGTGGTCAAGAAAGAGATAAGGAAGGCCATGTGGCAATATATAATTGGCTGAAGTAATTAAACAATTCACTGTTCAATTGTTGCAGCATTTGCACGTGATGGCAGATTGGCTGATGCCGAACTTCAATTATCCCATTATCAATTAATCAAAGCAATGATTGATTAATCAAAGAAATGATTAATTAATCAAAACAACGATAAAATAGATTTTCTTCATTTCTTTATTAGTGCTCCATTCGCTTAGCTTCCTCGCTTGTGTTGAGCATGTTGACCGGAATTGATAATTTTGTCCTTTTATCGGTAACTCAAATTAACTCCATTTATGTGTTGTTTTTTTTCGATTTTCGCAATTCCGTTTATTTTTTATAAAATAAATAAAAATAGATTAATTATATGATAATAAGCTTGAGGATATGGTTTTTAGATATAATTACATGCATAGAAAAGTTGTAATCACTGAGCCTTACCGTGTACACAGCCGGCAGCCTTCACGCGCGACAACCCCAGGCTGCGACGCCATTGTTGCTCGACCCTCACCGGTTTCCAGCCATCCCTGCACCACATCGCCATCGTCGATCCACTCAGCAAGAAGAGCGAAGCAAAACCCAGAAACCTCTCCGTTCACCGATGCTCTGTGACGTCGTCTGAGCATGACCAGAGCTCTCATCTCTGCATGCCTTAATTCTCCAATCTCCAGCATGAATCGAGCTAAACCACCTCCATGGTTGGAATCAGCGTCTCACGATTTCCAATAACCCAAACACCTGACCTCCGATTCCGACCAGAAACCCCACACGCGCCGCCGCTGTCGCGTGGACCTCCATAGCTCCGTCGCTCACGGTCACCGGATTGTCTCTGTTAGGTAATTTACGTCATCCTAGTCTGGGTTGAAGCCTCCATTCGATTTAGACTAAAAATCTCTAATTCCTGTCATTTATTTTGAAATGAGCGAGGTTTATGGTAAGAATCTCGACCTCTGTTTGGATGAAATATTGGTTGAGGGTTGTTGATTGATGGTGTATTGTCTGCTAGGAATTCAGATGGTTAATGGTTGTGGATCTCTGCAATTTGGAGATCTTGGAGAAGAGAATGGTTGCTGATTCAGTTTGGTCGATATTGAAGGATGGTAAGGACGTTCTACAGTTTCTGATTTGGATACAAAAATTGGAGGTGGGTTGTTTATTGATTGTGTTTTATCTATTAGGGATCCGAAAGGTTAAAGGTGGTGAAGTGCAGCTTCCACGATTTGGCTTCTAATTTGGAAAAGAACAAAGGTAAGGGTCTTGGTACTTGGAAATCTGTTCTGCTGTGAAATATTGGTACATGGTGAAGTTGTGGCCTTGTGGATTACTTGATATGAAATTGGTTGAATGTATGGACATAATTTATTTTCTCAATTAAGATGATGTATTTGGTTTTGGAAATGTCATTTTGCTGATGGGCTTAATTTGGTGGTAATTGAGAATTAAAACTCGATGTGTTGAATGAGGTCAAAGGGATTAAGTAACCACAATTGTTTGAGAAATTGATTATGAAAATGGTGGGTTTTATTTGATTGAGATAAATTAGGATATTGGATTAATGTTCATGAAATAAGGTTAAAAATCGGAGTGTTCTAGTGTCGCTATATCCCGAAGTTATCTTAAGAATGTGATCATTCGGGAATGGTAATTACTATTTATTTGCTAGTATTTAATGATTAAGTAAAAATGGTCAAATTGGTTGACTTGGAATACATTAAGGAAATAAGTATAATCACCATATCCCGAAAGGAGTTTGAAAGGCGAAATCATTCGGGAATGGTAATTATTATTTAATTGCTTAAGGTTTAAAAGCTAAATTAAATGAGGTCAAACCGGTTGACCGAAATTTTAACATGGAAAGAAGTGTGATCACCATCTCCTGAATGAGCTTATTGCGTTAAGTGAATTGTTCGGGAATGGTTACCATTCAATATCGATTTAGGATAAATTGGTGACTCATAAAGAATTGAGCAAATGAGATATGAATTGAGTACTTATCGGATTTAGTTGTTGTTAAAGGACTCGAGCGTGTACACTTGGATAAATGATCGAAAGTCGGGAATGAACCCGAATGTGGACGAGCACTCCATATCCACGTAGAGTGAGCTATCCATTCCTTGTTAGAAGATTTTTGATATGCGTGGAATGCTTTAGTATAATAGTATGTTACCTGCAAGTACGTTTTTAGTTGTTCATTAGTTGATGCCTTGTGATACATGTGTTTTCATAATTGATAATTGCTGATTGCAAAAACCGAGGTTAGACTTGCATGTTGAGATACTGTACCTATTGTATGTTTGTACTTGTGACCTGAAAGTGAATGGGACCTAAACGCGTTGATTCCTAGAGATCCCATAGTGTCGATAACTGTGAACCTCCGAAAGGGGATGTGCTCCTATGTTCGTCGAGGAAAAAGGTAAGTACCGATGGTGAACCAGACATAGGACACTCAAGGCCATGAAATGGACACTTTCGCTACGTGTAGTCATAAGCACTACAGAGTAGTTACCTGGTTCTCAAAGGATGACGAACCAGGTCGGTCACCGATTGTTTTAGAGTAGCTGGTAGGTAAGTATCTCGGAGCTTCAAGTTGTGTGAAACCGTTGATACCCAAAAAATCAATATTCATGCCCAATATTTGTTTGAGGCCCAAATACATTTAAATAAGCAAAACTATAAATTATGAGCTTTAATATCTATTAAAGCCCATTATGCTAGAAGGAACCCTTGATCGTGCAATTCACATTCGATTTTACCTTATTAAGTGTCATGCCACGCACGTGGACCCAAGCCATAATCATGCTCTTACGGCTTACAAGATTGGGTGTGGTGTGGAAGGTAACGGAAGTACAAGAGACCCATTATTGATTTTCGATTGTCGGCGGTTTTGGACTTGGGACCAAAATCCAGCCCGATAATCTAAATCATTACATGGACATGCAAAGATGAGAGAATCCAAACCCATAAGCTTAAACACAATTATCTACCAATAGTGTTTCTAACAACATGAACGTCGATACTTCCTTTTACGCCACAGCAACTCATCCTCCTCAACGTCAAATATAAAGCCTCAATCAAATTTCTTCTTTTATTTATTCTTAGTTCTAGTTTGCTGCAAGTTATTCTAGAAGTAACATACAACTCTTCTCAATGAGATATATCAACTTTTATGACTTCTTTATTAATTCAACTTAGACTATAACTACAACACCTATTCCCTAGAAGTTTGCTACTCCAATTCCATAATTCAAGCAAACTAGTACAACCACACCACCCCTTAGTCATTTGGTTATTGCCTTGTTCTCCAGATTTGACCTTAACATTATAGTTCTCTTTCAAAGTCCAATAACTTTCTTCTATGAATTTCTATCTTGGCCTCACCTCCTCCAGCCTATAAATTAAGGCTTCTAGTTACTGCAAAGATATCATACAACATCCGGGGAATACAACCCACAAGCTCCAAGCCACAAAGAATACATCCTCTAAACAACACATCTTTCAAGCAAGCCTCAAACAATAAGCCAAGCATTCCCAACCGCCAATCCAACACCATTTTCAAGCTCTAGCTGATCTGTATACCCATAAGCCATCCCCAAAAATCCATTCATTCTTCACTGCAGTATGCAATACCATAGCAAACCTCTCATCGCAGCAACTCTCTCATCTTCTGCAACTCATGTGCTTCTAGCTCCCACGCCACATGCCTTCTTGCAAGCCTTTTCATGTAATTTTATTCATCTATGAAAGCTATATAGAGTTTCTGCTACATATCACCAGAAGTATGCCACCGCAACAGACCAACATTACCGCGGGGAGTTTAAGGAAAGACGTTACAAAGCTTCTTGAAGCTTTGGACCCGGTTCCTAAACTCAGAAGGGGTAAACAGAGAAGATCAATCCAATCAAGCAATTCTAGCAGACTCTATACAAATCCACCCCAACAGAAACATACTGCATATGTTTTATAAAAGAGAATAAATGTTTTTGGTTATCTCTTTTTAAAAGTATTTTCGATAAACGTGCACAATATCATGTTGTAAATATTTTCAAGTATATTATTTTTCAAACCTAGCATGGTTGGGTTGGCCCTTACTGGGCATGTGGGGACGAAAGGTCACCCCTACAATGGTGTGCATGTTTCGAGTATGTGGTTGGGGAGCATACAGGGGTGACACATGGCCCAGCTTGGCGCGTTTCTCTTTGACTCTACTAAAAGAGGGTTTTGGTCCCTTATCGGATTTTGAAGTAATTTATTTATTTACATTTTTTTATTTAATTATTTGTTTCCTACTCGGTTATTTACAAAACTTCGAGATGCCCTCAACCCTGTGGCGCGTCTCTCATAGTTGTATTTACTCAGTGATTTGTTTTCCAAATTGGAGCCCGATTGTAAGCCCAAATCCTTTAGTCCAATTTAAATTCCGCTTTTGAAAATTTACTGTTTGGTTGCTAGAATGATTTGTCTAAGAAGATGCTTTGTAAACCAACAACCTAAACCTAAAAGGCTTTACGATTTCGGGTTGATGAGTCATCGAGATTTCATTCGTGACATGTCGGTTTCTCATTGGCTCGGGGTCGTGGCGCTGTAGAACCCCTCTCTCGGTCACCATAAGAGAGGCTCACATGGAACATGAGACACAACCAATCACCATCCTTGATCCATGCCGTCGTGGATCCTTTGTAGCTTCAAACGTGTGCATAAGGACAAAATCCCCCATTGTATCTTTCGAACCTCGGCATATTGAACGTCTCTGGAGGGTCTGTCGCCAGTATCCTCTTACAAAAGAGGATTTCTTGACATCTTAGTAACCCGTTTAATGATTTTACTTTTGTCTGGATCTTGTTAGGCTTTCTTCAGCTTCTGCATCTCCTTCACCAAGGCTGCATGCGCCTTCTTCTAGTCATTGGGCTAGTCGTCAATCTATATTAGAGACATCCATTCGCGCTTGCCCCACACTTGGTGATCATGCTCTTCAGAATTCTCTGGGTAGGGACCTTCTGCGTTTCGCAGGTGCATCTTTATGATTATGGGTATCCTGGGTCACCATGGATCTCATCCTACCTCCTAGTATTCTGGGTACTTCGATAGTTGCGTGGGCTACTGGTGCTTTGAAGACAGTTTGAATATGGTCGATAGGCTTCTTCAGCCCTTCCAGGTCGTGACTCAGAGATAAAGCACAATCTTGGAGTCGGTCTTGATTTTCCTTTAGTTGCTGAGGTTGATTCTAGTCACCTTCCGCACCTAAGTCCTCCATAGCAAGGTTTAGGTTAAAGTTCAGAGCTATGCTCGTTACTGGATTTGTACCGCATTCAGTTTGATGAGTTTGGGGTATGATGGGAAGATCCAGGTTTGGGTCCAGCCCAGACTGCACTGCTTTGGGAGTCCCTGCTGCCTGATTGTTTCCTTCAGACTCAATTGAAAGCATTTGATTATTGATGGTAGCCTCCGCAATGAGAGTTAGCCTTTGAGTTCCGCTCTCAATGAAAGCACCAACCTGTAGGAGATTGGAACTCGCTTTACAGTATCCTGTCACATGCAACCTGCAAAACAGACGCTAAGCCTGGTGTGGTACCAGATTTAGATCTTCCGACGCTCGAGTCAGTGATCAAAGCTCAAGCAGTAGGCATAAGCTAGGTTAAAATTTGTGACCAGAGATGATTGATGGTGCCTCTTTTTATAGGAGAACAAGAGTCGGGGTATAATGGTCTAATTGTAACATTACCTTAAGGCGGTTACTTGTCTTTCAAGTAGATGAATCAGAGAAGGATTAGGTTTCCTTACTTCGGCTATTCGAGGTTAACTTGAATATCACAAGCCGTGATATTGACCATATATAGGCCCAACCCATCCTTATGTAGGAGATGCCCTTCGGGGTATTAATATGTAGTAATTAAGGACTCTTCCCTATTCGGGGTCTGGTATATACTGAGTATATCATGCTGGATACTCCGTTGGGTCGTGTATCCTATAATGATTACCTTCCTTATGTGGATACCATAAGAGATATTTTATTAATCTCAGTATCTTGGCCGTAGGCCTGCTTATGGGCTTATTAATGAGAGGATATTTATCAGTAAGGGCCTCCATTAAGACTTATTAAGGGGATATTTTTTGGTGTGGGCCTCTCCCGAGGCTTGGTTTGTTTATGACATATATGGTCTTGGGTAACCTTCTACAGGTATCCTGTCCGATCAGTTGAGTATATACACATGGAAAAATCCATGCTTCCACAAACCCTAATAAAAATGAAAAACAAGTTGCTGTGAACCAGCTCACTTCCCAGAAGAGCAGACATCAGACGGTGAACAACGATCACAAGAAACTAGAGCTAGTGCCAGTGCCTTAAGGACATCAAGAATATGTTTATGACACCGCCATTCCTGCAAACACACCGAGACCATATACAACCCCATTCCACTGCCACAAGAGCAATCCACTGATCCACTTTGAAATACTGCCCCTGCTTTCGACCAGCCAAAAACAAAATATTCATTCCTTCAAAACCCTAAGCCTGCCACCGAGGAACCCACTCTAGATCATCAGATGGAAAGAAACGATCTATTTAAGAACTCCGTCAAATATCTCAAGCAACCCGATCCATTTGCACTCCGTCGAAGAACCGGATCGTGAAAGCACAACCGTTACCTAGTCTGATCCGAGAAGAAGAAGAACACAACCACCATATGCACCAATCTACGTATACATTGATCGAGAAAACAAACCAGCCCGTTCGGCAGCACCCAAGCCACACTAACGGGCCGAAAGCCAATGCCGGCGTAGAGGCGCCGCCAGACAAGCAATGAAACCAAAGTGTTAACTACCAAGCTCTAGTGCCTGTTTTTGCGAAGCTCTCGAATAGGTATTTTTGCAGTGAGACGACAAATTTTCAAGGTTAGAGAAGAAAAAATCTCATAAAGAAAAAACAGTGGTTGAAAATATTACTATAGTGAAAATATAGTTTGTGGAAGAAAATAGGAAAAGTAAAAGAAAACAGGAACCCAACAATTAAAGTTTAAAGGAGTAACATACCAAAAGGTAGGGGTTATCATTTGACCATTCGACCCTAAGTCCGCCCTGCTGGTAGGGCTGAAGCCCCACCTGGCCCTTGCATTGCTGCGGGCTGGCCCGACCTTTTCTCAAATAGGATAGGGTCTCGTTAGGGCCAAGCATGGTCCGACCCTTTAAGACTGCCCAACCAAGCCCGTAATTTTTTTCTTTCTATTTTTTAAATATGTTTCTTTTTTTTTCTATAACATACAACATTACAACTTATCTTTTTCTTTGTAATTGATTTCCTAAGCTTTATTTTCTTTAATTTTTCTTTCCTTTGTTAAATAACAATTAATTTTGAGAGATTTAGAGAGATAGTTAATTAAATACAACAACCTTAACTAATATTTATAAATGTTATAAGTTAATTCCAATATATATATATATATATAAATAATATGATAAAAAAACAATGAATCTTGTATTACCTATAAAACCATCGAGCCACATTTTGAGAAAAAATAAAATAAAAATAATGTATATCTTTTTGTTAAATAAAATAAGGCCATTTTGGCCCATTTCGATCCTATTTGGAAGGCCGGCATGACCCGGCCCTTTCAGCCCTAGCGGCTTGAGCCTTTTGAGCGGGTAAGGGTTAACATATTTAGCCCCGACCGAACCCTAAATTTTGTTGATTTTGACTAGGCACGGCCCGACCGAACCCTAAACCCTAAAATTTAGGGTAGGGCCGACCCTAACCCGGCCCATAATGACCCCTACCAAAAGGTATGGATGAAAGTTAGTTTTGTTGCATCTCCAGAATTTGTAGAGGCTATGGCTTGTAGAGTTGCGTGTTCCTTGGCAGTGCAATTTCACCTTTCTCCCATTATTTTTGAGACTCACTGTCAGCGCTGGCCTCTGCTTTGAGGTTGGAGATGAGGAGACCTCCCTTTTGGGTCGAATTATTGAGGATATCAACTCTTTCTTAGAGGTGCTAGTTGGTAAAGAGGTGCGAGTTGGTTCTTCTTTAAGTCATGCATATCATGAGGCCAATACGACTGCTCACAATTTAGCTAAACTTGCTTTACATTCATCTTTAGATCGATCATGAAGTGGGCATGCCTCTCTGAATATTAGAAGCTTTGTAGCTTTTCATTGTACTCATTGATTGGTTTATACAATTGTTTGTCTTTTCCTTTAAAAAAAAAAAATTCTAAAGGAGTAACATGTCAAATTTAGGTAAACCCCACTGAGCCGTGTGAGTAGATCGACTTCTGCCTTAATGCCTTTAGTACTACTCTTAGGCCGCGGTACGTAAATCAAAATTAACAGTTTGATCCAATTTACACGACCTGCGTTTGCAGGATATTTTATAGCAATTTAATTAGAGATCGAAAGTACCTGGAGGGAGGGAGGGAGACAGAGAAAAAGATGAGAAAAAACCGTGTATGATAGTAACTTAAGGTGCTTTTCTAATGACAGAGTGAAACAATGTTTGAACACTGGATTCCTGTAAAGGGAGAGAGAAAGCAATGACGAAGGCCTGAAAAGACTGAGAATAGACTCTTCAATATTTGTCTTCCTCTGGAGGGGAAAAAAACCGTCCTCTGTATCTTGGAAAATAGTCAATAGACAGCAAGCGTAGGAAATGTTTAGTAGTCGATCACTCGGTTGTGATAGTTTGACATATATTACAGGTTTGGTTGGGGATATATATTGCATCGAGGGATTATCACATATATGTCAAACTATCAATGTGATTAATTATCACATTGAATTAGTAGTCAGTTGAGGATATATATTACATTGAATGTTTCGTAGTCGGTTGTGTAATATATGTCAAACTATCACGTTGATGGATTTAAAGATTGAGGATCCATATTGAATATTACTACAGCACAAGAAAGTGAGAAACATAGTTTTTTTTTTTATTTTTATTATTATTATTATTATTATTATTATTATTATTATTATTATTATTATTATTATTTGTAAAAGAGAATTTCAGTTAATGATGATTTTAAGTTTAGCCCAGTAAAAATGTTAAGATTTTACTAAAGTTAGGAAACAAATTAAACAACTTATTTTAACAGCATAATTTTTAAAAAATTCAAGCTCGTACTCCAAAAGTATCACCTCAAAATCATAATTTAGTGCTAATTATGCGAAAACTCACGTTCTCAAGTTGAGAGCGTGTAAATTGTGTGTATAAGTCGCAAGTTTTGGCCTTTTGGGTGAGCAGATGCTTTTTCACACAAAAGTACAGCATTTTAACCATATTACTAGGAAGAACTGAAGAAGAGGAGAGAGACGAAGGAAAATGATTGCAACTTTTTACTTTAACATGTCTCTTTATAGTACGATATATATGTAGTTCTCTAATCTCCGCCCTAACGCTCATCGTCATCTTCTTCTTCCTCGTCTTCTCTTTCTCAAACAAACTCACAGTTTCAGACAGTACCGGTAAAGTGGATCAGATTTGGTTCATATCGAAATTTACTCTTTCGTGGAGTCTTTTTGAATCTCTCCCTTTTACTGAAAAATTTACACAGTGGAAGGCCTTGTTAAGAGAATGGACCTCCAATATTACTCGAAGTTCATTCCGATGGGAATCAAATGGGGACGCTACAACATCATTCTGTGCACACGCTATCATTCCATGAGACAGTGGTTCCATCGCCAGTGTTATTCTTCAAGGGCTACCAGGCACGGAACCAGGAATTATATTTGAGGTGGGCTAAATTTACCTTATGTTGGTACAGAAAAATTATTCTTAGAAATTTGGCAGAGTCTATTTTGTTTTGATGGAATATCTCAATTGCATAACACTTGTCAAAACATCATCAACAAAATGCATTTGTTACCCAATACAACAATAGAAAATTGAAACAATTTAAAGTTAAATATTCAATGTCAATACAAATTCAACCACTTAAGTTGTACTATTCGGTTACCTAAAGCATAAAACTCATCGATAAACGAATTTGAATCAATAGTATCAACAACTTCTCTCTCAATATGCACTGTCATTAAATCTATAAGAAAATCATCACTCATTTTACTTTGAAATCGGTTTTTAATGAGCTTCATGGCTGGAAAGGCTCTCTCTGTTGTAGCCAGGAAGAGTCATCATTAGACGGACTAGTCTCCCAATCAACATAAATGGTGTCTTTGTGTTAACAAATTCTTGACATAACAACATCTTTTTTTCAGAAAATATGAATGTACTTTCTTCTGAACTTTTCGTGGTTTAGTATTTTGAGGTTGATCTATCATTAAAAACAAAACCTAGAAAAAGAAAACTTGTAATCAATAAACTTATTTTTTTAGATGATCCAAGCACCTGGACTTAAAAATCCAAGTCAAAAAGTCGAAAAAAAAAAAGACTTTCTTAAAGTCCTAGAGTCCAAAACGATGAGAAAGATTGAAACTTGATCCTATATCAACTGCTACTCCTATACGGCTATACTCAAAACCACTTCACAACCCAAAGATTCAAACTTTTCACTCAAAAACAAAATGATAACATACAATCAAGATTGATCAAGCACAAATCAGAGCTCAAAGAAGTACTGCTATATGTTAGTGTGTGTGTATATAATAATAATAATAATAAGATTGATCAAGCACAAATCGAGCACACCACCAGACCACCACACCTGCTATATGTTAGTGTGTGTGTGTATATAATAATAATAATAATAATAATAATAATAATAATAATAATAATTTTTTGTCTCCTAAAATCTTGAGGTGTGCAGCAGCACACCTCAGCCCCACCTCAGTCCATGCCTGAGGGCTACTCGGCTCATCGGGGGTAATTAATTATGCAGCACAAATTAGCCCCCCCCTCAATCCGTGTCTGAGGGCTACTCGGCTCATCGGGGGTAATTAATTATGCACTTATTTTCTGAATGATCTCCAGTCTCTCTCAGAGAAACAATTAATTACAAGAGCAGATTTTTCTTGGGTCACTATCCATCTTCTATCTAGTTTCCTTTCTTTGTTTCTGTGTTGGAAATTAATATTATGATTTATGCATATATTACAGGTTTGGTGGTCAGCCACAGCACTGTCAGCCGTGTGGTAGTGGGTCTCATGATAACATACCTCACCACAAACTGAAGGCACCCGCATTTTGGATTAGCTGCTGTGGTGACAAACGTGCAAGATGGTGTATCAGACATCCTTGTGATTGTGCTTGCTCATATCTCAGATACATCCATGGGTCATTTTAGGATGACTGTCTTCACAAATATTGCATATTTTCTTGCAAGTATTCTCGTAGTCATATTGAATAAGTCATTAATCTGTCCAAAAAGTGAAAGCTACTTGCATGCATTTAATTACAATTTTACTTGCTAAGTTGCTATATATAAATAAAACTTGATGTTGGATCCTTAACTGAATAATTTGCTCTCAAGTATTAATTAATTAATAAGACCAATATCTCCGTTTTGATATATCACATTCATGTTTTGCAGGGACTAGTTCTATTGGCGGTTTCTGCTGGGTTTATGAGTCAGGATATAGCTGCTAGAGTATTTTATGGAGCTGCGGTACTTATAGCCTTAGGCGAAGCTGGACGATCTGCGTGTTTGGAAGAATTTCATGAGGATCAATGTATAAGTGAGCGGACACAAAAACCATACATAAGTGATGATGAGAAAACCCAGACTGCAGAAGCACCCTGGGACCGATGGTGGTTTTTGGGTGCAGTACTGGCACTGTTTTTGTCTCATTTTGGATGGTTTTTAATCTTCATGATCTCAGCATCTTCATCGGGCTTTTCTCATTCATATTCTGGCTGGGCCGTGCCTCTTACTTCATAAACAATAAAGACCCAACCAGCAATAAAGAAGCCATACGGATACTGCATATTGACTATCTTGAAAACATATCCACCCTCTGTCCAGTAGAACAATTGCAAGAACCAAGACGGGAGCTTTACACAGCCACAGAGACGAAGAGTGTCTCCGTCCGGCAGAAAGAGTAAGAGCAAAGGAGTTTTGGACACTTGGTAAAATTAAGGAGGAAAAAATGTTTCTCATGAAGCTATTGCCTTGTGCCCAGCCTTTTTGGTATACAGTGCGGTAGAGGCATCAGTCAACACGTTTTATATAGAACAAACAGATAACTGGAAAGTTCCTGCTGCCGGAATTATTCTCATCATGAATAGCAAATCGTTCTCAAACTTCATCATTCCATATCTTTTTCAGTTACTTGTTCCAAAGGGGTGCAGAGATGATACAGTGATGCAAATTGGCTGTGGGTTGACTTGTTGTGTGCTTTGTTGCATTGCTGCTTGGCAGGTTTAGATCCACAGGATGAGTTCAGTAAAACACGGTTCTAATATTTTTAGCGTCTTTTGGTTACTTCCACAGTTCTGCCTAGCGGGCTTCATGGAAGGGCTAGCTGTCGGGGGATTGAATGGTCTTGTTCTTGATCAAGTAGCTGAGGATAATAAGCTACTGACTAGGTACGGACCTCACATAATTGACTTCGTCTTGGGTATTGGAAAGCTAATTACAGCCCTTATCCTTTCGGCCTGTAGAAAAAGTTGGTTTCAAGGTGACATGAAGACAAGCCGTCTCGACAAGTGTTACAGATTCTTAACAATCTTAAGTCTTGCTAACTTGATGTGTTACACCTGTGCCACCATTTACTTCTATGCCAATGGTGGTCATGGATCACAAAGCAAAATCGTTGATGATGAGGTACTCGCCGGAGGTGGCGCCAATGGATCCATAATCTCTCATTCTAGCTACAGTTAATTTCTACCTCAGATCAATGTTTTAAAACGCTAAGGCGTACCCGAAGTATTTTCGGGAGAACCTTGCAGCCTTAAGACATAAGGCGCATAAGGCGTAAGCCTTACGATATAATTATATATATATATATATATATATGTATATATAAATACACACATACATAAAGAGAAATTAATACATAAAAATCCACAAATATGTTTAGACTTTATATATATATATATACACATATATATATATATATATATATATATATCAGATTCGTAATTCAAACTCAATACATATCAGATTGTACTCACCAATTCAAACTCAAATCAAACTCAACTTATATATATATATATATATATATATATATATAAGATTATCAGCAAAAGAATGAAAGAAAAATAGACAAATATCCCTATTATTTTGTGGGACATCTGAACCAAAGGTCCAAACCTCACAGCATCAAGGGACTACATTTGAATCTGCCTCCCTCAACAAATTTGGCGACAGAAGCATTCTTGGTTTCGGGGCACTTCCAAGCTCCTAAATATGAACCTTCCAGATATAATTCCACATCCAAGCCTCACTCATAAGTTAAACACAGATAAGCAGATTAAAATAAGACTTGCCTTTTAGGGTTAATCCTTATATGCACCTGTCATCACCACTCTTATTGAAACAAGTATTGAATGCTAATTATTTTCAGAATACACCTGAGTTTAACACAACTTCATTTCAAACTCAGAATCAAAATCAGATAATATTCAATTGAAACAGAACTACAAAACATGAATCCGAATTGAAGAAGGGAAACAGATTTGGAGTACGCCTTCTTTTGCTGAAAAACTTCTCTGAAAAAAAAAAATTATGGGCATTAGCTTTTCACGCCTTCTGCAGTGCCTTTTGCGCCTTGATCAAAGCCTTTTGCGCTTGGTCGCCTCGGCAACAAAACACACTCAGTTTAATGGACGCCTCACACCTTTTACGCCTCAAGGCTCGCATCAGGCGTTAAAACATTGCCTCAGATATGTATGACTATTAGCCTATATAGATCAGGATTGACTGCACCATGTAAGCATATCTCATCAGGTTGATGGATGGCAGTAGGATAGTGTACTAGTGCGGTTAATTTGTTACTACGGTTACTTGGTTTTTAGGAGTAAGATTGATACTATTGTTGGTTTTTTAGGAGTTTGTTACTATTGTTACTCGTTCTCTGTTTTTGTTTGTTTCCATTTTCCAGTGCCTGTACATATACCTAGATTAGTGAAATATTCATTCATGAATGTGAGAGACAAATATTATCTTCCCTGGCCTCTTTGATTCCTTTCTGTACTAATATTTATTCTCGTATTCAGTTGTTTTCTTTCAAGGTACGAACGCCAGAAAAAAAAAACTTTTATTTTCCAATTATAGCAGTGCAGAATTTGTCGAAAAAACTATAGCAGTGTAGAACTTGATGAAAAAAAAAAAATAGTAGTGTAGAAATCATTTTCTCTCGCCGGCTCACGGCTGTTTTTTCCATGTGGACATCATTTACTCGGTTTTCTTCTTACTATTGTTGAGAGAGTCTCTCGTACGGCACCAATACCACGTGGTAGTGAGGCGGGCCAATCAGTGTTCAGCACGAGGGATGTTTTGGGTATTGTACTTTAGGGAGCAGGGGTATTTTTAGAAAAAATGGAAAATTTCATTTCTTCAAATTGGGTGGCCGTAAGGCCACGTGGTGGGGAGACCCCCACCTAAGAATTTCTCACTATTGTTTTGGAGGTCTAAGGATCTTTGTCATGTTGTCACGTTGTGCTCACTACCTTTTTCAAGAAGTGTTTCTGCAGAGTTCCATGTGGAAAGCATTTACACGGTTTTCTTCTTACTATTGTTTTGGAGGTCCTTCTCCAACCCATGGGTGGAAACGGTTAAAGGGCTAATAAATAACCCAAATAAAGTCCAACCCATGAGAGGGAGAGCTAAAGGGCCAAATTTGAGGAGCAAAGGGCAACCCAAAGGGGCAAAAATAGCCCTTTGGTTAGCCTTTTAGCCCTATAAATAAATGGATCAGAAAGCTACAATGACTTACGTTTGGGGTCAGCTTGACAAATGCATGACGTCAGCAAGCCATTGCTGATGTCATGTAGCCGTTGGGGGTGTGTGTGTGTGTTTTTTTTGTTTTTATTTACATATGGTTTAAAAAAATTTACACTATAAGTACATATACCTCAACCTTATTTTTCACATCATCCTTCTACTATACCATGTGTCATATTTTCAATATTTAATTTCTTCATGACCTATGCCACATATATGAAATCGTATAAGAAACTATAACATTGCTTGTGAAGCAACACATGGAATTTGAAAAGTACAATCGGAAAAATAATTTTTATCATAGAAATGATTTCAATTACTATAAGTAAGAATTTGATAAAAAATAAGAACATATATATATATATATATAACATATTCAAAAGTTTAAAATATATTTTAGGGCTATAATTTAGTCTTGACGAGTTGGAGATGGTTGATGTGTCACGCCCCGAATTTTAGAATAACAATTCAAAATCCGAAACATGAAAATACTACAACTCAAAATGAATAATCCTGAAAATTTCTTTTCTTAACATACTCACCACACGAAATAAATTCAAACCGAATTTAGTCTCGGTTAATTATCACAACTCAAATCCAAAATGTAAAGTAAAGCTCTAAATGAGCATACACACACCTCACAACTAAATAAATAACAAAACTGCTGTAACACCTAAGCAGCTCGGTCACCTCCCTGGTTATCCTGACCTGCAGGAATATCCACTACACCATTGAATAGTGTACCGGGATTGCAACAACACAAAACCCGGTAAGCTTATGAAAGCTTGTATGAGTAAAAGAATGAACTGTTACTTAATTTAATCTCATTTATTCCCACACACAGCAACACTCAATTATTTCGACATATGCAAATAATAACAATCTCAATCAACACCAATTCAATATATCAAGACAACCCCACTCACAACTTTCCCCACAACTCTCATCATCGTATTTATAAAAATACGGTACTTGACAGACTAGAGCTCTAACTGAATCGTAGCCCGTCACCTGGCCTAGGTTATGGCATCCGACATATTTATCAATTATTGTATTTCATCAATATGTATACCTATATACATATTTAGAACGTCCAATAATTCCACATACTCAACCAATCGTATCCCATCATCCACACTAGGATTAGAGCGTCCGATTACCTACTCCGGTCATTACGTCGACCCTAAACCCATAAATGAACACAACATATAATATCACATGCTGAAATCAACCCAACCAAAATACATCATATTATTATGGAATTACACAATTGTAATAAAATCAACTCATCAACTCAACTCAATCATATCATCACACAACAATCCACTCATCAATATATAGTTTCCACGTAAATATATATATATATATATATATATATATATATATATACACACGTAATCATCCACTCAGGAATGACCACTAATACCATCTATAGTTCACACAAGAAAATTATGAAATTCATTTGTATAGTTAAAATTCATTTTACTTACCTATGGACCGTGGTGATTCAAGTCCATGAAATTTTAAAACAAATATTTAATCCGCAAATATTTTTCACACAATTACCAAAAATAAATAAATTAAAATGCTCGGTTCGTAATATGAATCACGTGAGTTTTACTCACCTCGAAACTCCCGCTGCGTCTTCAATATAATTATAACTCACAATAATCCAAATGCTCGTCAACTCAAGCCATCAAGTACCTAATCAAGTACGGTCTTTACTTAGCAACGACGCATGAAATAAACCTAATTGATGATCCAACGGTCGGATTTCAAAATAACGACAATCCAACGGTCGGATTCTAAAATAAAGACAATCTGACGGGCGGATTGAATTTAAATGATAATCCAACGGTTAGATCCTTACGGATTGCCCTTGGAAACATCATATCAAAATTATACGAAAATCCGATGAACGGATCTTCACTAATTGCCTCCCGAATCACTATTTTACAATTATACGAAGATCCAACGGTCGGATCTTCGCCCGTGACCACACAAGGTCATCGGGACAGTCATATGAACATCATATTAAAATTTGAAGTAAAACCGATGGTCTGATCTTTGTAAATCTCAAACCGAAGGTAAATTGTAAAACCGTAAATAGTAACGTCAAAACAGAAATTGACTATTTATCAACTTTTTCTAACATGACCAAGTTATATCTCAAAACGCTCGTATGGGTGCATAGATCATCGTCCAGATAATAAAAACTCAAAATGTGGTCCGACGCGCCGCCACACGCGGCGGTCAGACGGTGGTCAACGCGGCGGTCAACGACGGTCAACCACCTCCGATGCAAAAGTCGTCAACTATAAACTTCTTCAAAATGGAATTTTGAACAACTTTAATACCTGACTTTTTCAGTGATGAGGTCTGGATCGTCCTAGATCGGGCTTTGAAGTTGGATTAATCTCGGCCCTCTGATCAGTCTCCAGATCGAATCAGGGACGTCGAAATCTTCAACTCTTGATCTACCACTCTACACTCAAAATCGTGATGCAAGCCATATATGGGGATGATCAGAAGGAAGAGCACGTCACGAAAATGGGGAGGATCGGCCCGTGCACCGCCGGAAAAATGGTTTTCCGGCCGGGTCGGGTTTGGGCTTCGGATAGAGGCTTCGATCCAAGCCTAGGAGCGGCGGCTGGGTGTGGCGACGGCGGGGATCTACCGGGCATGAGGCGGCGAAGCGGACGGGGGCCGGGTCCGGCGGCGGCGCGGCCGGGAAGGCCGACTTCCAGTCGGGTCGGGTCGGCGGGTATGCAAGCACAGTGACCAGGCCGAGAGAGAGACGGGGGCTGATGTGCAAAAATAGGATTTTTTCGTCCTTCACAACAAACTCAGATTTTTTCACTATTTATAGAAAAATTTCGATTTTCAAATATTCATAAATTATTCATACGAACTCCGAATAATACGTTCCATATATGCACGGACTCGTATCGACGAGCTCTACAACTTTCATGAAGGAAGTTTTCCCAAATTTTGAACGTATAAAAAGTCGATTTTCACGACCCCCCTAAATAACGTTCGTTTTCGAAAATAAAATCATTCGGAACCAATTTTCTCAACCCACGACAATCCAAATAATCCAAAATATCACAATTCAATTAATATAACAATTATTGAATTACATAAATTTATTGTATGAAAATCTGGGTCTTCACATGATGTCACATTGATGAATAGTAAAAAATTTAGGGCTAAAATTTAGCCCCAAGGCTATTTTTAGCCCTTTCGGTTGGAGATGGCCTAAGGATCTTTGTCATGTTGTCACGTTTTGCTCGCTTCCTTTTTCAAGAAGTGTTTCTGTAGAGATCCTGAGAGGAGAATTGAGAATTATCGAAGCAGCAGACTATCATTCAGCTCTGATACTAGTCAAAATGAACAAAGGTCAGAGGGTAGATTGCTGTCCGGGACCCGGTGGTTTCTCCATTGTCCGGCCACCCCAGATCGCTGCACGCATTGGAAAATGAGTGCATCCTCCTCTTCTATGGATCGATAGCCTCCAATGTTAAATTGTTGCGGTTTTTCATTAGGTTGTTAGAATTATAAAGTTGACGAAACCTTTGAAGTTTAAGCCAATTCCGATGTGTTTTCGGATTTCGAGATTTTCGGCGAATCATTAAATAAGGGTTTCAAGGTTTCGTTTCAATTTGATTTTAGTTAAATATCATTTTATTTTTGACAAGAGTATCGAATTTGAGCACTATTTATGATTTACGATTGCTTGGATTTGATTTCACACTTGATCTATGATTTTGATGAATATTTCAGATTTGTGTTTTATTTATTTAATTTATAATCTTTTATGAATATTTCGAATTGTGTGTTTTTTGCGATTTATGAATTTTAGCTATGAATTGTGGTTTGATGATCCTTAGTTTGTGTTTATGTTAATAGATGTGATTTTATTAAATGCGTTAGATTGATATGCTATGTGATCAGAGACACTAGAAAAAAAGGGGATGGACTAGTGGTCTCAACTCGTGACACCAGAAGAAAGGGGATGTACAGGTGGTTATGACTAGAGATGAGGCACCAAGAGAGGGGATGAACTGGTGGTTGTACGATTGTCAATTTGATACACACACACTTTACGATTTCAGTCTTTATGATTGTTATTATGGGAAGCAGGAAGGCTCCAAGTTTTGCAGGTTGGATTTGTGCTATAAGACGTGTGTTGGAAAAGTGTGACTTAGATTAGAGCCCTTTGGAATCCCACATCAGAAATGTGAATAGTCATCCTTGGGTTATAAGGAATGGTACTACACACAATAATGCCGAGACCTTTTGTATTAAAACTCCATACCCGTTCTCCACCGGGTGGCTAAGGTGGGGGCAATATAGACATTATTGGATCCGTGTGTGTGTGACTCATTTGTCGCTTCCGCATAACAAGTGGTATCAGAGCCCATGTTACGCTTGGGACTTGGTGTCTTACACGGTCGAGCTGCAATTTGGAGGAGCTCCTATTTGGGTTGGGATCGCAAGATTTGGAATTAGATGCTTGTGGTTGAGGTGGAGCTATTAGAATTCAGACCATGAGACAATTGGAGATGGCTCGAATCACTCCAAGGTGGAGATTGTTGAAAAAGTGTGGCTTAGATTAGAGCCCTTTGAAATCTTACATCAGAAAGGTGAAGAGTCATCCTTGGGTTATAAAGAATGGTACCACACACACTAATGCCGAGGTCTTTTGTATTAAAACCCCATACCCGTTCTCCACCGGGTGGCTAAAGTGGGAGGAATATCAGCATTATTGGATCCGTGTGTGTGAGACTCATTTGCCGCTTCCGCATAATGAAGTGTTTAGTTTGTTTTGCAAGATTGGGTATCCCATTTTAGGGGTTATTCTGCCAAATTTTCAGTAGAATTTCTCTTAAAATGGGTCCTGGAAGGCCATTTCTGATTTCGGGAAGAAATTCGTAGTAGATCCTGTCACAAGTGTTTCCTGGTGACCTCTGCTCAGGTTTTTCCTAGGCGAGTACTTGTCGTATTTCTACTCAGCACAAAACTAATATAAACAAGAAGTAAAGTATATTATTGAGCTAGTGATTCCACCCGCTCCATAAACACCAGAGATGAAGGGAGAGAGCACAAAAACGGTCCAAAGTCAATGGCACCAAAAGGCACTAGCTAGTTTTTTTATTTTTTATTTACATCAGTACGATATTCTAATGATAAATAAGAGATATATGCTTTTAAATCAAATGGTAAGTTATTTGATGTTTGACGATCAAATTTACAACAGTTACGAATATGACTCATCAAGACAAGGAATCAACTGGAGACAACACTTGCCAACATCTAATAAGCTCTGTCAATCAGTCAATTAATGTCAAAAAGAGAAGGAAATCAGCTTGATTGTCCGAATCAAATACATTAATCAATTCGTTGCGTACCCCGATTTCAGCAGGTGCCTAGACTAGTTTGGATGCCCCGGTTTCTGAGGTATTGATTAGGCTTTGGACCAACTATGACTTCCTCATATCGGCCTCTAAAAAGTACAAGTGTATCACAATTTAGTGCTACGTGAGTTGTGCATGGAGGAATGAGGATAATTTCAATGAGTAAAGAAAAAGAGACAAAAGTTTTTCAATAAACTCTTCAAAAAAAAAAAAAAAAAGGTTTTTCAATAAAACTATAGAGATACCTTTAAAGCTACTCTATTTCAAATCGAAAGTTGATCAAAGTTCTATCTAAAGTGAGTTGTAGTGACTTAAGTTAGTGAATGTTCCGCAGCTTGCAAATAATGGTTTGTAAATTTGACAATAAATTTCAATTTGGCGGTTTTGGTAGTGACCGTGTGGTGGCGGCAGTGTTATTTGTAGGTTTAACTCTTGCGTTGTACAGTCGTACTTCTCCAAGTAAGTTTCCAAAATAGAGTTATGTCCTATCTGCTCCGATCTACCCCCATACATCTTGATTCCTAATTTCTTATGCTGATTGATTAGGTAAGATGCTGATAGCCTCTGCTGTGAGCAGCTCAAGAGTATATCTGGGTTAATTACTTCATATCGATTACTTTGTTTATTTTGCAAAGGTGATAAGCTAACAATATAGTAGAACCGACAGCTGAAAAAAAAACAAGAGAAGGACTCATCAAGTCGATATTCACTAGCCAATTCCAAGTAATTAACTAGCACAAATATACCTGTAGAACAAATATAAATTATATAACTATGCTTTGCTTGGCATTACAGATTAGTTGGTTCTATTGATTCTTCTTTTCTGTTTGGTAGCTCGACCCTAAACAATTATATCTGTGAGGCTCCTAAAAGCAGGGTATCAATCGTGTTATACCTCACTGCCTCAGTACATGCATGCCGGCCTCCGTTGAGAACGTAAATAGGAATTTCCATAAATGAAACTCCTTGAAATTTTATTTAGAGAAATTCTACATACGACGGGTGTTACAACTTTCTTCTCATGGTGTATACAACTTTCTTTTCACAATAAGTAATCATATTACTTATAGTGATTAGTGGTTTTTATGAAATACAGTCGGAAGAGTTTTCGACCAGTAGCATGGGAACATCAACATCACTACAGTCTAATAACATTCATACAACTTGATATCCATCTTGAGGCGAAAATAGTAGTCATCCTGAATAGTGTCAGTTTGAATTGTGCATATCCCTCGAGCCATGAAGAAATCTCCCGTCCCTCCGACAACCGAAAGATCCCTAGTCTTTTCATAAATCAAATCCGCCCCCATGATATTGAGTGTACCCTTGTGCTCGCTCGAGTTGAACACCAAAGTGTAGGCAAGCCAAGCAGAGTAGTCGTCCTTCATGTCAAAGAAATAGAAGCCTTGAGCTCTTCCGACGGCAGGAGACAGAAGATGGTGGTCTTTGGTCAGAGGATCGTTGAAGACAACCAGCAAACCAAATTTGTGCCTTCTGTCAAGCCCTGTTATACTGGTTACAGCAGCAGATGTTGCATTGGTCGCATCCGTGCCGTTGAATAGGGTGTCGTGGTAATAAAACACAAGCCTCTTGCATGGTTTCGACTCTTTGAATGGAATTTTGGTTGCCAAAACAGATGGGAACACCAACGTGAATGTGAGGACCAAAAGAATGGAACTTTTTGCTACTAAAGTTGACATGGTTGTTCTTGGCTGATGGGATAAATTTTGTGTTAAGTGGATAGATCTATCTAGTGGTTCTATTTATATTAGTGCCCTTCGAAGCATTCCGTCTGTTTTTATGCTAGCTCCTAGTTTGGAATTTTTCAAAGGAATCTTTATTGTTTGTTCATTTTCTAATAGTTCAAACTTTTAATATTTTGTCTAAACAATTATCATGTAGAGCAAGCTTTAGTTGAATTAGTTAAACTCGATCGATCTCCACTTCCTAGTTCATTTTCAAGATGTAGAGTGAGATCGCAGCTATATGTTTCTTTATAGTTGCACGATTATAGTTTGATATACATTATTCCAGCTCTACTAAGATTTTTGGGTTTTAATGATTGTTTACGATTTTTCATGACCTAAATGTTTTTCACTGCATTGAGGCATATGCCCAAATTTTGGATGTTATGAGTTATATATATATATATATATATTTTTTTTTTTTTTTTCTTTTGTAATGGGTATTTAGACCAGGGGAGGCAATTCACCACTCCAGAAACATTATGAACCACCCGTAACCCGCAGAAACCCAACTAAATTTTGAGTGTTATGAGTTTATTTTATAGTATAAAAATTTGAACAATCGGTCTTGTAGTTTACTTTGTCCTTTCTAAAGTTAGATATTATATTCACCATAGTGCCTGTAAGTGCCAAAATATATGAATAGACATGGCCAAAACAACATGATTTGTATTGCACACCGAAACAGAGTTCCTCCTTTTTTTTTTTCTTTTTCTTTGGGAGAATTATTTGGAACAGAAGTACAGAAGTTCCGAATTCCCTAACCGAAAGCGGCAGAGGATTTCTTTCCTTGTAAAGCCTTAAGACTATGAAGAAAAAGGAGAAGCCTTGCACCGAAACTGAAACTGAAAGAAAGGAGACAATTTATAGTTTCTGGGTCGGAGAAAATTTTCAAACATCGGCTCTTGCCTTTCAGCCTGTAATTGAAGTATCATTTATTCGTTGTGCCTTTTTAGCGTAATTCAAGTGACATATTGTTTTGGATTGGATTGCTGCTCAGTTGGAAAACTCTAGTAGTATACAAAAGGCTAAGGGTTGTGCTAGAACACATTCAATTGTCTTCTTCTTTCACTCTTTGATTAATTAGTGATTTTAATTTCAGATGAAGTCTATGAACTCTATCTGTTCAATTCGGGAAATTCTACCGTACCTGTATGTATGTGATAAACTCATTTACAGATTTAACAACAATTTTGTTGTCATTGTGGGTAAATAGAGTTATTTTTTTGGTAATTTTAGTTTTATTAGAGGTAATTACTCCACCTATGATATTTTTACAAGTTTATAAGTAAATTGTTATCGATGTGGTAATTCTGTTCAATTATATGTAAATGTGTAAAACAAATGTGATAACTTTGTTGTTAATGTTGTAAATTTGGTTAAACTAAACTGTAATTTTAGTTTAGTTAGATATAAATGAATGTATGGTAAACATTTAAGTACTGTAGAAAACCGCGTTCAATTCAGTGAATTGTTAAGTTGCTCCTTTTATTGTTGGTTTTAGATGAGTTCTATGATTGTAGATGCATATATACATTCGTAACTTTCCCGGATCCATATTTGATTTAATCAGGAGTTGTTATTGAATTCTTTGTTTGTGATATAATTAGGATTTGGAGATGCTGAGGGCGAAACGAATGAGCGGGTGCAACAACAATGCAAAGTTTATGGACCTACCCATTGATATCCTCATCAACATCCTTTTGAGACTGCCTGCAAAATCACTTTGCTGCACACAATGGGTCTGCAAAACCCTGCTTCACATAGTTGAAGCTCGTTCTTTTGCAACACTAGTGCATCTGCGCTTGCTTACTACTGCTTCCGATGCAGTCGCTGAAGTGCCTCAAGTCCTCAACTTTTGCTTCCTAAGATGGTGACAATGGAAGCTTAATAACAATATCTCCATCACAGATATATGATGGTAATGTCTTGACCAAAGGCAGACATGCCATTGTCTCAAAGATTGCATCCTGCCGATATGATTACAATGTTGGTTTTGTTTTCTGCAACTTGTTCTTCTTTAAGGACAAAAAGTATGATCGAGGCCCATGCTTCATTTTCAACCCTCTCAGGGGAGAAGTTCTCATGCTCCCAACGAGTAAGGTCCAAGTTCCACCCTCTTGTAGAAATATGCTGTTCACAGATCGGTACGGCATGGGTTTTGATGATATAACCAGCACCTACAAGATTGTTCTGTGTTTCCGGAAATGCACAATGCTGTTTGGTGGCCCAAGTTTATGCGTTAGGCAACAACTTATTGATAAAATAATCTAGGGTTCACATTCAAAACCAGTTTGCTATAGATGGAGTGGTCCAAACCCTTATAAACCTATAAGCAAAGTTATATTTTTCTAATGTGGGAGTTATATTTTATCACATTCTCAACACGGTCCCACACGTGTGGCGATTTCTCAAGTCATACACATGGACAAAATCATATTTTTCCAATGTGGGAGTTTTATTTTATCACATTACACGCCCTCGCACGGGTGACTATTTCTCAAGCCATACAAGTGGATAAGTTATATTGGGTGACGGTGAGCACGTGTGGCCATCGCTGAAACCAAATACATGGGTAACTCGCTCTGATATCATGACAAAGTAATATGGGGTTCACATCCAAAAGCAATTAGCTATGGATGGAGTGGCCCAAACTGTTATAAACCTATAAGCAAAGTTATATTTTTCCAATGTGGGAGTTATATTTTATCACATTCTCAACACGCTCCCGCACGTGTAGCGATTTCTCAAGCCATACACGTGGACAAAGTTATATTTTTCCAATGTGGGAGTTATATTTTATCACATTCTCAACACGCCACCGCACTGTGGCGATTTCCCAAGCCATACAGGTGGACAAGTTATATTGGGTGACGGTGAGTACTTGTGGCCATTGCTGAAACTAAACACGTGGGTAACAAGCTCTGATACCATGATAAAGTAATCTGGGTTTCAAATCCAAAACCAATTGCCTATGGATGGAATGACCCAAACCGTTATAAACCTATAAGCAAAGTTATATTTTTCCAATGCAGGAGTTATATTTTAGAGTTAATTTGATTAAAGTCCAAAATCTAGACCCTATATTGATTGTAGTCTGCATCAATTTTTTTGTTAATTGCGGTCTAATGACTTAGCTCCCCCCTCAGATTTATTTCTTTTTCCATCTTGCTGACTCAACCCTCATCAATTTTTCTTTCTTACATGACTAATATGCCTTTATTGAATGTCTTTGCACATAAAAGGCAAGAATTAATAGGATTAAAATTAGCAATCTGATTAGTAATTTAATATCATATTTGATATATATATATATATATATATCTTTTTAAAATTATTCTTATTGATCTATCATAAAATTATGGAATTGATATGACATTGAATACTATATTTAATGTAAATCATTCCTAAAA
Source organism: Rosa persica (assembly GCA_025331145.1). NCBI lineage: Eukaryota > Viridiplantae > Streptophyta > Magnoliopsida > Rosales > Rosaceae > Rosa > Rosa persica. The sequence continues at coordinate 20,926,496 of WFKR01000003.1, read as the reverse complement.
TTATTCTAATTTAAAAGAAGTTTTCTATAATGTCATGGCTATTATGGCTCTTGTATGTAATGTCTGTTTAAGAACAAGAGGAATCGATAAACAGAAAAGGAGAGTAAAATTTCAGAGAGAATGGAGATTTCAATGTGTTTATTCATCTCATACAAAGGGGGTATTTATAGGATTACATTGAAGTGTGAAAGCTCAAAGAGAAACTCAAAATGATAACCATCTTGATGATGATTTTCTGCCATGCTTGTTGCCCTTTAGTAAAGCATGTTTACATAAGTCTTCATACACTCAAGTACCTATGATTATACACTCAAGTACCTATCTAAATACTTTTACGTATTTTGTTACATGATATAGACATATACGGTATATATACAATTTATACTACAACACTCCCCCTTGGATATTTCATGTTCAATAGTATTGTGTAGATGGTGCGCATCGAAGTTGCCTCGTTAAAAACCTTGCCAAGTAATAAAACCCTGTGGGAAAAAACAACCTTGGTCGAAAGGGAAAAAGAGCACAACGCGCGTTGAGTGTGAAGTATGTTTCTGGATACTCCCCCTGATTTAGACTCCTCTTGGAGATTGTGGGAGTTCGGATATCCTCCTCAATCCGATGCTCCTTACATGTTTCTCGAAAGGGGATTTTGGTAGTGACTTAGTAAATAAGTCAGCTACATTATCTTCTGATTGGATTTGATTTACTTCAATATTTAGAAGTGTTTGCTGTTGCTGATTGTAGAAGAATTTCGGCGATATATGCTTGGTATTGTCGCCTTTGATGAAACCTAATTTCATTTGCTCAATACAAGCTGCATTGTCCTCGTAAATGCATGTAGGTTCATTTGTGGTGAATTTCAAACCACAAGTTCCTCGAATGTGTCTATTTATAGACCTTAGCCATATGCACTCACGCACGGCTTCATGTAGTGCAATTATCTCTGCATGATTTGAGGAAGTAGCAACAAGAGTCTGTTTTGTAGATCTCCAAGATATCGCGGTGTTTCCCATGGTAAAGACATAACCTGTTTGGGAGCGACCTTTGTGAGGGTCAGAGAGATACCCTGCATCAGCAAAACCCGTCAAAACATCATTTTGATGGAGGGGAGGAGGAGAACGTCGGTCACTATGGATAGTGTTGCCGGCGCTCACATTTCTTTTCTCTCTGTAAGGATAGAATAAGCCCATATCGATCGTACCTTTTAGGTATTGAAGGATTGTCTTTATACCAATCCAATGGCGGCGTGTTGGCGCAGAACTGTGTCGAGCTAACAAGTTTACTGCAAATGAGATATCCGGTCTTGTGCATTGAGCTAAATACAATAATGCGCCTATCGCACTTAGGTATGGTATTTCAGCTTCTAATAAATCTTCGTCCTCATCCCTTGGACGAAACGGATCTTTCATGGGCTCAAGACTACGGTTGATCATGGGAGTACTCACAGGCTTTGCTTTATCTTCATTAAAGCGCCTTAGTAACTTTTGAGTATATGCTGATTGATGGATCATAATCCCATCATTACGGTGCTCGAGTTCTATTCCGAGACAAAACCGTGTTTTCCCGAGATCTTTCATCTCAAATTCAGATTTCAAATATGTAGCAGTTTCTTTTAACTCATCTAGAGTTCCAATTAAGTTCATGTCATCAACATAAACTGCTACAATTGTAAATCCGGATCTTGTTCTCTTAATGAACACGCAAGGGCATATTTCATTGTTAACATATCCCTTCCCAATCAAGTAGTCACTTAGACGGTTATACCACATCCGTCCGGATTGTTTCAATCCATATAGTGAGCGTCTTAATTTTATTGAAAACGCGCTCCGTGGTTTAGAGCCACTTGATTTGGGTAATTGAAGTCCATCTCGAACCTTCATATATATCTCTGAATCTAGATCCCCATAGAGATATGCTGTAACCACATCCATGAGCTGCATGTCAAGTTTTTCGGAAACTACCAAACTGACAAGGTAGCGGAACGTTATAACGTCCATTACGGGAGAATATGTCTCCTCGTAGTCGATTCCAGGACGTTGTGAGAAACCTTGCGCCACAAGGCGGGCTTTGTATCTAACAACCTCATTTTTCTCATTACGCTTTCTAACAAAGACCCATTTATGGCCAACAGGTTTTATATTTGGTGGTGTCAGTGTTATAGACCCAAATACCTGTCTCTTTGTTAGTGAATCCAATTCAGTCTGGATCGCATTTTTCCATTTTGACCAATCTGCTCTATGTTGGCATTCTTCAACGGAGCGAGGTTCGATATCATCGTATTCTATAATTCCTTTTGCAATATGATATGCAAACGCATCATCAATAGCCATAGAATTTCTGTCCATAATTACATGTATACTAGTGTAATTCATGGAGATCTCTCTATTCTCTGGAATTGGTTCTATCATTGGAGCGTCCTCCAATGATGTCTCTTGGACATAACCATAATCCGGAATTTTTTCATGAGATGGATTATTTATATCGATGATTAATGGATTATTTTGTGTCAAGCTCGCTTTCTTTCTTGGGCGAGAATCCATCGAACCTATAGGCCTCCCGCGCTTTCTAGCAGGAGCCATGGGTCTAGCCACTGCATCACCCATAGAGGGGATGTCATGTCCTTTATTTTTAGGAACATCAATCCTTGCAGGTACGTTTGCAGCAGGTATGTGTGATCTTGTCACTTTAGCGATATCAGAAAACGCATCAGGCATTGATTCTGCTACGTTCTGAAGATCGAGAATCCTCCGCACCTCTATTTCAGACTGTGTGGTTCGGGGATCAAGATGAGACAAAGTGGGGACAGACCACGACAATTCCTGTCTTTTCTGTTGAACATTAATGTTCTTGTCTCCCCCTAATGACGGGAAGACTGTCTCATCAAAGTGACAATCCGCAAATCTAGCGGTAAATAGATCACCTGTCAAGGGTTCTATGTAGCGGATAATGCTTGGAGTATCATATCCAACATAAAGGCCTAAGCGTCTTTGAGGACCCATTTTGGTGCGCTGTGGCGGCGCAATTGGCACATAGACTGCACACCCAAATATGCGTAAGTGTGAGACATTAGGCTCATACCCAGTCACCAGTTGGGACGCAGAAAAGGGTTGGGTGGCAGTGGGTCTCAGACGAATGAGCACAGCTGTATGTAATATTGCATAGCCCCAAGCAGAAATAGGGAGATTGGTGCGCATAACCAATGCCCTGGCAACCATTTGAAGTCTTTTAATGGCAGCTTCTGCGAGTCCATTTTGGGTGTGTACATGAGGGACAGGATGTTCCACCTCAATCCCAATGGACATGCAATAATCATCAAAGGTTCTTGATGTAAATTCTCTAGCATTGTCAAGACGAATTGACTTAATAGGATGATCGGGGTGGTGAGCCCTTAATTTAATGATTTGTGCTAGGAGTTTAGCAAATGCAGCATTTCTTGTGGATAAGAGCATAACATGTGACCAACGTGTCGATGCATCAACCAACACCATAAAATATCTAAATGGTCCGCAAGTTGGTTGGATAGGTCCACAAATATCACCTTGTATTCTTTGTAAGAATGGTATATTTTCTTTAGTGTCCTTTGCATAGGATGGTGTTGATCCTACCTTTTCTAAAGAGCAAGCTTTGCAAAACGAATGATACACTTTAGAAGTAACTCTTTGGACCAATGTTTGGTTCGTACTTCTTTTCGTTTTGAAGAATGGATGTCCGTGTGAAGTTTTTAATATACGGAGCATCATGTCACGACCTGGATGTCCCAAACGGTCGTGCCAAAGCTTGTATGTGTCAGGATCCCATAATTTGTCATTCATGACATGGTTGGATTCAATGACTCTAATAGTGGTTGCATACAATCCACTAGAGCGACACATAAGTTTCTCTAAAACTCGTGTATTTCCGTAGTTTTTAGAGGTGACGCAAAGGAACTCTTGTCCATTCTCACAATGTGTTTCCACATGAAAATCATTGGCTCTTATGTCTTTAAAGCTTAATAGGGTCCTTCCGGCCCTTGGAGCATATAGAGCTTCGGCGACATTAATATTTGTGCCATTTGGTAACAAAAATTGAGCTGGTCCTCGACCATGAATCAATTGTGATGGTCCTGCCATCGTAGTTACTGAGGATCGACTGGGTGTCATCCATAAAAATAATTGCCTATGTCGCAATATCGTATGTGTGGTGCCACTATCAAGAAGGCATTCCAATTCTCCGGAAAACATACTGAAAGGAATAAAGTTCGGAATATTAACACATGTCCATGACATTGAATGCGATACTTTATTAATAGAGAAAATAGCCAATGATTACATCAAAATTATTCATAAGTCTATTCCAAATATCAAACTTTAGACGAATTGCTATCACTCAATCCGTTTGGTAATTCCAATGGAATATGACCAGGAAAGTAGAGAGATGTTGGTAGAGCGAGGCTCGCTTAAATACCCCGATCTCAATTGCTTTCCTAGACATCATACTTCATTGGGTACGCCACATAAGAAGGAGTTTAATACAATTGTTATTTATTGACTAAGGCACATTTGCCATTCTTGGAAAATAGAAAGAGGATTATTCTAATCAAAGTCTGTGGCATCCTCGTGCTCTTCATCTACAGCTTTGAAGTCCTCAACAGTGAGATTGACATCTTCACTATTTTCATCTTCGGCAAGGTTAGCTTCTTGCTCTCTTGCTTCCCTGTACTCCTTTTAGCGTGCAGCTAATTGGGTACTTGCATGACATTTTTTAAACCAATGCTCGATTGATCCACATCTATGACACATGTCATTGTGGTTCCCTCCCTTCATTTGAGGTATATGTTGTGCAGGTTGTACAGTTTGTACAGGTTGTGCAGGTTGTGTACGTTGTGGATATCCCCTAGGAGGGTTGCTGCTACTACCACGGCGCATGGTGCGACCTCCACGGTTCATGGTGCTATTTCCACGGCCGGTGTTGTCATATCTCCCTCTTCCACGTGTGGAGTTACCATCACGTGTGCCCGCTCTAAAGTTGCGGTTTCCTTCCATGTTGGGGCGGTTATATGGACCTGTTCGTCCTTCATGTCCCCTATTATTAGGGTACACATGTCCCCTATTGCTGGGGTACCGCTCCCTGTGCCCTCTCTTGGGTGCATTATAATTTGCCTCACGAACGCTCTTGGTTCCAATGGGTCTTGAATTATAATTCTTTACGAGAATGTTGTCGTGCTTTTCGGCTACCGACAAAATATTTATGAGTTCATTGAACATCGTAATTCGTCCAGCATTTACATCAGTGCGATACTGCTTTGATAGCAAAATTGCTGCAACAGGGAAGGTGGAGAGAGTTTTCTCAATTAGCTCTTCTTCTGTGAGGGGTCTTTGACAGAATCTCAACATGGATTTGAGACGAAGAGCTTCTGAATTGTACTCAGCAATAGACTTGAAGTCTGAGAAGCGTACATCGTTCCACTGAACCTTCAAGTCAGGGAGGAGAGAATCTTGGATATTGTTAAAGCGCTCTTGCAGTGCTTCCCATAAATCCTTTGCATCTTTGATGGACATGTACTCTAGCCTGAGTGCTTTGTCCATATGACGTCGCATCAAGATGATTGCTTGTGCATGCTTCTTGGGTGATCGAGGGAACACAAGAGCCGGGTTTGGTTCATGGATGATGGGCAATATCCCCTTCGATGTGAGATGGTTCTCAACGTCGGTTTTCCAGCTATGGTACTCCGAACCTGTTGAGTCAAGGATTTGAAAATCGAGTCTAGGTTCATTCGACATCCTTGAAGATAAGAAGAAAATATTAGTTTCGGAGTTAAAACTTCCACGAAAAATAATAAAATTTCCGAGCTATGCTACCAAGAAATCAATTTCCAAGAATCATTGTGAACACTCTTAGTTCATTGATTACGAACGCTCTTAGTTCGTTTGGCGTGAATTGCTATAATTCCGCTTTTGATTGTAAGTTCCCGAGAAAAAGGAAAAAGGAGAGAAAATAAATAAAAACTCAAAAACGGGAACTTTTAGTAAAGAATACCTTGGAATATTGTTGCCGGAAATTTTTGACCGGAAAAATTATCGGAGGTGACCGGAAAGATCGTTGGAAAAAATCGAGAAAAATCGTCCGAAAAGTCGCCGGAAAAGTCGCCGGAAAAGTCGCCGGAAAAGTGTCGAAAAAGTCGCCGGAAAGTCGCCGCTCAAATCTGTCGACAGATGTGTCGACAGCTGCTCGGCAGCTGCTCGGCAGCTGCTGCGCAGGGGCCTCGGCAGCGTCTCGGCAGCTGCTGCGCAGGGCCTCGGCAGCTTCTCGGCAGCGTCTCGGCAGCTGCTGCGCAGGGCTCTCGGCAGCTTCTCGGCAGCTGCTGCGCAGGGCTCTCAGCAGCTTCTCGGCAGCTGCTGTGTAGCTCTCTCGGCAGGTCTCGGCAGGTCTCGGCAACACCTCGGCAGCTGCTGCGCAGCTCTCGGCAGCACCTCGGCAGGTCTCGACAGCACCTCGGCAGGACCTCGGCAGCTCTCGGCAGCGGTCCGACAGCGGTCCGGTTTGGTTTTTCGGCTTCCGGCGGTCGGTTCAGGCCGTTTCCGGTCGGTTCCGGTGAATCTGAGATCGGTTCCGGGCTCCTGGAATCAAGGGCTTTAATCTGAGCTAGGGTTTGGGGATTTTTTGTAGGTTTTGAAAAATGACTTCGATTGATGAAGAACTCTTCTTTCGTCAATTTTTTGATTCTAATTCTAGAGCAACTTCGTGCTGATAACGTGTTTAAGAACAAGAGGAATCGATAAACAGAAAAGGAGAGTAAAATTTCAGAGAGAATGGAGATTTCAATGTGTTTATTCATCTCATACAAAGGGGGTATTTATAGGATTACATTGAAGTGTGAAAGCTCAAAGAGAAACTCAAAATGATAACCATCTTGATGATGATTTTCTGCCATGCTTGTTGCCCTTTGGTAAAACATGTTTACATAAGTCTTCATACACTCAAGTACCTATGATTATACACTCAAGTACCTATCTAAATACTTTTACGTATTTTGTTACATGATATAGACATATACGGTATATATACAATTTATACTACAACAATGTCATGTTTTTTATGAAAGTGATTCTTCTTCTTTGACATTAAGCTTTCTATGGTCAAGGTATTTTCTTGTCGGCCATATACGATTGTGATCATTTTGGTGTTTGATTTTTTTTTTCCTTCCATCTGTAGGTGGTAGCTCTTGTTCATCTTGATCTTCTTCATTTTTTCTTTTTACATTTCGTTCTTAACTTACCTTTAACCTAGAAATGAAAACACACACACACACACACACACACACACACTTCATTTTTTCTTTTTACATTTCGTTCTTAACTTACCTTTAACCTAGAAATGAAAACACACACACACACACACTTGTATATATGGAAGAATCCTCATATGGTACCTGGACTATTGCCTAATGCACATTTTGGTACCTAAACTTTCAAAACTACCTTGATGGTACCTGAACTATTGCTCCATTTCTCCTTATTGTACTTCTATCAAATCTGCCATTAACTTTGCCTACGTGACTCATTCTTATAGGATGATATTCATCTCACAAAAAAAAAATTATAGCGCAAAGTTAACGGCAGATTGGATGGAAGTACCATATGGAGAAACGGAGCAATAGTTCAGATACTACGAGGGTAGTTTTGAAAGTTTAGGTACCAAAATGTGCATTTGACCATAGTTCAGGTACCATTTGAGAATTTTTCCCCATGTATATATATGTATTGTAGGTTGATAAACCACTATTGTAACCTTGTTCTAAGATAAACATTATGCAATTTTTGTGGTAGATGTATTAAGAGCTCAAAAATTCAGCATTTCAGTATACCTCGTAAATTGGTAGTTTTTCTCACCATATGTATCTTGATTAATATTTATACCTACAATAGAAGAAAACTAATTCATAAATTTATATCTCTTGCTTAGGTACATATCTCAATCACAGTAATCGAAGCATATTAATCCGTAAACATATATCTTTTACTTACGTACATATCTCTTATTTACGGTATACCTACAATAGAAGAAATCTAATCCATAAATTTGTATCTCTTACTTAGGTATATATCTCGATTATAGGAATCAAATAACATTAATCCGTAATTGTATATCTCTTACTTAGATACATATCTCTTACTTATGGTATACCTACACTAGAAGAAATCCTTAAATTTATATCTCTTACTTAGGTTATACATATTTTTTAGCTAGAATGTTTTGATGAACTTTTTTTTGTACCTTTCAGTTAGGTTGATTTCCCATCTTTATTTACTAATTTTATAATACTAATTATATTTTGAATTATTAGCAGGTTCATCATAAGTTCAAAATTCAAATTGTAAAAAAAGGAATAAATTAATGCTTAAAAGCAATTAATTTGTTTCTATATTTAACTCAAGGGACAAAATGGGTATGAAAATATAATGACAAAAGTCAATGGACCTAGATTGATGAGAAAATTACCTATGGACTGCATCCATTATGAAGAAATGAAATTGGACTTATATTCAAAAATCTCTTGAATATATTTATAAAATTTTGATTGCTTCTACTTTGTATTTGAACAAACGAAACCACAACTTGTTGATTTGATTAATTTGCAGCAGCAAATGAAGCATGAACAGATCAACTTAACCTAGCAAGCTTATGTACTTGAGTTTCTGAACTTGTTCAACACTTCCCTTATATAGGGTACAAGATCAACCTACAAAATATCTAAGATAAAAGCATATTAAATTAGATTAAAAGTACTTTATATACAAAATATCTAGCTTAATTTTGAGTGGAGCAAACAGTAATGCAAGTGGCTGTAAAATATCTTTCACCGCAATTAAGACTTTCACCGTAGCATGTTTCGTGACAGCGAAAAGACTCAACCTTCGCGAACGACAAACTTAGTTATTCCGCGAACTGTTATTCGCGAACACTACTTCTCAGCGAACGTGCTTCTTATTTTTCCCCACAGTGACGTCATCCTCGCGAACGCACTTTTAGCGAACATTCGCAACGAACTTACCTCGTGAACTTTTCTCCGCGGTGACCTCATCCCACGAACGCACTCATCCCTCGAACTCACTCATCTCGCGAACGCACTTTAGCGAACATTCGCAGATGGAGCAGGAAAACATTAATTCTATCAACCTATACAATCTTCATGATGCTTCCACCAGCACTGCACCCTACTTCTCTTTGGGTATTATTTATAGCCAACCTAATAATCTCAGAAGAAGTCTTAAAATCTGCACATTGCTCAAGTATATCAATAAATGATCCCTACTTCTTGTTACAACCAAAATATGAAATCTTCAAAACATGTACAATCTTCACAAGCAGTCAGTTCACCTTCTCTTCGGCTTCATTCTCGTCCTTCTTTTCTGGTTTATTTTTTGGTATTTTCTTGAAGTGAATTACACAAAGTTCACATGTCTTGAATGCTGCAAATTCCCCACATATTGCATCATATTGTTCAGATCCGGTGAAAACTAGCACGTCTGTTAGAGATGCTCCATTTTGAAGAAGATATTTATACACTACATCATCTTTCTCATCATTCTCAGGCACAATTAACTCGATGTTAATTGTGAATGCCATACATCAAACAACTTGGAACATTTTGTGGCAGGGCCGGTCAAAGTTGAAAAAAGTTCATCTTCTGGACATTTGTATTGAAAGTTCCCGAGGTCATCAAGTACCTAAATGAAAAATAAAGAGGGACTCTCATTGCCTCTCTTTTTTGTTTTGGGTTAAAACTTCAAACGGTTCTTGAACTATTGTGAAATGTCCTTTTTGGTACATTCAATTTTTTTTGGGTAAAAAATCTTTATATGATACATGAATTATCACGAAATGCACTTTTTAGTACCTACAAATTTTTAAGGAGTCTAATGGTACCTGTATTATCTTCCATTAGCCATTTTAGTACTTCTGTCAATTATTCCGTTAAAGTATTGGTAAAATCGTAAAAACACCTATTTTTCATATTTCTTTTACAAATTTTTGATTAAACTAAATTAAAACAAATTAGACTAGGTTAAAAGAAAGACCTAGAATTGAATTTAGTGAAAATCTAGATTTACCTACCATCTCTATTGATTAATCATATTAATTGTTCAAGAAAAAAGTTATCTATAAATTAATATATATATATATATATATGTATTAAATTTTCATAAAATAAAAAAAATAAACAAAAATAAAAGTACTTAAATTAATTGACCCAAGAATCTTGATAACAGTGAAGAATAAATTGGGTATTATTTTTTTTTTATGTATCAAAATGTTTTTTAATTATAGATATTCAATATATTAAATTTTTTAATTCTAAATATGAATGAAAAGACTATTTTACCTTTGCTTTTTTACTCACATGAGTGTCACATGAACGCCACGTAGGCATTTTTAACAGAATAATGGATGGAGGTACTGTAAGGGTAACGAAGGGATAGTACAGGTACCACGGGACTCCTAGAAAATTTATAGGTACCAAAAAGTGCATTTCGTGATAATTCGGGTACTATATGAGGATTTTACCCTTTTTTTTTTTACTCCAAATGGTACCTGAAGTATTGCGCCGTTACCAAATATAGTACATCTGTTAACTTTTCCGTTAAAATCGTCTACGTGGCATGTATTTTTTTAGATAAAAACTCCAAATGGTATCTAAACTATTACAAAATGTGTTTTTTGATACCTGTAAATTTTTTTTTATACCCCAAATGGTACCTCAAAGATTGCACCTTTGCTATTTTTTTCATCATAATATGAAATTCATTCATCGAAAGAAGTGTTACAAATAGGTTGAAACAATACAAGTTTCAGTAAAAAAAACTCTAGGATTAAATACTGTTTAGTCCTTGAGCTTTTGACCATAAAACACTTCAGTCCTTGACTTTATAATTTCACACGTTTAGTCTTTGTACTTCAAAATTTCAGACCAATAGGTCCTTGCCGTCTAAAAGTCGCGGTGAAATGTTTATTATGCCTTCAGTTCTTTTTTTTATAATAAATTTATTCCTTTCTCTTTTTTTTTTTAATTCTTTTTTCTTTATTTTATTTATTCTTCTTTTTTTTTCAAACAAAAAGAAAGAAAGAAAGAAAAAAAAAACAGAAAAAAATAAAAAAAACAGAAAGAAAGAAAGAAAGGGAAAAAAAAAATTCTTTTCCAAAAAAAATAAAATATGTAATTAATTAAAAAAAAAGAACTGAGGGCATAATAGACATTTCGCCGCGACTTTTAGACGGTAAGGACCTATTAGTCTGAAATTTTGAAGTACAAAGACTAAACGTGTGAAATTAGAAAGTCAGGAACTGAAGTGTTTTTCAAGCAAAAGTACAAGGAGTAAACAGTATTTAACCCAAAATTATAAAATTTCATCAAATTAACTATTTATATTTAGCTAAAAATTATATCAACAAAAAAGATTTGGGGCAATATTTGAGACACCATTTGGGGTAAAAAAAAATTAGGTACCAAAAAATACATTTTGCAATAATTCGGGTACCATTTGAAGTTTTCTTTTAAGAAAATACATGCCATGTGGGCGGCTTTAACGGAAAAGTTAACGGAGGTATTATATTTGGTTAATGGTGCAATACTACAAGTACCATTTGGGATTAAAAAAATTCGTAGGTACCAAAAAATACTTGTCGTAATAGTTCAGGTACCATTTGGAGGTTTTACATTTTGTTCTTTTTAAAGAATAGATAATTTCATTACTTATCTATAGCTAGAAAACACGTTACATCAATTGTTGTCTTATACCAAAATCATAGATAGCACAAGCTGCCAAATAAATTGACAAGTAACCCTCATTGCAAATAAAATGAGCTCACTTATTCGGGCCTAAAAACAAAAGGACCCAAACCCTCACAACCTAACTCTCCTTTATAGTAAATCTAGTCGCCTAGAGACCTCAATTGGTGTACAACTAGAGAAACTAAGAATTAAGCCTAAACTCAAATCCAATTGCAGAAAAAAAAAGAACTAAACTAGATTGGGACAAAGCCCACTAGAACACCAGAAAAGACCTAGAGAAACTAGAAAATAAAGTTTGCTGGACTAGTAGCTCAATCATGGTCCAAAAGAGAACCTAGCCCAAGGTCGAAGCCCAACAAGGCCAACTAGGCCCAAACCCGTCTCCAACTCTTGCAGCATGTATGCTCGAGCAGCAGCCACGAACTCTGTAGCCGCCCTTCTAGGAAAACCACCTCCCATCACCGCCTCCACCCAAGTAAATGGATTTGGATGCCCACCACGCCGAGCTAATCGGGTATAGGACACCCAATACACCCCGCCATCTATTGGATACCAACAACGCATCCACAGCCTCCAACAACTGTCCCTGAAACTCTGCCACAACCTGCAACGCCTCCAAAGAGGATTAAAAAGGGATGAAACGTTGGTGAGCCAAAGTTAGTTTCATCCCCATCTAGAAACCTAAGAACCACCATTGACGTTGTAGACCACTACCCGTCCATCAGCACCGCAACTTCACCACGACCAAAGGCTGGCAGTGATGCTGGGCCACCGCTGGATGAGCGCTCTTGTAAAGCTAGAGAAGCTGCTAGAGTAGAAACAGCGACTAGAAAGGCTAGAGAGAAAAGAGAAGCAAGGTTTTTCAGCTATATGATTTCTCATTACCTCTCATTAATATTATATATATTGTTTCGACTCGAACCAAAATTTATAGACTTACAGGTCTTTTGGACGGTAAACGAGAGTTATTTTAATTTTTGGCTCCAAAAGATGACTTTTTTGTTTGGGTCAAAATTTGAGAAAACATTCTTCATGAAAGTTGTAGAGGATGTTAAACCGAGCGCGTGCATATGTGGAGTTCATATGAGAAAGTTCTGGCCAAAATATCAAAGTTACTGTTTGTGGTAATTTTTCTATAAATAGTTGAGTTACTGTGGTAAGTTTTCATTTCAAAAACTTACCGAGCTCTTTCTCTCTCTCATCGATTCTCTCTTCCTCTCCGACCTCTTCACCTTCTTCCGGCCATAACTCCTTCATCCGGAGACGGATTTTGATGTATAAGATGTCGTTGGAAAGCTCTCTTCCTTCTCTTCATTTCTGGGTTGGTTTTATAGCTTCATTTAAATTGTGGAAGGTGTAGCAAGGAGAAGAAGAGGACGGTGCTGCTGTTTTCTTGGACTTTTAGTCGGAACTTGAGTTTCCAGCCACCTCCGGCGATGATTCTTTCTGGGTCTTGGAGCTCTTGGATCATACAACCATCCCTCAAATTTTCTTGATCAAATTTGAAGTGTGGAGCACGAATCGAAAGTTTGAATTTCTGGGTACTATTCGGATTTTATTGTTTAAGCTTAGTTTCGGGTATTTTCATGTGTTTTCTGACTTTGTGGTAGTTAAGAAAAATGTTTGGATGGTTAAGACGAAGCTGCTGCCAAAGTTTGGTGGCCGGAGGTGGAGGTTGCCAGGGCATGAACAGTGATTGTCGGAGCATGAACAGTGATTCGCGGTGCGTGAACAGTCATTTAATTTCTGTTGATTAAATCCTATATTTGATATAGAGCTTGCATATGTGATTTTGGTAGAAATTGGAGAAGTTTGAATATTTAATTTGAATTTCTGAAATTTAGAATTCCAGTTATGTTTTACGAGAATCCGACCGTTGGATTTCTCTCGAATCTGCCATAGAACTTGTAAATTATTGAAATTGTGTTAGTGGTAAACTTTGGGTTGAATCGGGGAAGGAAATAGAGATGTTGACTTAAGAGGATTGATTTTTTGAAATCGTATTTAATTGTTGAATTATTGTTCACGGATTATAATTGTACAGGACGACGTACTGAGCTACTGCTCGACGAAGCAACCCATATATGTGGTTGTCTAAATAGTACTGTGAGTGGACTTTTGTTTTAAATAATGATGCCTGCATTTATTTTGAAATTATTGATTTATTTAATTAACGTTTTATTTAGCGAGCATAATATTTTGTCTTGGATTATAATTTTGGTATTGGTTTTTCCATATGAATTTCGGATATGAACTTATTATGCTCGAATTTGGATTTATGATTCATTTTTGAGAATATGAATTGATTTCGGAGATTAATTATGATTTATCTCGATTATGATTTGAGAAATGGATTTGTGATACAATTTTTTGGATATTGAGATTTCGATATTTATCTCCGATATATGATTATTATTTGAAAATGTGATTTATGTGATTTTCGACGAATTATTTTCTGAGGTGATTTCCGTAATTCAATATTATATTTTATTCGTCAATTTTGAGATTCTGGAATATTATCGGAGATAAGATTTTCGAGCAAATTATTTACACTTATTATTCTCGCTGATTTGTTTATGAATTTGAGAATATTTTGACGTGCGGGGCCACGTCATTGGAATATATGTATTTTATTTCGCGAGGAATTGTGGAAGCTTTATGGATTTACGAGTTTTTGGATTATTTTCCTTCACCATAGTTGAGTTGGTTATTATGTCTCCTTCTCACTTACTTTGTGTTTGTGGGTGAAGTCGAGATGATTTATTCTCCTCCTCACGTGAGTAGTAGAGGTTGTTATTTCTCCTCCTCACATAATTTATATGTGAGGGAGTCAAGGGTAGAGCTTGAGGGGCTCTGATATACTCGTATGGTGATAATCGTTCTTCCCCGTATGATATTATTATTTGACTAGCGAGACTGACCCGATTTCTTCTAACCGGCGAGGCTGGTCTGTTTTTACGAGTTTCCATGTGACGAGAAATATATTTTATAAATGTGACATGCATCGAAATTTTTGTAAATATTTCAAATTATGAGAAAGTATTAAAGTTTCATTCAATTAAATTATATTGTTAATTATTGTTGTCCACTTACTCTAATGTGTTTTTAAATTACTTCCCCTGGGTCTTTTGTTTTCAAATGCCCAGTTTGCAAGCGATATTAGTCGAGATCGGGCGTACATGGAGTTGAGACAGAGCTAGCACTACTTCCGCATTGTAGGATCTATCGATCCTTATCCTCTTTTTATTTGTTTTAGAATTGCTCTGATAATCTACGAGAATTGTTTATTATTGAAATGGAGTTGTTGGTTTTTGGAGAGCATGATGGCTCCAGAAGTATAAGGACGGTATGCTAGAAGTGTAATTTGAATTTTTTGCAGGTTAGGTTGTTCATTTTTGGGGAAAGTTCTGTTGAATTTTCTTAAAAAGTGGATCCCGCAGGGCCACCTGAAATTTCAGGGGGAAATTTCGGAGCGGGTCTGGTCATATATTATATATAATTTATGCCAAAAACAAATATTATTTGACAGTATACTAACCTTGTGCACGCCTCAGACCCTTAGTCTCACAATCCCCAGTCGCTCTATTCTTCGAACTGTAAAAGCCCATCTGATCAGTTCGCTTGCAATCCGCACCGCCATCAGTTCGCTTTTATCTACCCAATCCCCTGAATCAGTTCGTCACTTCGTCAGGCTGAAATGGCCACTTCTGGGACTGAGATGGTGCCGGCGAGTCTAGCGATTGAAGGGCGTGCAACCCCGGAAGGCCGCACGACGCCTGTAGGTGGCGCGCGTACTGAAGGAGGCACGACAATTGATGGAGGTGCGGAGACTACTGCAGTGCAGCGATTGATGGTGGTGCGGCTACTTCAAGTTAAGTGGACACAACGAAGAGAAAGAGGGAAGATTCGAGTCAGATTCAAAATAGTAGTTGCGGGTCCAATGTTTGGGAGTATTTTGAGAAATTCGAGGAACCACTTACGAGCTCGGAGAAGGAAGATGCAGTCGGACATTGCAGCAAAGCCAAATGTAAGTATTGTAATACTGTGTTCAAAGCCAATTCCTCTTTTAATGGTACTTTAACTCTTAGACGTCATATCGAGAATGTGTGCAAACAATATCCTGGTAGAGTAGATTTGGAGGAAGGACAGAAGATGTTGACTAGTGATGTGAGTACCAATTCTGTAGTGATGAGACAATGGTCTCCAGATGCTTGTACAGAGGCTAATGTTGTGATGATAGTTATGGATGAATTACCTTTTAGTCAGGTAGAAAATGAGGGATTTAAGTACTTTTGTTTAGTTTCCATTCCTCGGTGGGAAATCCCTAGCAGAAGGGTCATTGTGAAGAAATTCTTAGCAATGTATGATGCAAAGAAAGAGGAGCTTAGGGGTGAGTTGTGCAATCACAGACTGTGTCTTACCACTGATACTTAGACATCGTTATAGAATGTCAATTACATGGTGGTGACAATGCATTTTATTGATGGAGGTTGGAATTTGCACAAAAGGATATTGAACTTTTGCTGCATTCCTAATCATTCGGGTGTCACCATTGGGAAGATTTTAGAAACATGCTTTGTGCAATGGAAGATAGATAAAGTATTGACCATTTTGGCTGATAATGCTGCTGGCAACAAACATGTTGTAGAGTATGTTCGAAAGAAGATGTTGAATTGGACAAGTCTCCCTGTTTTGGGAGGGCAGCATCTACATGTGAGGTGCTTGGCTCACATTTTGAACCTCATAGTTAGATCCGGCTTGTCTATTATGGACAAGTAGATTGCATCAATTAGAAATTCAGTGAGATATGTGAGGTCTTCTTCTTCAAGGCTAGATGAGTTCAAGTTGTGTGTTGAGAAAGAAATTTTGGATTCTAGCAAAGTTTACATTCTTGCTGTTCCGACTAGGTGGAACTCATCATTTCTAATGTTGGAGACAGCAATTGCGTTAAAAAAGGCCTTTGTTCGGTTAGGTGAAGAGAATGTGCATCAATATAATAGATATTTCGATGAAGTTGAAGCGATAGTTGAGGAATTAGAAGTGGTGGAGGAAGCTAAGTCCAAAAGTCATAGGAAGAGGGTGGGACCACCTAGTGATGATGATTGGGAAAGGGTGCAGAATATCAAGATAAAACCTCAACTCAGGCACCGTCTACTAGTACTACTAAAAAGCCTCCAAAGTCTGCAAAGTCTACTTCTAAAGGTATGATTTGGTTACTGATTTGATTACTACTTTGATAGAATGTGTGTATATATGTTACTGATGGTGATGCCTAATTCAATCATAATTGATTATATATGTTGCTAATGGTGATTACAAATAATAAGTTACTGATTTTATTAAATGTGTGTGTGTATATGTTCCTGATGGTCATAATTGATTCAATCTTATTGTTTGTTACGTGTGTATATATGAAGACTAAGCTCGTTTTATTGTTTGCATTTTGCAGTTCAAAAAACCATAAATTGATGGTCTCATATATGTGGCTACACCTGCATTAGTTTTTATTTTTTCTTTCTCTTTCTCTTTGTGATTTGGTTTCTATTTTGCAACTTTGGAGTTTGGATATTCTTCATTTGGTTTTTAAGTTGGTTTGGTTGTAACTTATTCAGTTATTCATTTTAATTTGACCTTTTGATTATTGCTTTTTAATTTGGTTTGGCAACTTGCAAGTGTCCTGGTTGTAACATTGCATTGTAAACCACTTCATTTGCTTTTGTTGGTTTGTATTTGTAACTTGTTGGCTTTAAATTAGGCCATGAGGTATCTTGCAGGTCTTGGAACCTTGGTTTCTAATTTCTTGGGTTTTCTGCAGGTCTTGGAAGTTGGAACCTTAATTTGTTAGCTTGTAATGCTTGTAATTTGTTGGCACTTGGCAATGTGTTGGCTTGTAATGCTTGTATTGCCAACTACCGGTTTGTAATTTGTTGGCTTAATTCTATAACTGCATAAGAATGCCAATAAATAGTTGGCAATGTTTAGAACTGCAGAAGAATATTATACCGGTTTTTGCTTATTTTTTTCCTGGAAATTTACCAGTTGATAATTTTCAGGCCCAATTCAGTAAGGACCGGCCCATTTCTAGCCTTTCCGAGCCTGTCTCGGTCCCTCAATGTTTGGCCTGTTTAAAAACGGTCCCGGCTTCCCCCGGTCCCTAAGGGTGAAATGTGAAGTTTGGGCCCGGCCCATTTAGTTTGGGCCCGGTCCCGATCCCTATGATTTTGTTGCGGGCTCGGCCCGTGCCCAGGCCTATAATGTAGTTTAAGTTTTTTAATTTTGATTGTCGTGTGATTATTTAATTTTGGACAAGAGGGGCTTTGTTCTGGCCAAGAGGGGCTCTGTCAAGCACTCTCCACCAGCCTTCTCAATGGGAGCCATAACCCTAAGTGCAGTGACCTCTAGAGCACTGCAATCTTATCATCATGGCCATGTATAGATATACCAAACCCACAAATGAGAACAACCCACTCTTGGTATTCCCAAATCAATATCATAGAACACAAGATAATTTCAAAAAAAAAAAAAAGGATCGATAAAAAATAAAAATAATAAAAACTAGCATGAGAATCATGAGATTGATCAAATTACTGAGATTTGAATGAGTGATTATTCACCGTCTCAGGCCTCCTCCATGTGGAATTAGGAGAACTTCTACCCTTCGCCCCGGGACTCCGAACTTCTACACAGTCCCACCACCTCAACGAAGGCGATTCCAACAACAATACCAACACGAGCTCGTCTGATAACGAGGAGGACAATAGGGATTTGAGATCGAAGAAGGGGAAAATAGAAAGGCAAGGCCGTGTAATTTCTTCAAGCAAGGCAGGGTAGGAATTGGTATTTTGAAAGATTTATTAATATACAGTAACTAACGCTATAGTACTCAGCGCTGCTTCTGCTTCCAAAAAAATGCATGCAGTGGCCTATGCTTTTTCAAAGAAAAAGTCAAGTCGGTGCTTCTTGAAAAAGCAAGATGTGGTGTAATTTACCAAAAGCGCCCATAGGCAGGTTGCTCTCCTCATTTAACAAGCAGCAGCCAAGTGTCTTCCATGAAAATCAAGAAGAAGAAAAAAACACCCACTAAAGTCACACTCATATAATAAAAATTAAAGAGGAAAGAGAACACTAGGGATTGTTATCCTCTTGCAATGATAATTAGGATGTGGATGGAGCTCTTTTAGAGGCAATAAAGTCTTATTCATCTTATTTTATTTTTATTTAATGTAAGTTTTATCCACTTAATTGTTATCAGGCAACACATGTTGTTACTAAACATGCGCTTATGACCCTGACTTTCACGTTTAAGATCTATAGAGGGTTAATTACCTTGAATAATAAGTTATTCAGTTTCAAAAAAAAAATAATAATAATAACGAAAACATATTGTTTATTTTGTCGTATTTATTTTTGGGTCTTTCTAAATGTACCTAGTAAATTTTTTTTTTCACTACCTTTAATTGTGTGTAAAACCAACTGATTTTCCCAAAATACCTTAGAATACAATGTACCCAGTAAAACAAAACCCCAAATTTTTATGCTCGTTCATTCCCATCATGTCTGACCCAGATCTTAGTTCATATTTCAATCCTTTTATGAAAGCCGCTGGTCAAGAATCAGAGAAAGTTAGGGAAACACACACGTTTTCAAAACTCGTTCTCTTTCTAAATGAGTCATGAGATAAAAGAATAAATAAACAAGCTAAAATATGGAAGAATTGCTCTATCTGATCTATGGCACTATGTTGTACATAATAGGCAGCTAGCTTCCATTCAATCACCAAATTAAAGAATGGGGAAAATGAGGACCTCTCTAGTTTTGAGTCTTCTAGTGGCAGTAGTGGCTTTCACTTTGTAAACCTCGACAAACTACCCTTACTCTTCTCCTCCACCACCTGTTCCCCTCATTTCCACGACAAGTCACCACCATTACCAACGCCATAAGTGCACTACGCACCATCCCATCGATGAGTAAAATTGAATATTGAATAGCTGAAATCGACAAGTAGAAAGACGTGTTCAATAATAGGTTTTTCTTTGCTGGGTGTATCTTGAGGGTAATTTAAGAACAACTTATGAGTTTATCTATCTATATTATTATTAAGAGAAGAGGTTTTGTTAGCCAAAATCTAAAATTTTGACAGAATTGACCCTAAAAGATAAATAAACTTTGAAAATTAATTAAATCACAAGGATAATTAAGACATTTACAAAATGTATTTTTATTAAAAAAAATACCCACAACCCACTTTTCTCTCTCACATTTTCTTTTCTCTGTAATAACCAACTCTTTTCTTTTTTATTTTCTGAAAAAACAATAATAATAACTTGCACATGCAGAGCATGTGTAGATAAATGCTAGTACTATTATTAAGAGAAGATGTTTTGTTAGTCAAAACAGAAAAAATATACCATAATGACCCTGAATTATTAAAAAACTTTAACACTCATAAAACATATTGCGTAAAATAGTCAATTTATAAAATAAACAAAATAGAAAAACTAAAAAAAATGTAAAAGTGAGAAGCAGATAAGTGATAAGTACGTGAAAAAAAAAAACCACAAACTTCCACAAAAAATTGCCAACTCCTGTAAAAAAAATTACCCACTCTCTGTTTTAGAAAAAATATCAATTTTCACAGACTAGTGTTGTGAGGCCCATCTAGTTTAGATATAAGAAAAAATAATTAAAAATAAATAATATACTCAATATACTTAGAAATTTGCTGTAAGTATATTTAGAAAGACCCTTAATTTTTTGGGAAAGAGAGTGTACTTCTTCTTCTATTCTTTTTTTTCTTTTTCTTTGGGAGAATTATTTTGAAACAGAAGTACAGAAGTTCCGAATTTCCTAACCGAAAGCGGCAGAGGATTTCTTTCCTTCTAAAAGCCTTATGACTACGAAGAAAAAGGAGAAGCCTTTGCACCGAAACTGAAACTGAAAGGAGATAACTTACAGTTTCTGGGTCGGAGAAAATTTTCAAACTTCGGCTCTTACCCTTCGGCCTGTAACTGAAGTAAGCATCATTGATTCGTTGTGACTTTTTAGCTTTATTCAAGTCTGATATTGTTTTGGATTGGATTGCGTATACAAAAGGTTAAGGGTTGTGCTAGAACACATTCAATTGTGTTCTTCTTACACTCTTTGATTAGTGATGTTAATTTCAGATGAACTCTCTGGTCAATTCAATTGTTAAGTTGCTCCTTTTATTGTTGGTTTTGATGAGTTGTATGATTGTATATGCATATATACATTCGTAACTTTGAGTATATGCTTATGTTCCCGGACCCATATTTCATTTAATCAAGAGTTGTTATTGAATTCTTTGTTTGTGATATCATTAGGATTTGGAGATGCTGAGAACGAAACGAATCAGCCGGTGCAGCGACAATGCAAAGTTGATGGACCTACCCATTGATATTCTCATCAACATCCTTTTGAGACTGCCGGCAAAATCACTATGCTGCGCACAATGCGTCTGTAAAACCCTGCTTCACATAGTTGAAGCTCGTTCTTTTGCAACACTAGTGCATCTGCGCTTGCTTACTACTGCTTCCGATGCAGTCGCTGAAGTGCCTCAACTTTTGCTTCTTAATGTTGCTCAAGATGGTGACAATGGAAGCTTAATAACGATCTCTCCATCGCAGATATATGATGGCAATGTCTTGACAAAAAGCAGACATGGCATGGTCTCAAAGATTGCATCCTGCCGATATGGTTACAATGTTGGTTTTGTTTTCTGCAACTTGTTCTTCTTTAAGGACAAAAAGTATGATCGAGATCCATGCTTCATTTTCAACCCTCTCAGGGGAGAAGTTCTCATGCTCCCAACGAGTAAGGTCCAAGTTCCACACTCTTGTAGAAGAAATATGCTGTTCACAGATTGGTACGGCATGGGTTTTGATGATATAACCAACACCTACAAGATTGCTCGTGTTTCCGGAAATGAACGATGCTGTTTGTTGGCCCAAGTTTATATATTAGGCACCAGCTCATGGAAACGGATAAGCTTAGTTCCTCCATGTAATTTAAGCACAAAAAAAATATCTGCATATGGAGACCTGCATTGGTTAATTAATCGCACAACTACTGGAGGACAAATCTGCATAGTTTCTTTTGACTTCAAGAAGGAGGAGTTCTATTTGACGCCTCATCCCGCATTAAGAAAGCCAGAATATTCTTTCTTGTCCCTTCACTTTGTTAATTTGAGAGGATCTATGGCAATTGTTGATACTTCATCACATACACATATTGACATATGGGTTTTGAAGAGTAATGAGAAGAAAGAGTGGGTGCGAGATTACAGCGTGAATCTCGAACTGCCTGCTGTAGAGCGTCCTTGGCATCTTGACCGGTGTGGTACTTGCATCGGTGAGTGGGAGAATGGCATATTTTTCGTAGAATTTTATGTTACTACTAACGCATTCTTTGTGGATACAAGATGTGATTCTGTGAAACGTGTATCACTTGGAGGTTCAGATTATACGAGGATCTTCAGCTATCCTGGGAGTTTGATTTCGTTAAAAGATTATGGCAATTTGATTGGAGCAGAAGCAGGTAACTGGAGGCCTGATTTCTCTGAAAAGTCTTGGCAAATTGATTGAACCAAAATCAAGTAAGAGGAATATCTTTCACGTGAGGGCTAATGTCAGATGGGCTGCCCCAGCTTCTTGCAGGGCCTTATTGTGTGAGAGGTAATTTGTTTGGAGGAAAGAAGAAAGGAAAATTATTAAGAGGGCGTGTTGGCAGTTTTTTGGGTGGTTTGGGTGAAAAGGAATTAGGGAATCATTGAGAGAGATAGACCACTTGGGAATAGAGTTCGTTACTCGGCTTCGCTCTTGGCATCAGTTTTTCCCAAGTTTAAGACAGTTCTTTGTGTGCCATGTTGTTTTGGAAAGCTGATCTGCTTTGTTTTATGTATCCTTGTTTTCATTGATGTTTTGGATGCTTTCTTTAGTTGTTGGGTATTGTCTCTACTATGTTATCCTGTAGGTTGATTAAAGTTTGGTTTTTATAAACCAATGTTGGTTACCTCTTGGAAAGAGTAGATACTCTTTACTCCTTGGCCATGATCTCCTGAATTCTGAATGGCCTTGAAAAGAAAAAAGACACATGGGAGTATATCCAACAACATTTTAATAACTCAGCTACTTTTAGTTGAGGTCATTCCTAAATGGTCCTTGCTGCATAGGCTTTCCTTTATGAAATTTTCAACATTCATATACAGGCTTTCCAATACATATGACTTTTCTGCTGGTGTGTTCTGAACACAGGAGTCTATAACTAGAATAACTTGGAGCTCATTCTTCTGTTTTTTCTTTTGATTCCCACTTTTCTATCAGTGTGAGCATTTTATAGTTGCTTTCATGTTATGTTGTAGTTAAGGTGAGAATATAGAGCGGGTTGAGGGTGATTCATTCTGTAGAATCCAATTAGGTAAATTTCATGTGTACAAAGCAGGTTGATTATGCATTATGTGAAGACGAAGAAGAAGCTTATAGATCCATAATCTCATTAATCTCACTTCTATTGCAGGTTGATTTAATCATGGAAACGTTGATGCACAAAACTAGTTTGATGCAAATCAAAATGGACATGAACAGTATCGTTAATTAAGAGACATGAACTGTTATGTTGGTTTTCTCAACTTTTACTGGAATTCATTGGAACTTTTTGTCTTTTTATTTCGTCTTTTCAATCAGAAAGTATGGTTACTGTTATGATAGCTTTCATGGTACTGGGTGGCACTCCCTCTTTTCCATAGTTTTGTTATGAAAATATTGGGAAAGGAGCCTTCTCTTATGTAGTTTCAAATTTTACCTGTAGCATCTTTTCTGAAGCTTGGAAGAGATCCTCTTCGCAAGCAGAATGCAAGAATATAAGTATTGGCCATTGTGTCGGTCCAAAGTTGGAGAACATAATATATCCCATCAGATTGAGGACTGGTTCCTTTCAAAGTTCTCCGAATGAAGATTCAACAGCTGATCAGATCCCATATACATCTGATTTGTCAGACTAACCTTTTCCCGATACATTTGAGTTTACAGAAACTCCTCAAGTTGATATCATATATTGATAAATGATGTCAATTTGCCAAAAGTAGCTGTGGACGCACAATCTGACATCTGGTCTTGATACTTTAATTCAAGCAAACTGAAGTCAAGGAAGACATGAGTCACCAATTGGGAGATGGAAGGAACAGGATTCTTGATGACCAAATGGAGGCATATGACAGTTTGTCATTGCTCTGTATGTACTTTGTTGCCTTATCTGTATGTACTGACTTTGGCCGTACCTTTAAGGAATATAGTGATTAGCAGTCAGATCATGGAGCTTCCTTACTGTTACACCTTTAGTGCTACGGAAACCCTAGACATGGCTTAAGCCTTGAAGCATGTCAAAGGGGACACACACATGCTAGCTGGGAGCATGCGCAAAGATGGATGCAAGGTAGATCAGTGGGCTAGGACAGCGAAGGTGCCAGCTTGGTTAAGCACTGACGGTGGGTCAGCAGGCAAGGAAGAAAGATACCAGCAGCACTAGGCACTGATGGCAGACAAAAGAGTGAACTGATGATGGCACGGGCCAGTCCCACTTGGCAGCTAGCAGGGAGCAGCAAACAAGGAGGGAATCAGGGAGCTGATGATTGGCACGGGCCAGTCCCACTTGACAGCTGACAGAAGGCAACAAACATGGAGGGAATCAGGGAAAGCGAAAGGTGACAGATTAGGGGGTTGTCACATAAATGTAATAAATGCTGATCCATGGGAATGTCATGGGCGGCGCATACATTGATAGAGTGAGATATAGCTAGGCAGATTGAGTGTGTGGAGATCACTAAGGTTGAAAGCTATATTGTGTAAACAGGTAGTCCTTTAGTTGAGAAAAGGTTGAGAAGGTTTCTTCTCGTAAACACTGTGTGTCAATTGTGTGTGTGTATGCTCGAATACTCGCTGCTGCTTACTTGATAGTTCCGTTGCATACTCAAGCAAACAAGTGAGAAGCAGGCTGGTCAGGCAGAGAGGGCTGTTTGGCACCATCACAAGGGCAAAAAGTTCAGGCTTAAACATTAACTCTGTGACAATTTGGTATCAGAGCTTGAAGCTCTATACAACCCGAGATGTCTACAATCTCTACCAAGGAGCGGATCGAGAGACTTGAAAGGTTAGTTGGTGACCCAAGAATAGATGGGGAAGAGACCGTGTCGTTGGCAGTACAGTGCACACGGATGGGGGTAACCATCAAGGAGATGGACATTGCCTTCAAGCACTTCAAGGAGGAAGTGAATGGCAAGCTGACCTCCATTGTAGAAGAGCTATCTGGTCTTATGAAGGCTGTAGAGGATAATGGCGAGGAGGTAAAGTCCGATGTCAAGGACTTGGAGGGGGCAATCAGCCTTCTCAAGAAGGTACTGAATCAGGAGGGCTCGGCTCCTTCAAATGTGAAAGTGCCGGAACCGAAAGCCTTCCTTAGTGTCCGCAACGCAAAGGAGTTAGAGAACTTCCTTTGGGACTTGGAACGGTATTTCATTGCTGCTCGTATTCCAACTACGGAGCAAGTTTCAATTACCAGCATGTATCTTTCAGGGGACGCCAAACTATGGTGGCGGACTCGGGTGCAAGATGATGTTAAGATGGGGAGACCCAAGATCGAGGACTGGGAAACCCTGAAGAAGGAGTTGAAGACTCAATTTCTTCCTTGCAACACGTCATGGCTTGCAAGAAGCTCGTTGAAGAAGCTACAACACACTAGCTCACTACGAGAGTTCGTCAAGGAGTTTAGTTGCTTGATGCTAGACATATCAAATACGTCGGAAGAGAACAAGCTGTTCAACTTTATGTCTGGGTTGCAGCCCTGGGCATATGCAGAGCTGCGGAGGCAAGGTGTAAAGGATTTACAAGGAGCCATGGCAGCAGCGGATGGTTTGGTGGATTTTAGAAGTAGTTCTTCTACATCCACAAGTTCCAGAAATGTATCTGAGAACAAGAAGTTCAAGGAGACCGCGCCTAAAGGTGGGAAGAAGTTTGAGGTACAGAAGAAAGAGGGTACCAGTGGTAGTGAAAAGAATTTGGCCCCGTCCCAGGACAAGGATAGAAAGTTTGGTGGCTGTTTCTTGTATGGAGGACCACATCGTGCGAAGGAGTGCCCAAAGAGTGAGAAGCTCACTGCTCTAGTAGCTGAGATTCATGAAGAACGCAACAGTGAGCCCATTCCACGCCTATCACCAATGCGATTGCTCAATGCAATGACTACGGAGAAAGAGAGTCCGCAAGATGGACTCATGTATGCAACAGTGAAGGTAAATGACATTGAGACTCTTGCGATGTTGGACACAGAAGCCACAAATAACTTTGTTTCTGAGAGAGAAGCAAGGAGGTTGGGACTGAGGGGAGTTCCGAATTCTAGCAGGTTGAAGGCTGTAAACTCGGAGGCCAAGCAAATTCAGGGTACCGCAACTGTGACCTTGAAAGTTGGTGATTGGGAGGGCGAGTGCAGCCTACTAATAGTCCTTCTGGATGACTATTATTTAGTCCTTGGTGTCAACTTCTTCAAGAAGGCTAAAGCGGGGGTAGTGCCTTACTTGAATCAGATGTTCATTCATGATGAGGAATCCCCATGCTTTGTTAAAGCAACGTTTACAGGTCACTTGTTGAATAGCAAGCAAAAACAAAAGGTGTTGTCTGCCAAACAAGTGAAGACAGGATTGAAGAAGGGGGAACAAACTCTGGTAGCAGCCATGATAAAAATCAAACCAGATCAGTTTGTGGAAGTTCCCCAAGAAGTGGTGTCTGTCTTGGATGAGTTCCAGGATGTAATGCCTAGGGAACTACCCAAGGTGTTCCCTCCCCGTCGTGCTATTGATCACAAGATTGAGTTGGAACCTGGTGCAAGAACTCCTGCACAAGCTCCATACAGAATGGCGCCATCAGAGTTAGCTGAATTGCGAAAGCAATTGGATGAGTTGCTGGAAGCAGGTTATATGCAGCCTTCCAAAGCTCCTTATGGTGCCCCAGTTTTGTTCCAGAAGAAGCAAGATGGATCCATGCGGATGTGTGTGGAGTATCGTGCGCTCAACAAGGTGACAATCAAGAACAAGTACCCAATTCCAAATGCGGCAGATTTGTTTGATCGGTTGAGCAAGGCATCCTACTTCACAAAAATAGACTTGCGGGCAGGATATTGGCAAGTTCGAATTGCAGAAGGAGATGAAGCAGAGACGGCATGTGTGACAAGGTATGGATCCTATGAGTTTCTAGTAATGCCATTCGGTCTCACAAATGCTCTTGCTACATTTTGCAATTTGATGAATGATGTGCTATATGAATTCCTGGATCGTTTTGTTGTTGTCTACTTGGATGACATTGTGATCTATAGTGAGTCTTTGGATGATCATCTAAATCACCTTAGACAAGTGTTTTCAGGGCTTAGAGAACACCAGTTCTTTGTCAAGAAGGAGAAGTGCTAATTTTGTCGCCAAGAAGTGATGTTCTTGGGGCATTAGGTGAGCAAAGGCAAGATTCGGATGGATGAAAGGAAGATCAAGGCCATAGTTGATTGGTCTGCCCTCACCAAGGTGCATGATTTGCCCTCATTTCTTGGGATAGCAAATTACTATCGAAGATTCATAAGGAGTTATTCCAAGAGGGTGAGTCTCTTGACAGATTTGTTGAGGAAAGAGCACAAGTGTGACTGGACAAGTGAATGTCAGAAAGCTTTTGATGAACTGAAGGAGGCAGTCACTTCGGCTCCAGTGTTGGGTCTTCCAGATTTTCAGAAACCTTCGAAGTCCACACGGATGCCTCAGGTCGAGCTATTGGAGGCGTGTTGGTACAGGAGGGCCATCCATTGGCCTTTGAAAGTGGTAAGTTGAAGGAAGCTGAACAGCGTTATTCGACTCATGAGAAGGAGATGGTTGTTGTGATTCATTGCCTAGATGTGTGGAGACATTACTTGCTGGGGACGAAGTTTACGGTATTCACTGACAATGTGGCAAATACCTACTTCAAGACTCAGAAGAAACTAACTCCGAGGCAGGAACAGTGGCAAGAATTTGTGGCAGAATTTGACTTTGAGTGGGTGCACAAGCCAGGAAGGCAGAATGATGTAGCGGATGCATTAGTTGAAAGGAAGTGCCAACTTATGTTGCAGCCCTCACAACGGTTCACTCCGACTTTCTTGAGCGGGTTAGAGAGCAAGCCAAAACAGATAAGTCCTACACTAAGCTGCAGCAAGATGTGAGTGATGGCTTAGTGCGAAGGTATTGGCTAAACGAAGGTCTGCTTCATGCGAAGGGTGGCAGGCTTTACATCTCTAATGGCGGGGGACTTCGAAATGAGCTGTTGAAAGACACTCATGATCCATTGTGGGCAGGACCCCCGGGGGTGGAGCGCATGCTTGCATTGTTGTCTAGATCATACTATTGGCCTAAGATGGATCAAGACGTCGAGCTATACGTCAAGACTTGTCTACTATGTCAACAAGACAAGTCTGAAAAGAAGAAGGCTGCTGGTTTGCTGCAACCGTTGCCTGTACCTGAGAAGCCATGGCAGTCGGCTTCCATGGATTTCATTGGTGGTTTACCAAAGGTTGATGGGATGAGTTCAATCACGGTTGTGGTAGATCGCTTCTCGAAATATGCTGTGTTCATACCTACACCACATGCATGTCCTGCGGAAGTTTCAGCGGAGCTGTTCTTCAAGAATGTAGTGAAGTACTTTGGTTTACCCGAAAACATAATCAGTGATAGAGACACAAGATTCACTGGCAGGTTTTTGACAGCATTGTTCAAAATGATTGGTAATGAGTTGAAGTTTTCAACAGCCAATCATCATCAAACAGATGGTCAAACAGAGAGGATCAATGCATTGCTTGAAGAATATTTGAGGCATTACGTGACTGCAAGCCAGAAGAATTCGTTAAGTCTGATGGATGCAGCACAATTCTGCTACAATCTGCATCGGTCTTCTGCAACAGGCATGAGCCCATGTGAGTTAGTATTCGGATAGCAACCACTAACTCCAGTTGAAGTAGCAAGGCGGAATACAGAAGGTCAATGTCCTGCTGCCTTCAGGTTTGCCTTAGGAAAGCAAGAGCTGATTCTGCAAGCAAGAGATAGCTTGGAAAAGCTCAAAGGCGCATGAAGAGAAGCGTTGATGCTAAGAGAAGGATGCTTGAGTTCAGTGTGGGGGACATGGTGCTGTTGAAGTTAACACCTCAGATCTGGAAGAAAATTAGTTCCAAAGCTGTGCACCGAGGTCTTATCCCAAAGTACGATGGCCCTTTCGAAGTAGTCAAAAGAATTGGGAAGGTGGCCTATCAGTTGAAGCTGCCGGAGCGGTTGAAGATTCATCCGACATTCCATGTCAGTTATCTTAAGCCTTTTCACAAAGACTTGGTTGACGGAGGACGTCAGCAAGGGAAAAGTGTTGCTCTTGTCATTCGAAAGCAATTCGAGAAACAGGTGGAGAAGATACTCAACCACAAAACCTTTGGGTACAGCAAGAAGAATCGGCGGACCGACTTCTTGATACAATGGAAAGGTGACAGCGTGGAGGACGCAAGTTGGGAAAGGGATGTAACTATTTAGCAGTTTGAAAAACAGATCAATGAGTACCTCGAAGCACAACAGACGACGAGGGCGTTGTCTAGCTCTAGTGGGGGTGGTTTGTTACACCCTTAGTGCTATGGAAACCCTAGACATGGCTTAAGCCTTGAAGCATGTCGAAGGGGACACGCACATGCTAGCTGGGAGCATGCGCAAAGATGGATGCAAGGCAGATCAGTGGGCTAGGACAGCAAAGGTGCCAGCTTGGCTAAGCACTGACTGTGGGTCAGCAGTCAAGGAAGAAAGATACCAGCAACACTAGGCACTGATGGCAGACAAAAGAGTGAACTGATGATGGCACGGGCCAGTCCCACTTGGCAGCTAGCAGGGAGTAGTAAACAAGGAGGGAATCAGGGAGCTGATGATTGGCACGGGCCAGTCCCACTTGACAGCTGACAGAAGGCAGCAAACATGGAGGGAATCAGGGAAAGCGAAAGGTGACAGATTAGGGGGCTGTCACAGAAATGTAATAAATGCTGATCCATGGGAATATCATGGGCGGCACATACATTGATAGAGTGAGATATAGCTAGGCAGATTGAGTGTGTGGAGATCACTGAGCCTGAAAGCTATATTGTGTAAACAGGTAGTCCTTTAGTTGAGAAAAGGTTGAGAAGGTTTCTTCTCGTAAACACTGTGTGTCAATTGGGTGTGTGTATGCTTGAATACTCGTTGCTGCTTACTTGATAGTTCCGCTGCATACTCAAGCAAGCGAGTGGGAAGCAGGCTGGTCAGGCAGAGAGGGCTGCTTGGCGCCATCACAAGGGCAAACTGTTCAGGCTTAAACATTTACCCTGTGACACTTACCATGATGCATGAGTAGATGTAAGCAGCCGCAAAGCCATATCAATCTCATCAGCTGCAGAAAATGTTTTCTAAGATTAGTATTACAGTTGGTTCCAATCAGCTAGTCTAGCTAAAGCTCTGTTCCATGTAATATGCTGTATATGATACGTTTGTCTGGAAAATGGGCCTTGTTTACAGATACACTTGAAGTTTTAGCTGCCCACTTCTTTCTTAAACAGTTCCGTGTTTAGTCTTGACTCTTTTGAGTTTTGGATATAATTTGTGACAGTATGCTGAATTTGGTTTTGCTTTAATGTTGGCACCAGCCTATGTTTGTTTATGTTTCGCTTGATGGTGTTTACTCTTGCTAAACAATTTCTAAAACCTTTTTAAGCTTAAAGTTTTATTGTTTCCTAGAGTTATTGACAATCGTTGTTGTACAAGAAAAAGTTGGAACATTCTATGGAAATTTGATTTTATAGAATTTAAACCAAGTTGCAAAGTTCCTCCACACCTGAAAATTGTAATACACAAAGCTATTAGATTCTGCAAGGCGCAGGGCAGATGCAATATAAGATTCTAAATCAAACCAACACGAACTGTTAAAATCACAGCTACTACTTAAGATACTGAAACCACATGCATATGCTTGTTTTACACCTTCAACTAAACATCCACCGTCTTTATAACAAGCCCAAGCGGGATGTTATGTATAATTCCCACATATATCTACTCAGTTAAGCCTTCCAATGTAAAAGAAATTGCATAACTCTGATAGCTTCTAAACATTTACAACCTCTATAATCTTCATGAAATTCTCCACCAGCACCAATAAGCATTCAGAAATTGGTAATGTCACAATCTTGAGAAAATGCTTAAACATATCAGCAAACGAATACTTCCCCGCAATAGCACTCAACCAAACCTTGTCGTCTGGTGTTTTCTTAGCCTTGTCTTCTGGTACTTTCTTAGCCTTGTCGGGAATTTCCACAACATCAACTGCACTAACCTTAAACATTGCAAACTTCTCCAAGACTTCCTGATAAACTTTGGATGCGGCAAGAACCAGCACGTTGTTTACAGCTGCACCATTTTCAACAATATACTGGTATACTTCATCGTCTTTCTCATGAAGCACAAGCACAGTCATCTCAATAATCTGAATGCTTGTCAGCAGACTACTTGGAACTTTCTGGGGTAGTGTCAAAGTTGTAAAGAGATCATGTTCTCGACCTTTATATTCAAAGTTCTCAAGGTCATCATCTACCTAGAGGAAAAATACAGAGGGATACTCATTACCGCTCATTAACATATAATCATGTATAGAATTTAGGCAGAAAACAAATATTATTTGACAGTAAACTCACCTTGCGAAAGATTACTTCCTGCAACGCAGGGGAGCTCTCAAGAAAACTGAACAGCAATTTCCAACCAAAGCATTCATGGAATTCCATTTCCAAAAGCAGCAAATTTGAAAATATAGGCAAGTTGCTCTCCTCATTCAATAAGCAGCAGCTAAGTGTCTTCAATGAAAATCAACAAGAGAAAAAAAAAAAAAAAATCACTCACTAAGTCACACTTATATATGAAAAATTAAAGAAGAAAGAGTACACTTGGGAATGATGGATAGATAAGCTTACCCCAACAGTGTTCATGTTCAAAGTCAGGTTCCTGACATTTTTCAATTCAGTAATCAGTTTCAATGCTCGAGCAGAAGCTACATCGGCGCCATCTAAGTAGTGCATGTATGCCCGTCCAACCCCCACATGTGCTCTCTCTAGCCTATATATGAAGCCATCAAAATCGTAATCCATAACAGAAGCATCACATATGATTATTTTTTCCAAGCAGGTACGATCAAGATTCTAATTTTATCGTCACAAGTACTAAAATCAGCAGCCTTGTAGACAGTTTTTCCATTCACAGCAGGCATTTCCACATCTTCAAGATCATAAGATATAGTGAGCTTCTTCATAGTTTCAGAAAGATCCAAGTACACATGGAAAGGATGGTTGATTGGCTTTTGAATGTCAACGACTAAAGAATCTCCAACAACAGGACACGAGAATATAGGTGCGTCGCCCTTTTTGTCTACATCTGCATTATAGACGTCAATATGACCAACAGAGGAGGTAATCACATCACGCTGGTATGGCATGGTAACACTCAAACATGTGAGAGAAAGACCACAAAGCCTCAGGTCGATAGAAAGTTCCCCAAGACAGAGTTTATTGTCACGCACATCAGATTCATAGGGATACTCCGCACTCCATCAACTTTTCTTCAGAAAAATTCATGATGAACTAACCAATTGCCTGCAAAAAGTGGGTCTTATACATAAACAACAACAACAGTTTTTTACAACTAACCAATTGTCTCAATGCTGTGAACATTGAGACACAGTCACAGACATAAATATATCAACAAGAAAGTTCAACAATATATGTGGAAGAGTTTCTAAGTTAACAATATGAAATTGAAATACATCTCACAGTTACAAGCTTGCAAAATTTCAAGCCTACAGTGACCTACAAGATAGTGATGCACCATATTCCTATTTATCTTCCCATTGTGAAGTTCAAGTGAGAATTGTTAGCATTGCTATAAACAATCTACAAGAGTGATACACCAGACTCCTATTTATCTACCTATTATGAAGCTCAAGTGAGAATTGTTAGCTAAAAGAGTAAATTCTTCCTCTGCTACTTTTCTAATGACTTCCAGGGACTTCACACTATACAATCATAACTATTAATTAGACCTGTCTATAAATGATCTTCAATGTAAACCCAAACACTTTCGAGAACCAAATATAAAAACAACAAACCATACTATGTTAGACTCGGGTTTAGATTCTTGTTTCTGCTTTCCAAATATTTAAAAGAAAAATACAAAGCCCTACATTTGTTGAATTGACAGAACAGCAAGATAGCATTCTATTATAGGCTATAATAGATATTACAGAATAATTTCACTTGAAAAAGCAAAATAAATCTAAATCAAACAATCAATTATCCAATATTGACTGGACATTTCAGAAATTGCAAGTTGACCATGCATTTGTGAAGCTTAACAAATAATAAGAAAAATTCAATTAGAAAGTCTAAATGGAGAAGCAGTCCATGGAAAAAGAACAGAGAAGACAGCTAAAGCAACAGAAGAAAGGCTGAAAAGGAAATAACAATATCCTTTTACAAGTTAGTTGCTCGAAAAGAAATAACAAAGAAACAGGTGGTTGATACATGCTAACAGTTGATAACAATATCCCTAACAAATGGTACATTAATTGCAATAACAATTTTCTAGTTGCTACTTTAATAAGTTCCTAATAAATGGTGTCTTAGGTTATACTTATCAAAGTGCTCCAATTTACAGCTCTCCAAGCTTGAAAGCTTTCTTAACCAAATGTAGTACTAAACTACCAACATCTTGATCATCATGCCTCATAATCTTGTGTTGAAACAATTTAGCACAATTATAATAATTTATGGCAGTGAATACTTATACCAAAAGCGATCTCACCTAATAAGTTAAGAAACAGTGATGCTTACTATACTTGTTTGCTAATCATGTTTCTTATGTTATACCGGGAAACAAGAAATAATAGTGATAAACACTACCATTGTAATAAAACTTTGTTCAGAATAGTTAGAAGGTCAACATTGGTATTATATTAATGAAATTGTTAGCGTGAGTCATAGTTTAACGTTAGGAGTGGAATATATTGTAATATATTGTAATTATTTCGTAGTTAGTACTTACCTGTTATATCCCTGTAAACTTCTTTATATACCTCCGCTTTGAGATGAATAATATCATCAGAAAATTCATTCTCTATATCTCGTCTTATTTGACTTGGTATCAGAGCAAAAATCTTAGAGGACTCTGTCTTTTTCTACTTTTATTTTTCCGAGTTCGAGGAATTATTTCAAAAACTCCATTGTTAGGGTTATTGTTGCCTTCACGGCGTTATTCCTCTTGTGTTGACATCCGTCCAAGAACGACTAGATCGTCTTCTTCCTGGACTTCGACGTCATCAGATCAGCCGCCTTCATCACCTGTCCAGATCGGCCTCAATCACCGATCTCAACTTCAACCCAGATTGCCTGCAGCACCGACCTGATCACGACCCTTCTGCAGCAGCCCACTCCAGGTCGGCTTCGCCTGCCCTCGCTCAATCCCGCCGTCGAGCTCCTACTTCAGTTCGCTCAGTCCAGCCCACGACCGTCGACGTTCATTCTCAGTCCAGCCCGCGACTGTCGACGCTCGTTCTGCTTCGTCTTCAGCCTGCGACCGCCACCGCTATCTCTCTTCAACCCAGATCAGCGTCATTCTTCCCTCTGTCGCCCAGACCCATCGGCCCTCGCTCTGCTTCGCCTGCTTCGTCTTCAGCCTGCCACCGCCGCCGCTATCTCTCTTCAACCCAGATCGGCGTCATCCTTCCCTCTATCACCCAGACCTGTAGGCCCTCGCTCTGCTTCGCCTGCCCTCGCGTCATCCTTTCTCGATCCAGCCCGGCGTCGTTCTTGGTTACCAGCCCAGAATCGTTCTTCCTCCTTGATTATCAGACCGGTTTTTTCTGTCCAGATCGACCTGACCCGTGCAACAAGTCGAACCCGGGTCATCCTGTGCAACAGGTTCGAAGAAGAAGAAGGAAAAAAAAAAAAGAGGAAAATCTGCATTCCGCTGCATATTCTGTGATTGTGTAATTTTACTGCTGTATTGTTGCAATGGGTGGTGATGATAGTGAAGGACAGAGCTCTAAGATCAATGAGGTCCAAAAGATTGAGGTTTCTGTTCGAAGTTCAGATGGTGGTTCTTTTGGTGGTCCGAAGCTCAATGGTACCAATTTTCGAACATGGAAGAAGATTATGTCTGTCCATCTTCGTGGCATACACAAGATGGGGCATGTGAATGGAACAACCAAAGCTCCTAGTGAGGCAGATGTGGATGCCTTTGCTAAGTGGGAGGATGATGATGGATCTGTGATGGCTCTCCTCTTCAAAGCCATGACTGAAGATGTTTTACAGTTGGTGGAAGAGTGTGATACTGCTGAAACAATATGGAAGACATTGGGGGATCTGTATACCAATGAGTCTGATTTTATACAGGTTCATGAATTGATGTGTAAGGCTGCTAGTATGCAACAGAACGGGCAACCAGTAGCTGTGTATTTCACCAAGCTGAAGAATGTATGGGCTGAAATCGATCAGAAGCGTCCTTGCAAGATCAAGAATCAGGAAGATCTTGTATGGTACCAGAAGGAGAAGGAACTAGAAAGGGTTCATGTATTCCTGAGAGGGCTTGATGAGAAGCATAGCAGTGCGAAGGGAGAATTGCTTAGAATGACAGACCCTCCTAGTTTGAACACAGCTTTTACATACATCCGCAAAGATGAGTCTCAGCAGGAAAGTGTCAAACATGCACAGGTTGAAGTATCTAGCCTAGCCGTTCAGGCCAAGTCACGGGCACCTTTCCTCCAGCAGCAGCGTTCAACCCCACTTCATCAGCAAGGTTTCCCACAAGCCTCTACTAACCGCCCTCGTCCTCAATGTTCTTATTGCACTGATCTTGGGCATGTTTGACTTGTTGGAAGTTGCATCCACACCTTAAACCTAAAAATCAAGGTTTTCGTCCCAAAGGGAAAGCAGCTGCGGTTCAATTGGTCCAAGAACCAGATTTCTATGGAGTGACTAGCCAAGATCATCATACGGCTGGTGGAGCTACTCCTACAGCCTCTATAGCTGGTCGAGGTAAAATTGGTATGGCTTTAAAGGTTTCTAACTTTGTTGGTTCTGATACATGGATTATTGATTCTGGTGCCTCCGATCATATGACTTATGACAAATCGTATTTTACTGAATTGTCTTCCCCGCCCGTGTCCTATGTAACCAATGCCAATGGTGAGGCCTTTCCTGTGTTAGGGTCAGGGTCAGTTCGTATCACTCCCACCTTAGAACTTCATAATGTGTTATATGTGCCTGACTTATCTCACCATTTGATATTTGTTCCCCAGTTGAATACTGAGTCTAAATACTCCGTAACCTTTTATCCTATGTATGTGATTTTTCAGGATCTTCTCACCAGGGAGATAATCGGTCGGGGGTATCTGAGGGGCAGGTTGTTCCATCTGGATCAGACATACGCCGGAGAGAAACCAGGAGCACAGTCTCGCACCGTTTTGACTTCGAGTTCTGATAAGCTAAGTGAAATTTGGTTGTGGCATCGCCGTTTAGGGCATCCCTCTTTTAGTCTTATGAGAAAAACCATGCCTACTTTGTTTATTGGTGTGGATGAGTCTATTTTACATTGTGAAACATGTGTTTTGGCAAAGAGTCATCGTGCTACTTATTCTCCTAGTATTTCTAATAAAAGTGTTACTCCTTTTGAGGTTGTCATGGGTTTCTCTTCTTAAAACCAAAGATGAAGTATTTCCAGCTTTTCAAACCTTTCGCACTCTTGTTCAAACACAATATCATAGCACCATTAAAGTCCTTCGTTCTGACAATGGGGGAGAGTATGTTAATCATGTTTTCCAAGAGTTTTTCAAAACTCATGGGTTTGTTCACCAAACTACATGCCCACAAACACCAGAACAAAATGGTGTGTCTGAAAGGAAAAACCGTCATTTACTTGATATGGCTCGTGCCCTTCTCTTTAGTGCTCATATGCCTAAGTATCTTTGGGGTGATGTCGTCCATGCTGCCTCTCATCTTATCAATCGTCTTCCATCCAGTGTCCTTCAGGGAAAAATTCCATTTGAGGTTCTTGCATCTCATGTCTCCTTACCTTCATTTCATAATCTTCCAGCTCGTGTCTTTGGTTGTGTTGCTTTTGTCCATGTCCCTAAAAACCAGAGGTCTAAGTTGGATGCCCGGGCACTTAAGTGTGTGTTTGTTGGTTACGGAGGCTATCAGAAAGGGTACAAATGTTATCATCCACCTACCAGAAGGTACTATGTCACTATGGATGTTACTTTCTTTGAGGACATGAGTTATTTTTCCTCTTCGGATACAGCTCTTCAGGGGGAGAATTTATATTTTGAAGAGCTGTATTATGGAGAGGGGGAGGAATCAGAAGGAGGAGTGGAAGTCACACAAGCAGGAGGTATTTTGACGGATCCCGTTGAAAGCATCAGCTCATCATCTCCAGAAGCAGAAGCTCCAGACATCCAGACACCAGTTTCAATCATTGAGAATGCAGTTGAAGACACAACTGCCCCTCCTACCATCACTTCTACCTCTGATCCACAACTTCCTGGTCCTGAAGATCACTCATTTGAGGTATGTCCATCCACTGGTACTAGTAATAGTGAGTCTAATGTTGAGCAATATGTGTTACCAAATAGGACCACTCGCGGTCAATCAGCCAAAAGATATGAACCTACTCTTACAGCCAAATCAAAATACCTCGTAGCCAATTATATGTCCACTAGGAGGTTGTCTAAGTCATATGAATCATTTGTGAATCAAATATCTACTGTATCAGTACCTAACAGAGTGCAGGATGCGTTGGGGGATCCAAAGTGGAGGAAGGCAATGGAGGAAGAGATGGAGGCGTTGCAGAAGAACAGTACTTGGCAACTTGTGTCTCCACCACAAGGCAAGAAGGCTGTAGGTTGTCGTTGGGTGTTTACTGTGAAACATAATGCAGATGGATCAGTGAATCGGTACAAAGCATGCCTTGTAACAAAGGGGTTTACTCAGACATATGGTATAGACTACGATGAAACATTTGCTCCTGTGGCCAAGATGAACACTATTCGGGTTCTGCTCTCATTTGCCGCTAGTTTAAACTGGCCACTCCGACAGTTTGATGTCAAAAATGCATTTCTTCATGGAGAGTTAGCCGAGGAAGTGTACATGAGCCTTCCACCTGGGTATGTCGTTGCTTCTCCTGGTGATTTTGTATGCAAATTGAGAAAGTCACTGTATGGTCTCAAACAGTCGCCTCGTGCTTGGTTTGGAAGATTTTCACAATTCATGCGGAATGTTGGTTACAAACAGAGCAACTCAGATCATACCTTATTCCTCAAGCACCAACAAGGGAAGGTAACAGCTCTAATTATTTATGTGGATGATATGGTAATCACTGGCAATGATACTGTTGAGATGGATAGACTGCAGAGACAGCTAGCCTCTGAGTTTGAGATGAAGGACTTGGGTGAACTTAAGTACTTCTTAGGAATTGAGGTAGCCAGGGGGAGAGAAGGGATCTACCTATGCCAGAGGAAGTACGTTCTTGACTTGCTGACAGAGACAGGTTTGTTGGATTGCAGACCTATTGATACTCCTATTGAGCAGAATCATTGTTTAGCTGAGTATCCAGATCAGGTACCTACTGATTGAGCTCGCTATCAGAGGTTAGTTGGGCGCTTAATTTATCTAGCTCATACTAGACCAGATGTTGCATATGCAGTGAGTGTGGTGAGTCAGTTCATGCATAACCCGAGTGAGAGTCACATGGATGCTGTTATGAGAATTTTAAGGTACCTGAAGTCAGCTCCAGGAAGGGGAGTGTTGTTTTCTAAACACAACAACATCCTTGAGGTTTGTGGCTTTACAGATGCAGATTGGGCTGGAAATATTACAGACAGGAAGTCAACATCAGGTTACTTTACATTTGTGGGAGGTAATTTGGTTACATGGAAGAGTAAGAAACAGAAAGTTGTGGCACCATCAAGTGCTGAGGTTGAGTATAGAGGTATGGCTCACGGAGTGTGTGAATTATTGTGGCTGAGAAATCTGTTACGTGATCTGGGTTTCAAACTCAAAAGTACTATGCAGTTGTATTGTGACAACAAGACAGCCATTGATATATCACAGAATCCAGTACAACATGATCGTACTAAGCATGTGGAGGTTGATCGTCACTTTATAAAGGAGAAGCTAGATGCCAAAATTATTAGCTTTCCTTTTGTCCCATCTGAAGAGCAACTTGTAGATATACTTACCAAAGGAGTTTCCAGGAAGGTATTTTATGACTCACTAAGC
Source organism: Rosa persica (assembly GCA_025331145.1). Classification (NCBI taxonomy): domain Eukaryota; kingdom Viridiplantae; phylum Streptophyta; class Magnoliopsida; order Rosales; family Rosaceae; genus Rosa; species Rosa persica. Next base: position 20,887,345 of record WFKR01000003.1, on the reverse strand, counting down.
AAGTTGGGCATGATTGATGTGTATGCGCCAACTTGAGGGAGAGTGTTAGCGTGAGTCATAGTTTAACGTTAGGAGTGGAATATATTGTAATTATTTCGTAGTTAGTACTTACCTGTTATATCCCTGTAAACTTCTTTATATACCTCCGCTGTGAGATGAATAATATCATCAGAAAATTCATTCTCTATATCTCGTCTTATTTGACTGAAATTTGGTCAATGAGAAGTAAAACAACCTAAATCAATCAATTAATGTTTCCAGTTCCTATGCAATCCACTAAATTGCATTGTGAAATCATCAAATGGGAGGAAAGTAATCCTGACCAACTCCAGAGACCTTTCACACTTTATGGTGTCAAGAATTACTTACTATTACCTGAGAAGGTTAACTATCTGATAAACATTCTTATAGTTACAAATACTTGGGCCATTGCCAAAGTTTTCTACTCCTTCCTCATTAAAATTCTAGGCAGAAATCCAGATGCTCTAGGACACAGTTCATACAAAAGTAACACAACCATACTTGCATCATTACTACATTGTATATACTGGCGAGTCGGATCGTATTAAGCTTCGTCTGCCTTCCAATCTTGCATTTATCAAGTTAGCATTTCATAATGATGAGATACGTACAAGACAAAATTACACCTAAAACGACCTTGAATGGCACTGGTCATACACCACAATCCTGTTTCTTTTTCAAGCATGAAGTGCCTCGTAGCATTGCTATACAAATATCACAAATCGAATACCTCAATTGCTAATTTTATATACCGACTGTAAAATCACAATTGTTAACATATTTCTATAATTCAAATCTTCAATTTACACCCAAACACTTCAGCCTCAGGTTTAGATTCCATGTAGCATTCACGAATCAACAAGAAAGTCTACATAAATTCAAACCTCACGTTTTTGTAAGTTCATCAAACCCTAGCACATCGACGCAAAGTTGAAGAAGAATCATTACGTCAAATTCTAAAAGAATGCTCAATCGAACCCTAAAAATAACTTTCGACCGTGTAAATTGTACGATTTCCAGAGGATTATATATGTTTCAGTCTCAGATTCAAAGGAAGTACTCACAGGTGAAATCGAAATGCCTTGAATGTTGATCTTCACCAATACTGCGTCCTCGTCTCTGAAAATCTTGAGCTCTCTAACTCTCTGAGACAAATGAGAACCGACTCTGCTAACCTTGAATGATCTTGTTACCGCCAATATAAGCCCGCTTTTCAATATGGTTTTACAATAATACTCCTCTATTCAACCTATAATTACAATAGGGTCACATTCATTTCCCTTCATCAGATTGTGGCATTTCCGTCATTTTGTTTTATTTAGTGAAAACTTGTTTTTAAAATGGAGAAAACATCACCAATAGTCACTGAGTTATAACTTATTTGACACTTAACTCACTGTATTTTCAATAATATCACTTAACTCACTGTCGTTAATTCTGCCGTTAAAAGCTATTAAAATTGAGGGTATATTTGTTTAAACACTAAAAAAAAACATTTCTAACTTTTTTTTTAAAAAAAAAAAAGACAATTTTTTTTTCAAATTATATTTAAGTTAAAAAAATTATTTTTTATTAGAAATCTCATAAATTTAAAAAAGTCTAGTATTTAAATTGAGGGTACATTTGTCTAAACACTAAAAAAATGGATTTCAAATTTTTTTTTTTAAAAGACAATTTTTTTTCATATTATATTTAAGTTAAAAAATCATTTTTTTATTAGAAATTTCAGAAATTTAAAAAAAATGAAAAAAAATCTAATAAATATAGTTTTTTTAAGTTAAAAATGATTTTTAAGTATTTTGACAAATATACCCTCAATTTTATCGGTTTCTAACGGTATAATTAACAGCAGTGGGTTAAGTGAAAGATGAATATAAAACTAAGTGAGTTAAGTGATATTGTTGAAAATACAGTAAGTTAAGTGTCGAATAAGCCATAATTCAGTGACCATTGGTGATATTTCCCTTTTAAAATAATACATAATTTGCACATTATCATTTGATTTGATGACAGCAGTTTCCCATTTATAAGTGAGAGCTTGTGAGTTCGACTTATGAAAAATTCATTGTTGTAATTTAAGTTTGTTGATGCAATCAAAAAAATAATAATAATAATACGTAATTTCATTGCTAATTAATTTTCTAAATCTGAAATTGTTATCTGACAATCAAGCAACAATTTAGAACTGAATGAGTCGACCCCCAGCATTCTTCCACTCACAGCCATTGATGGCGAGTAAACACAGTGATTGAGGCTTTTGCTCGTGGCCTCTGGCCGAAACATCAAAGTTGTAGGGCTTTGTGAACTTGCCTTGGTAGCCACTGCAAGGGAATATCTCAATATCATACGCCCAGAGAGATCCATAAAATTGAAAACTTTGCACATCCTCCAAGCATGTGTTTATTAATGAGGAATAAGTGTGCCTTAGGCCAGGACAAGTGGAGTTTATAGTGACTTTGGAGGATCGGGTTTGAAGGGGAATAGAAAGGAGGTGAATATTTGAGAGTAATTTTAAATTGAACCTTCGGAACTTAAGAGGCACAAATTTGAATCTGAACCCTATTTCTCTTGTATTCAAAGTTGGGCTCACAAAACACAGTTTCAACCACTATCTATTTTGTAAAATGAAATGTTATGGGGAAATACCGAAATAGCCCCCAACGAGTCCCAACTCTCTTTGACCAAAAACTAAGAATACAGCCCCAACTCTCAAGAATTATAATAACCAGTGTAATTATTGCAATACCCGTACAGAACAATATATATTTCCACCAACATATTATGAAAATATTTCAACATTAGGATAAAATAACAAATTTATTCAAAACATCCATTCAAGGTCAAAAACTTAACCCTAAACAGCAGAGGAAGAGAGCTAAGAGTATGTTTTCATCTCCAGAAATACCGCAAATTCAAGAAAAAGTGTTGTTTTCATTAGCTCGCCAATATCTTCCTCTGACAGCAAATCATTGGTGAGTTTATGAATCAGCAGTGGATCTTTTTTTGGTGGTATAAGGATAGTACTCCTTGCCGTTATCAATTCTTGTGGTCTGGCCCCCAGCATCAATGAGTGCAGAAGTGACCGCCAAGGCTGCTCCAGCAGAAATTGCAGTTGGAATGCTCCTTCCTATAAAATGGGCAGCACTTAGTATAATTGAATACATTTCCGGTTCATGAGTACAACTTCCCTCCATTAAATGTCAATTTAGAAACTACGGTCTGAAGTCTTGAATCACCATGAAATATACTGGTAAACTCTGAATACCCAATCCAATTGAATAGCAACTAATATATGAAAAACTCTCATTGACTGGAAACAATATTTAGGTATGAAGTACAAATTCTTCATATACATGGGAGATCTACAGGGTATTTCTGCATGGGCTAAAAGTAAGTGGGAATTCTTTATAGTGTGATTCTCAGACAAAAGGATGTTTAAATTCTTAAAAACTAATCCCTCTTGGTTGTTACTAAAAAGAAATTGATCTATCTTGATGATACTAGGCTACTAAATTAGAAACAGACAGTTGAAAACTCAATATATGCTCTTCAAATTCAACAAGTTGATAAGGACAGTATCAGACTATCAGCAGCCCTCTTTAATCTATAAATATAAGCGTTGGAACTTTAGCTGGAAGTACTTTTTTTTTTTTTGTCCAGATGATTGTTGGAAGTACATTGAATGGCTCATATCATATTTGGTATGTCGTGTGGAAACTGGTCAAAAGGGCCAGTTGAGCCATCAGTGTGCTTCCAGCTGCTACAATTTGCACAGATTAGGAGCTGATGATCCTCAAGTGCTGGCACTAGACTATAATATAAATGGCTGTCTGCATGTCATTGCAGCCAGAAGGACTGTTTCAAGTGATAGAGTTGATGACAAAAAACCAAATAAAAACACTATGCATCTAGTGAAGTTCAAACCTTAATCAAATACGTTTCTTTCCCTAGAAGATCCTGTAACCTTTGGTGATCTAAGTACTAAGATAGTGACCCTACTAAGATTCTCCACATTCCATTAAATCCTACATCCATGTATTAAAGTAGTCCTAGCAGCCATGTGGCAGTTGGACAATTCATAAACAAAAAGTACAACCAAAAGGCTTCAGGAAATGGAGTGCTTTCAGAAGTCTTTTTCTTCCAGCAAAGTAGTTAGTTCTTATGCTTTGCAGACATTTGTATGACACGAACAAACAGATAACCTAGATCATTCATGTAGTTACGGAAAGGCACCAAACACACATAATACATCTAACATCATCATCCTCACATATCTAATTATCAAGGGTGTGTGCATACAAAACATACTGAAAAGCTGAAACGCTGACAGACTGACACTGTAATAGTCAGCGACAAATAAATTTTAGCAGCGACGTGCCATTGTTTTAATTTGGAACTCATAGATTTTTAGTAGCAGGATCAATTAAGTTTTGAATATGTAGTCAGCACAAGTGTCAGAATAAGTGCCAATAGCATAAGTGAAAGAAATTTTCATCTCTAGAAACTATAGTGCCCAAGTAACGCCTTGATCCTGTCTTGTCAGGCTAAAACTAAACCATTTGTAAAGATTTTACATGATACCTTTGAAAAAAAAAAAATTGAAACAATAGCCCTCAAGAAAAGGTTTGACTTACTCTGACAGTAAACATTGAAAAGAAATCTTTAATTTAAAGAAGAAACCCTATCTTGGGGAGCGCTTCCCAAATTGGCTAACAGAATAACATGAATATTTAATGAGATGATGTCTGAAAAAGCATTTAGTCATGAACATGTGTAACAATTACTGACAAAACCACTCATACCAGCAGGAATCAAAAGTTTGAAAAAATTAGGCATAAAAAAGGATCTTCACCTTTGTAACCTAGAATAGTTGATCCAGCAACAAAACCACCGACAGCTCCATTGACAAAGTCTCTCTTCGACCTATAATGCTGCACAAGCTGCTCCACACCGATGTAAACTCCCCCAATTGCAGCAAATGTCATCCCATAGTTTCCCATCATCTTCAGGGTCCTTATCAGCCCTGGAAGAGCTACACTTCTCTCAACACGAGGCACATCATACCAGGTAGCAACTGTGGTCCCAAAAATAGTTCCCGCAACCAATCCAGTTGTTGCACCCTTAATTGTCTTCATAGTAGGAGTATCCTCATCCTCCAAATACCTACGCTCTGCGGGGTCCAACCCGTCCATGACTGTTTCCTATATATATGTACCGACCGAAACTGCAAGCCAAAGATACATACATCAGAATATACAGTCTGTTTTCCTCTCGACTCTATTCACTTGAATTACAATTTCCCTCGATCGGCATTAACAATAACTCTCTAGGCACCGAAATTTCATTTCTCAACGAAAAACTCTTCCACAGTAGCAAACAAATGCACTTGGGAGACAAATCTAAATCCCATTAAAAAAATAAAAAGAAGGAAAAATGAAGTTCGAATCGCAATGTATCGAAAGGAGAACGAATAATGCTCTACTTTGCCCAGAACAGGCCATTTTTCCGGTAGTCAATTCCAGTGTAAGAGCAAGAATCCAAGCATGCTTCTTTTAACCACTATATGTAATAAACCCAATGAAACACAAATTTCCCAAAACCCCTAATTTTCTTAACTCATCGAACCCAGAAATTGTAACACACAAAATGCAGATCCAATTTCAACAAAGCATAAAATGATTGATGAAATGAAAACCTAAATAAGCAAATCATTATGATCGAGGAATATATATGAATCCATGAAAGAGGTCCAAACGGAAACAGAAGCCCATCAGGGAAGAACAACTTACCTTCGACGCGGAGAGAAACAGAGAGCTAGGTACTACACTTCCAACACAGAGAAGCCAAGACGCTCAACTCTTACAAAATGGAAATTCGTTTCCACCAGATTAAATTGACCGTTTTACCCCTTTCCAAATTGGGCTCTTGTATTTCATTGGACCACCTACCCGACCCGCTTACTCTAACAGCTTTGGGTCATCAAAAGGAGAAAATGCAGTCTGTTTTTTTTTAAGGAATTGAGATCCAAATACAACTCGATCCAAATAACAAACATGAGGGAACCTCTTTGTTTTCCTCATGTGATCGTTTTTATTAAGCTGAATAAAACACAAAGATCATGGGACTGGTACAAATTTTAATTGTTTAGATTGTTGTGGTAAGTTTAAACACCATAGCTAAAGCCATGTCATATTTACAATTATCATTCACCATTCCAGAGTGAAATTGTTGTACCGTGCTTAAACGAATCATACTACTAGTCAACCCCATCGGAACTCTCAAACTTATTTCTTATGCTTTTATTGATGTTTAGCACCTTCAAGGATGGTTCTGAATTTGATGCACGCAATGAGCCAATGACCTAACCATGTGAATTCTCTTAGAAAGATTTTCAAATTATAAAATAAAAGAGAAGTGGTATGATATATATACAACCAAGAGGTGTGTATATATTGCAAAAGGTGTTTCAGATTAATTATTGTATATGCTGATTTTGAACTCAATTCAAAATATATTTGTTGGCAATTATACATAATTTGGTAAAGATGTATGATATCATTTCAAAAGACGTGACTACTCCTATATATAGGGGATGATTCTCTATAGATTTGCACATCAAGCAACCTTATTTTCTCTCTTCTCTACTTCTTTCTTTCAAATCATTCAATCAATCTTCCTTTCTCTTACACATATAAAATCTAAAAACTATAAAACTGCAGATAAAGTTTCTAGCAACCTTGAGTCTCTTGAAAACCTTTGATCGAATGTTTGGTTGATCTTTATAAGTGCAAGACGCCGATCAACAATAATAGGACTGCTAGGCTTCATTGTATCTTAAAGGCCTATGATCAAACCCCTTTACACACTTGATAGTGGGGCAAATAAAGTCTTAAGGAAAGTGTTGCTACAACGTGTCTTAGAAGCATAAACTCTCCTATAATCCATATCCCACAAATTTTGTTCTAACAAATTCTTGCATTCACCGAAGATTCATATTCCTCCATCAATCATCTCAGATCAATTTTGACAATCAAAAACAGATTAAGCATGTCAAAAAAGCTCTACCTTGCAAAGATCGCTGAACGGTCCCCACTCGCCACACATGAAACCACGAGAATTAGCCATTGTTGGAACTAAACCTACGAGAATTGAAATAAGTAAAATTCATGAGAAGTTGCCAACATAATTGCTTGAATTTTTTGGAGAATGTTTAATTTGTAAAGCATCCGATGAATCAAATTTTTTTAATTTATAGTCCCACAAATCCAGTAACAAAAAGAAACATATACTATTGGGAAAGAAAGAGAAAAACTCATCTCTCTAATTTTGATTGCTGCCCCTAGGACTCATCTCTCAATAACATCTTGACCACCAAAGACTAATGGCGTGTGGGTGGACAAACGAAGCCCCGCTGTGATAGGAAAATGAGAACAAGACAGCGAAAGAGAAAGAGAAGAAAGTGGTAGTTGATGGGTCAACATTTATTACTCAAATAAATGGGTCAATCATTGTTGACAATCTTACTACTCAAATAATCATTCTTGTTCTTTTAGCATTTATATGGACTAGTCTGATAAAACTAATTTTATAAAAAAAAAAATTAGTTCTAAACTCAATTTGACTATGATTTATTAAGTTAAACTCAATTAATTTTTTCATTACATCAAAATCTAGGCTAACTAGTTTCAAGCTATTGCTTTTAGAGTTAATTACATATAAGTACATCTTTAAATGTTTTTTTAGCTATAAGGCCACCAACTAATTTTTTCCCTCATAAGGCCACTAGATTAAAAATGTTGGATATAAAAACTAATATATTTACATAAATGCCACTAGAGTAAAAAGTCAACAACCATTCTCTCTCTCCTTTCAGGTGAGGTCTCCGGTCAACTCCGGCCGACCTCTGGCCAACTTCCGGCGAGACTCCAGCCGACCTTCGGCGAGTCTCCGGTAAGGTCTCCGACGACCATAAAAGCTACTGTCAATAACATTAAAAGTTACTGTCTCTAGCAACAAAAGCTACTCTGGTAAGATTTCCGACGATCTCCGGTGATGTCACAAAAGCTACTGTCACCAATAACAAAAGCTACTGTCACAAACAAAAGCTACGCTCCCCAAAATCAAAGCTATTAGCCCCACTAACAAAAGCTACTGTCAGCAGCACCAAAAACTACTCTCACCAGTGAGAAACACTACTGTCACCAACACCAGAAAATTACTCTCACCAGTAATAAAACTACTTTCACCATCACCAAAAACTACCCTTATCAACGCCAAAAGAAATAACCAAGCAGAATAAAAAATACTGCAATGCAAAATAAAAGCTACTCCCAGAGACTGAGAAAACTATTCTCAGAGATTGAGAAAATTATTCTCAGAGATTAAAAAAGCTATAGAAATGTACAGTATACAACCAAAATAAAAATTCCACTGCAATTGAGAATTTAAGACAAGAAACATATCCAATGATACAAAAAATTATGCAGGGTTCAACAATGATATAACTATGAAAAGCTACGTTCATAGTTGTAAAAAGCCTTTTCCATAGCCGTGAAAATCTATTATAATAGTTATATAAAGCTACTGTCAATGTTATGATGCTACTGTCATTTTTCAAATGGCCACCGTTAATGTTTCTTGTTGTCAAGCTCTACCACACTACACTAACCATAAGCATTATTTTGCTACCTTCAGCACCAGACTTCATTTCAACATTTCTTAATTGGCCGGATGATCTCTTAGCCAATGGAGGCTTCACTACTCAAATTCACATAATATTCGGAATCTAATACTGCAAATGCAAAGTGCATTAGTTCTGCAAGAAGATATAACAAAATATTAGTATTTAAAATGCAAACTAAAAACAGCAATACCTTAAACTTCGCACTCTTTATCAACAAGCTAGATAATAAAAAAAAACAATCTAAAAGGTACTGCATAGGTACAGAGAGCTAGCTATTACAACACATGTATAAAGCTACCAGACGAGTAATAAAAAATTACTGACAGAGATACTGATTGCATCAAAACTAGCTAATTATCCATGTTGATAGTGTAACACAAATTGCAAACAAGAAATACTAGTGATACGAACTCACAACAAAAAGAAAACCGAATTTGATACAAAATCCTAATTTTTCAATTTGATAAGCTATTGAGACATAAAACAACTGAAAATCAAATGAAAATAGAAAAGCTGCTAACATCAACTTGAAAAGATACTAACATAGGTATAGAAAGCTACTGTCAAAGTGTTGAAAAACCACTATAACAGTTATAGAGAGCTACTAACTTGAAATCAATCAAAATGAAAACAGAAGCTACTGATATCGGCTTGAAAAAATAATAATGTAGACATAGAAAGCTACCATCACTGTGTTGAAAAGCCACTATAACAATTATATAGAGCTATTGATTTGAAATCAATCAAAATAAAAACGAAGCTATTGACATCAGCTTGAAAAGATATTAACATAGACATAGAACGTTACTATCACTGTGTTGAAAAGCGGCTATAGTTGTTATAGAGAGCTACTGACTGCAACAAATAACATACAAGAAATGCTTTACGTCAAAATACATAACAAGGAAGTACTAACATAGACATAGGAAGCAACTATCACTGTATTGAAAAGCAACTATAACTGTTTGAAGTCTGTGACTATCTACTTAACAAACTTAAAGTTGCTTCTTCATTACAAGGATACCAGAGTCGAATGATAAATAAAGGTGTATCTGCATAATGGAAAAACAAAATGGCTTCTCTTATATTCTACTCTCTATGGCGATTTCTAGCTGTTAGAGAACTAAATAACATGCCAAGAAAGTTTACCTATTATCTGAGATGGAGTGAATATTAAAATCATGAGCAAAATATATGCACCAAGTAGTCAAAGTGGAGTGAATATTAAAATCATGACAAAAATATATGGCACACTAATAGGTAATAACATGGCACATTAGTCATCCTCATTGCACTAACAGAACAAAATATATGCACTCATATTATCACAACAGTTACCGACATTTGTTCAAGATAATGCACTAACGAAAACAAGATTTCAAATTAAGCATACCTCTGTATATGACTCTGAAACTCAATCTTAAATTGGTATTTAGGATGCTTGGTGGATGAAACATCTAACTGCTCCAGTTCAAGTCGAGAACGGTGCTCATCCAAATTCTAAGAAGCCAATTAATAATTAAGATCGTAAGCCGAATTTCATGCCAAAAGTACAACCAGTAGCCTAACAAGGAAGATAGCCGTAATGAATTCAAAAGCAAATAGGATGCACTCAAATCTTCTCAACTATTTCAAAACTGTCCATTGAATTGAACTAAATCACAGGGTCTATAATGCTCAGAATCAGCAAAACGATACTAAACATCATAGAAATTTCTCTTATTTCAAATCAAACTAACATTTGGACTTAGTGAAACTCTAACCTTTGAAGTTCATCTCCAGGTCCACCATAAGCACCACTGCTGCAATCACTCTGCTCCCAAACAGATCTCTCATCCAAGCCCTAGTTCACAATTGAAGCCCAATTTCCGTCGAAAACCCTAAAACCTCCAAAGAACCAGAAACCTCTTATTCCACATTGGAATTCGTTCACAATGGTGCCGATGCCAGACCTAATCTCTGTTGATGAATCTCATGCCGTTGATAACTGCTTACGCACTCAATCTCATCGGTTGCAGCTTCGTCTTCAGCCACCTCGCCTTGCATGGTGGAGGCCTGAGGTCGCCGGAGTTGGACAACGCGGCGATGGGCTCGCCGTGCAGATTCGAAGATTTGAGGCCGAACTACTTCTACTTGTCTATGAACGGTAATGGAGATGAAATCAGTGAGAACAGAATCAACGACGGCGTTGTCGCATCTGAAGGTCCTGTGCTGCCGGAGCCGAGTGAGATGGTGAGGAAGGGTTTTCTCGTCGGTGCGAGAGAGAGAGAGAGAGAGAGAGAGAGATTTTCTTTTCTGCAATAGAGAGAATGAATGATGCAGATAGTTTTCTTTCACGAAGGGTAAAATGGTCAGAGAACAAATATTTTAAAAATGCAAGTAGCCTTGTTTGTACAAAAAAAATTAGGTGACTTTATGGTTAATTAAAGTTTCAAAATAGTAATTTTCTATTGCTTTTAAGCACGTTTGGATACACTTAAATTTGGGTTATTCTGTTGATGTTCCTGGCTGGTCTAATGCTCTTCCCCTTTATGGTGTTCAGGAGTTTGATTTTGATGTTCAAGGAGTAGAATGTGCTAGAAGTCTTTCGTTATATCTCTTTTCTTTGAATCAACTTTTTATTTGTTATTAAACCCAATTTCTTTATTGGATTACCCTTACTTATAGTTTTATGAATGCAAATTTATATCTCGTTAAAAGTCTAACTATGCCTACAAAAATTTTACTATTATTTTAAAATACAAGCTCAAATGCATGTTTACCAATTTCATTTTTTCATAAATAGATTTGATACATGGAAGTGTTTAAGACAAGTTAAAGAGTTTCATCTAAGAGCTACTTGTCCAACTGAATTTGATTTTATTTATGGCTTATTGGACACACACTCTTGTCCCAAATGTTTTGAGTCAAATTTTGAATCGAACCTTCCATTTGTAAACTTATTTAAACCAATGTTTCATTTCTTTTTTTAGAAGATTTCAGCAACTGGTTTATTATTTTACTCTAGCTTTTAATGAATAACTTCAACAACTAGAAAAGTTGGCAAGTGTACTACACGAATTACATTTATTTGTTCAAGTATTGTAGATAAATTTGTTGGACTGAAACTCAATTTTAATTTTGGAAAAGGTTCCAAATTCCTATTTAAAATAATTTTTTCTGCTGATCTGGGTTGGAGAAACTGAGGGTTTCATGTATGAAAAGAAATGACTGGATCATAAATGGTTTTTGTTTGGTTAGGCCCGGGGAGAAGCTAGGCAGGGATTATGCCTTTCTAAGGTGAAACACCCAAAGTTTGATCAGGATTTCTTTGTACGGGGTGTTCTTGGTGACCTTAATCCAAGATTTATGCTCTAACCAGGAAAATAAAGGATTTCAAGTTTCAGTGTTATGGAAAAAGTTCCTAAAGATTTTCTATTTGAATTTGCAATTGAAAAAATAATAATTAAAAAGGATTTCAGAATTTGACACAAACTAATTGAAGTGAGAAAAAATAAAGGGGTTTACAGTTTTTATATTAATTTTTTACCAGATTTAAAACAAGTATTCTTTTGGTTGAACTTGCTATTATCAAAGTCCTTTAATTTCAGCCTTTTTTTTGTTTGTTTACTTGTAAACAAAAAATTTGATATTACCAGCTTCAATATTATCTTTGAAGTAAAGATTCCTCACCATTTTATATTTTTTTGGACTTTCAGCAACAACTATGAAGCTTTTATGGTTGGAAAACTCCTCACTGCTAGGGAGTTCAAGGTCTGTTCCTTCCTAGGTATGTTTCGATCTGCCTGGAGGGTCAATGGGACGCTGCAAGTTGAAGAAGTTGAAGGAGGTAAGGTTTTGTTCACTTTTTCAGATCCTACAGATCGAGCTAGGGTTTGGAGGGGCACACCATGGGGTTTTAACCTTGCTTCTGTGGCTTTGGCTGAGTATGATGGGGTGATGCCAATTGAGAAGGTGCCATTGGTGAAATCCTCCGATTGGATCACGCTGCAGGGTATTCCACCTGCGTTTAGATCTGAAAGGGTGATGATGAGGATCAGATATACGTTGGGAGACCTTCAGGAGATTGATAAGCAGGGGAAGAAGGTTGGCAAGTACCAGATTAGGGTTGAGATTCCTCTGATTAGGCCATTGTCCTTTCAACGTTGGTATTTGGGTGGAGGACAGAGTGGAGTTTCTATGCAAATTCAGGTATGATAAGTTGTTTGGAAGGTGTGGAGTGTGTGGGTTGATCACCCATGTTGGACTGCTGTGCTCGAGGCCACCGTTGAATGAAGAAGATGATGTTGCAGAGCGCACGGTATTAGGGTCGCCGCCGGTGGCCCAGGGCAATGCCATGCAGGTCGGGATCAGCAGCTTGACTACGGGGTCGGGTTCTGTAGGTTGCAACCATGAAGCTGCGTTCAATCCTAGGGTTTCTTTTAATGGGCACAGTTTGATCTTCAAAACTCAACTCCCTAAGATGATCCCAGAGCAAATCATGTGCAATCCTATATATTTGGTGCAAAAAACACGTCGTAAGGTAAGCATTAGAGAGATAGATGAGTCTGATGGTATGGTGGAATCATTAACAGGCAAGCGTCGATCTAGGGTTGAGGCTGAAATCACCGTATCTCCAAAGAAACTCAAATTGAGTTTGGCAGTTGGTAAAAAAAATCTGCAGCCTGCTGATATGGGGCTGGTCTCACTGCCACAGAATGTTCAAGGCATGGTGAAGAAGAAGAGAGGGAAGCCGGTGGGAAGCAAAAATAAAATCCCATCTGGTACTGCGGCAAAGATGAAGGACTTGAAGGTAGATGGTGTTGGGAAGCGGAAGTCTGCTAAGAAGAGTCTGTTGTCTAACCTGAATGGTGCAGATGCTACTGCAAGCTCTAATCTGAAAGGAAAGGAGCTAGTAGGGGCATAGATCTTCATTGCCTAGGGTTTCAATCCTGTGTAGGTTAGGAGAGCTTCTATAAGTTTTCTGAGACGTTTCTAGTTACTTGCTTGTACCACAATTGCGTGATTGGCAAGTAGGGACTAGTTGAATGGTTTCTTTCATTAGAAGACGAGGTAATCCTTTCTTGTATAGGCTTGCATCAAGCGAGCGCTTTTAGAACTTTAATTGTTTGCATTTTCTTAGATAGGTTGTACCGGTTATTATTTGCCGAGTTTCTTCTCTGAGAGTTTGTAGACTCTGGCCTTTCCATAGCTATTGATTCTAATGATATCAATTTCTATTCAAAAAAAAAAAACTATTAAGCTTGAACCTTGATTATATAGTTATTTTTTGTAATCATTAACAGTACTTCAAATAGCATTTTGCCTTAATCAACGGTGAAATGGTGTTTCTCGTGGTTTTGTTTTGTAGCTTTTCTTTTTTTGTAATTAAAAAAAATAGTACTTCAAAGTATCCATCTTTTTTCACATTTCAAGTGCATGCTAGCTTAGAGTCACAAGAAGGTAACGAAATCACTACTACAGAAATGCTGATAGGAGACACTCTGTCAAGCCCCGAATTTTAGAATAATAATTCGAAAATCTGAAACATGAATTACTACAACTTAGCAAATATCATCCTGAATTTTTTCTTAAATAAACACACCACATGATTCTCAATTTCAAATCCCGAAATAAGTTTCATATTAAATATTACAACACACTCTCTCCAAATAAAATGTAAGCTCAGAGGAGCATATCACATCCCACAAAAAAAAAAAAAATCAAATTAACACTAGCGCAGCTACTCTAAGCAGCTCGATCACCTTCCTGATTCTCCTGACATGTAGACTCACCCGCTACACCTTTTGAATAGTGTACCGGGATTGCAACAACACAAAATCCGGCAAGCTTTTTGAAAGCTCGTGTGAGTAAATAAGAAATAACGGTTGTTTTATTAAATCGTATTTATTTTCACCAAGGTCAACACCCAATAATTTCAACATCCACAAATAATCACAATCTCAATAATCAATCACCAAATCATCAGGAATAAATACGGGATCTAAATTTACATCTTTCTTCTCAAAACCCCGAAGTCGTATCTATACAATATGGTGACTGACTCAATACAGAGAACCAACACAATGAGCATATCTAAAATCAAAGGATATATAAGTTACATCCATGACAACTCAAATCAATTGAATTTCAACCAATCAGATGAATCACTCATCTCTCCTCTTAACAAGATGCATTTATCCCCACAATATATAATAATATTTCTCAATTTTCTACGAGTCTCACCCATCACTGCCCTCCACAATTAACCAAATAAAACATAAATCATGCATAAAAATTAATGCAGGAAATAACCAATTGCATACAAATCAAAAATCATAGTAATCCCTGCATATAATTTAGTTCAGGAGATTACATTAAAATTAATCAAACAATAAAATGAAAAAGAGAAATAAAAGGGAAATCAACAGGAAGAAATAACAAGGAAAATAAATGGAGATATTAAACAACATAAACGGAAACGAAAAAAGAATATAATTTAAAAAAAGAAGTCAACAGAAAGATTAATTACAACATTATCAACTCACTCTATTAAACTCATCCAAGACTCAACACCTTTTACCAAAAAGACTCTTACAAGTCACATCGTGATAAAATCATAGGATATATTAACCCAACAATCAATATGAAAATCCGGTCCAACTTGGACACATTGGCAGACAGACTAGAGCTCTAACTGATCGCAATCACTAATCAGGCCAAAGGCGTAATTACAATATTTTGCCTGAGGTCACAACCTGTAACTCCGGATCCTTAGGCCAACCTGACCCTTAGATCAAAACATTTGAAACGAGTCACACTGGATCCAAAATGTTACTCAAATCATAAAAAGGAGAAATCACAACATGTGACTCCCAAATCTTCAAACACCTTTTCAAAACAATAGAAATATCATTTCTCACAACATATTGTTTCCCGAAAAGTCACGCCCCAAAACGATAACGAACTCATTCATATACATCGCATATCACCACAAAATCACTAGTACATATTCTCAGATAATAATTGCTCGAAATAATATTCCAATAGATTAAACATTATTTCATCACTCAATACCACACCGTCCAGATATATATATATATATATATATATATATATATATAACACGTGAATATGGTAAGTCACATTTTAATCCATAATAAAACTAAATCATCACAATTCCACACTCTTCAATGTCATACCAATTTGTATATAATCACGTAAATATATATATATATATATACACACGTAATCACCCACTAATACCATCTATAGTTCACACAAGAAAATCGTGAAATTCATTTTGTATACTTAAAATTCATTTTTACTTACCTATGGACCGTAGTTGATCAAGTCCATGTGATTTTCAAAACAAATATTTATTCCATAAAAATTTCTCACACAATTACGACAAAATAAATTAATTTAAAAGTATTTGGTTCGTAATATGAACCACGTGAGTTTTACTCACCTCGATATTTCCGCTACGTCTTCAAATTAACACAATTAACTCTGAAACCGCTCACCCAAATAAAAACCGTCAATCACCTAATCAAATATGATTTGAATTTATCCCATAATTCCAAAACATACTTAAATGACAATCCGACGGTCGAATTCCAATTTAATGAAAATCCGACGGTTGGATTCTCACTAATCGCCTCCCAAATCACTATTTCATAATTATAAGAAGATCCAATGGTCGGATCTTCATCCATGGCCATAAAAGACCACTGGGACAATTATACGATCATTATATCAAAACTACAAGTTCATCAGACGGTCCTAACTTCACAGATCACAAATCGAACGATAGAAATCGATCGAAATCTAAAAATTCATAACTAAATCATACGATATCCAAAAAATGCGTATAATATGTCAAAATGATCGTATTGAAATATAGAATCCAAAAATGTACAAAAACTATATCTTTGACCCCCTAAGCTGGCCAGAAAAGCCAGTTGCAGGCGGTGGCAGAGCCACAGTCAACCACGTCCAATGGCGGTGAAACTTGGCTGAAATCTTCGTCTCAACATTCTGAACATTTTTCATAACTAGCTCAAGATCAGAAAATAACAGGAAGAGATCGAAATTTACCAAAACAGTCGTTGTGGCCGGAATTTTTGCAGAATCCGATGGTGCTCCGTTCGACGTAAAAACGTTCATAACTCGACTCGATTCCTTCTGGATATTTGTTCAGACACTCAAGGCGAGTTCACCAAGCCAAGAATCAAGAGAAATGGTCGTCTGTAACTCGAGATATTCGGATTTGAAGGTGGTCTTCGATCTACACGGGTTGAGCTCCGACGAACGTGAAATCGATATATCCAGATCCGGTCCTTCTTGGTGCTTGTTCAGCAAGTTTATACGAGTCTAATGAGCTAAGAATCAAGAGGAATGATGATCTGTAGCTCGAGATATCTAGATCGAACCAAAACGGGCTCAAAACGGAACCGTGCTCCCACCGCCGTTTTCGGCCGTGCCACGGCTCAAAGCTGCCCCTGGCAGCTGCGCAAGGTTGAGACGAAACTACTAGCAGTGGTCCGACGTCGATTGATGGCCGGTGGAGGGAGAACTTGGCCGGCGAAGATTGCCCTGTTTTCTGGGCTCAGTTGCGCACGAGAGAGAGATAGTGAATAGTCTGGCTTTCCAAAAATGGAGGCTGGTTAAAAAAAATGGAAACTTTCAAAAAATGCTAGGGTTTTAAGCTTATATACCCGAATTGGAAATTTCTTCTAAATACGATAACTAAATTCATACGATTTCCGATCCTTGGGTTCCGCATATGCACGGACTCGTATCGATGAGCTCTACAGCTTTCGTGAATGAGGTTTTCCCAAATTCCGTATGTATAAAAAGTCAATTTTTTTGTACACCCTAAATAACGTTCGTTTTTGAAATAAAATCATCCGAACTAATCCCACCACTTCTCCAAACTTCGTAATCGTGCTTATGACCACGAAATCATTTTTAAAAGGTCATCGAAAATTAATTTGAATTTTCCGGGTATTACACACCCACTTAAAATTTACAAGGACAAATAATTAAAAAATTGTCTTTAGATATCTATTAGGACATAATGAACAAAACTTGGTTGTTTGCCTTTCAAATAAAGTGAAGGTCATGCCTCCTTGTAACAAAATGAACGTTCTTGTACATGTATTAGGACAAAGTGTGTTAGAGTCTTATAATAGTTAAAACACGTTGTGCACCTACTGCACTAGGCTTGAGGACCGGAGTTCGACTCCCCCATAATACCTAAAACAATTGGTAAGTTTCCAAAAAAAAAAAAGTATCTTCTATTCCCAAATCACACATCAAAGAAACAAAACCTAGCTTCTATCAGAGCCAAATCCTCTCCGGTTCTCTTAATTTTTCCTCTACAATTTTTTTGTATCCCCAAATCTTCTCTCTGCAATTTTTGCGATTAGTACCCATATGGCAATATACCAAAATGACTTTCCCTCTAATCCTATTCACTCTATCAATCCTAATATTCATCGCTGTCCGCAGAAAGAAAAAACAAAAAAGTTTTCTCTCTCTAATGATATTAACACCCATTATCCAAGGGCAAGAAGCTGCTGTTGGTTTTGCATGCATGCACAATTAAGAGAGCATCTGTTTATCATCTCTAGTTAGAGAATTGTAAGATCTGGGAGGTCAGGTTATGTCTCCCTCATTACTTGTACTATCTTTTTAATAAAATAGTGGGGTTGTTTGCCCCTTTTCTCAAAAAAAAAAAAAAAGGTTTTTTGTTAGCACTAGAAGTACATATGTAATCTGATCTCACCGAGACTTGTGGTTTGGTAATATGAATTTTGGATGCCACGAGATTTGGGATAGTTTGTACACATTACTTGGAATCTTCATGGCAAAAATAGTGCATTATAAAAGTTAATAGAGGACATTTATTTGCCCTAAAAAAAAAAAATCCTATAATGTCTACAATGACTTTTTTTTTTCTAAATCCTATAATGTCTACAAGAAAAAGTGGTATATCTTGTGAGGTTTTGAATCATAACTTGTTTGACTGTAACGTCCCGAACCTAAATTTACCCGTTTACTAGTCATTTGGACGGTAAACGATAACTAATTTCATTTTTACTTTGTTTCGATACTTTTAGTAGCCCTAAAAGTTGACTTTTTGTTCGGGTCAAAATTTGAGAAAATGTTCTTCATGAAAGTTATAGAGGACGTTAAACCGAGCGCGTGCAAATGTGGTTCGTAAAAATCGGAGTTCGTATGCGAAAGTTATAAGCGAAATACTGAAGTTACTATTCATGATAGAAAATATAAATTTGAATTTTCTACTGTAGCCGGGTAACTTTCTTTTCCCTTTCTCTCTCCTCCCGCGCGCTCTCTTTTTCTCCTCTGCGCGTTTTCTTTCTCTCCTCTACAACTCCGGTTGCTTTCTCTTTTCAGGCCACCAAAAAGCGTGAAACCGGTGGCTACGGACTTGTCTCGACCTCCTCTTGGCGCCTGCGGTGGTGGCTCACGGCGGCTTGGCCGGAAAATGACGCATCGGGTCCTTGAAGTTTCACTGTAGCAAAAGTGGTCAAAGCCGATTTCTCCCGATTCCGGCCACCTCCGGCGACAAACCTTTGTCCATTAGAAGCGCCTTGCGACGTAGATGATGCTCCTCAAACCTCTTGCAACGATTTGCAGCGTGGAGGAAGAAAGCATAATTGGAAGATTTTACTGTTCATTCGGGTTCAAACTTCTCCTTAATTGTTGAGGTACTTCTACTCATTTTCTGACTTGGTCATAGTTGAAAGAATTAATGGGTGTGTTGAGAAGGTGCTGCTGCCAAAATTTGGTGGCCATTGGAGCTGGTGGCATTGGTGGCTGCGCCGCCACTGTGGGCGGTGGTGGCGGTGGTGTCACACCCTGAATTTTAGAATAACAATTCCAAATCCGGAACATGAAAATACTACAACTCAAAATAATCAACCTTAAAATTTCTTTTCTTAACAAACTCACCACACGAAATAAAATCAAACCGAATTTAGTCCCGGTTAATTATTACAACTCAAAACCAAATGTAATGTAAAGCTCTAAATGAGCATACACACCTCACAACTAAACAAATAACAAAACTGCTGTAACACCTAAGCAGCTCGGTCACCTCCCTGGTTATCCTGACCTGCAGGAATATCCGCTACACCATTGAATAGTGTACCGGGATTGCAACAACACAAAACCCGGTAAGCTTATGAAAGCTCATATGAGTAAAAGAAGGAACTGTTACTTAATTTAATCTCATTTATTCCCACACACAGCAACACTCAATAATTTCCACATATGCAAATATAACAATCTCAATCAACACCAACTCAATATATCAAGACAACCCAACTCACAACTTTCTCCACAACTCTCATCATCGTATTTATAAAAATACGGTACTTGACAGACTAGAGCTCTAACTGAATCGTAGCCCGTCACCTGGCCTAGGTTATGGCATCCGACATATTTATCAATTATTGTATTTCATCAATATGTATACCTATATACATATTTAGAACGTCCAATAATTCCACATACTCAACCAATCGTATCCCATCATCCACACTAGGATTAGAGCGTCCGATTACCCACACCGATCATTACGTCGACCCTAAACCCATAAATGAACACAACATATCATATCACATACTGAAATCAACCCAACCAAGATACATCATATTATTATGGAATTACACAATTGTAATAAAACAAACTCATCAATTCAACAATCCACTCATCAATATATATTTTCCACGTAAATATATATATACGTAATCATCCACTCAGGAATGACCACTAATACCATCTATAGTCACACAAGAAAATTATGAAATTCATTTGTATAGTTAAAATTCATTTTACTTACCTATGGACCGTGGTGATTCAAGTCCATGAAATTTTAAAACAAATATTTAATCCGCAAATATTTTTCACACAATTACCAAAAATAAATAAATTAAAATGCTCGGTTCGTAATATGAACCACGTGAGTTTTACTCACCTCGAAACTCCCGCTGCGTCTTCAATATAATTATAACTCACAATAATCCAAATGCTCGTCAACTCAAGCCGTCAAGTACCTAATCAAGTACGGTCTTTACTTAGCAACGAAGCATGAAATAAACCTAAATGATAATCCAACGGTCGGATTTCAAAATAACGACAATCCAACGGTCGGATTCTAAAATAAAGACAATCCGACGGGCGGTTTGAATTTAAATGATAATCCAACGGTTAGATCCTCACGGATTGCCCTTGGAAACATCCTATCAAAATTATACGAAAATCCGATGAACGGATCTTCACTAATTGCCTCCCGAATCACTATTTTACAATTATACGAAGATCCAACGGTCGGATCTTCGCCCTTGACCACACAAGGTCATCGGGACAGACATATGAACATCATATTAAAATTTGAAGTAAAACCGATGGTCTGATCTTTGTAAATCTCAAACCGAAGTTAAATTGTAAAACCGTAAATAGTAACGTCAAAACAGAAATTGACTATTTATCAACTTTTTCTAACATGACCAAGTTATATCTCATAACGCTCGTATGGATGAATAGATCATCGTCCAGATAATAAAAACTCAAAATGCGGTCCGACGCGCCGCCACACACGGCGGTCAGACGGTGGTCAACGCGGCGGTCAACGACGGTCAACCACCTCCGATGCAAAAGTCGTCAACTACAAACTTCTTCAAAATGAAATTGTGAACAACTTTAATACCTGACTTTTTCGGAGATGAGGTCTGGATCGTCCTAGATCGGGGTTTGAAGTTGGATGAATCTCGGCCCTCTGATCAGTCTCCAGATCGAATCAGGGACGTCGAAATCTTCAACTCTTGATCTACCTCTCTACACTCAAAATCGTGATGCAAGCCATATATGGGGATGATCAGAAGGAAGAGCACGTCACGAAAATGGGGAGGATCGGCCCGTGCACCTCCGGAAAAATGGTTTTCCGGCCGGGTCGGGTTTGGGCTTCGGATAGAGGCTTCGATCCAAGCCTAGGAGCGGCGGCTGGGTGTGGCAACGGCGGGGATCGACCGGGCGTGAGGCGGCGAAGCGGACGGGGGCCGGGTCCGGCAGCGGCGCGGCCGGGAAGGCCGACTTCCAGTCGGGTCGGGTCGGCGGGTCTGCAAGCACAGTGACCAGGCCGAGAGAGAGACGGGGGCTGATGTGCAAAAATAGAATTTTTTCGTCCTTCACAACAAACTCAGATTTTTCCACTATTTATAGAAAAATTTCGATTTTCAAATATTCAAAACTGATTCATACGAACTCCGAATAATACGTTCCATATATGCACGGACTCGTATCGACGAGCTCTACAACTTTCATGAAGGAAGTTTTCCCAAATTTTGAACGTATAAAAAGTCGATTTTCACGACCCCCTAAATAACGTTCGTTTTCGAAAATAAAATCATTCGGAACCAATTTTCTCAACCCACGACAATCCAAATAATCCCAAATATCACAATTCAATTAATATAACAATTATTGAATTACATAAATTTATTGTATGAAAATCTGGGTCTTCACAGGTGGCTAGACTAGCTTTTTAATTCCAATTTCTAGCTAGTTAAATCCTATAATTATCCTAGAACTTGTATATGAAGTTTGGTGAGGATTGGTAGAGTTTTGAATCGGTTATAAATTTCTAAATATTTGGATTTCGATTAATGTTAATCGTGAATCCGATTGTCAGATTTCCTCCATAATTGTTGTAAAATCTGAATTTGACGATTGGGCAGTGTTGGTGAAGTTTGGTGGGATGTGGAAGAGAATCGGAGGAGTTGAGGTTATGGGTATAGGATTTAATTATTGTTTATCGTAACATTATTTTCTTCCCGTCCGGTAATTGTTAGTTTACGAATAATTGTGTACAGGACGAGATACCGACTCATCACTTGGCGAGGATCCTTACGCTTGGATACCACATTAGCCGTATACTGTGAGTGGACGTTTGATTTTAATTCATGCATGCAATTAAATTTTCTAAGTTACGAAATTATTTAAATTATCTTTTATTTAATGAGCATATTATTCGATTTTTAATTGTGGAATTATTTATCGTTCGAATTTCGGATTGGAATTTGTTATGCTCCATTTTAAATTTGTTGTCTGAAATAATCTTCGACGATTTGTTTTCCGAAATTATTTCCGGAAATGAAAGTATTATTATTTATTAGTAGATTTGAGTTTTCCGAGGAATCTTCGGAAATGGGAGATTTCTTTGAGATTATGAACTTATTTTATTTTCGTATGTTGGTTTATGATTTCGAGTTTATGTTGGCGTGCGGGGTCACGTCGTTGGACTATATTTCTTTCTTGTGAGACTTCGGGGAAGTCTTACTGATTTTCGATTTTCGTATGGTTTTTACCCACCATACCTGGGTCGATATATTTTATTGCTAGCTAGCCTATTAGTACTCCTCCATGCTTACTATGTGTTCGTGGGTGAGTAGAGCAGAGCATGGGATGCTCCAGAGTGTGGGACACTCCGACCCGAGCCCGAGAGGCTGCCTTCTTTCGTATGGTGATACTTCTTCCCCATATATTATTTTATTATTTTGACTAGCGGGGCTAGTCCGATTTCCCTAACCAGCGGGGCTGGTCTTATTTTCTTACGTATCGGAGTTCTTCCTTCTTTGCTCGGTTGTGACTAGCGGGGCTAGTTGGTTTTCTTGAGCTGAACTAAAGTTATTATGTTTCTTTAAATTGTTGCATGCATCGGGTTTTAAAAGAGATATGTGCGGGAAAGTGTAAATTTATTTTCTCCTTACAATTACTTATTTTTGTCCACTCACGCTAACGTTTTTATATACTTTTCCCCTCGGCCCTTCGTTTTCAAATGCTCAGTCTGCAGAGTAGTTGGTTCGGCATAGTAGGATTCGGGGCATAGCATCTGCTGCTGTTGTTTTCATTGTAGGTTAATTGTTGAACCTACTTGTATTTTATTTTTTTCTTCCTCTTTTAGATTGCTCTGATAACCCGTGGGACAAATGTTGTAAAGTTTGGGAGTTGCACATATGTTTTGGTTTATGTTGCAAGATTCGTATTATAGTTGTAAATTGTGGAGTTGTTGTGATTCGGGGAGCAGGGCGACTCCAGAAGAATAAGGATGGTTTATTAGAAGTGTGAATGTGTTATTTACAGGTTTTTGGGTAGTCCATTTTAGGGGTGACTCTACTGAATTTTTGGTAGAGTTATTCCTAAGGTGGGCCCCACAGGGCCACCTCGGATTTCAGGGTGAAATTCGGGGCGGGTCCTGTCATTGACCATGCTGAGTTCCACTATATCACCATTGTTAACCCCGTGTACTACTTGTTTATATGTAGACTATGTGTTTTAAGTAACTCTTGAATATCTATAGATTGATTCTTAGTTATTGTGTGTTAATCTTAGTGCCATGAAAGTATGAGATTTCTGAGAACAAAACTTTGAAGGTTAGAGTTGATGGCATAGCCAAAAATCTCACTTAGGAGGGTCAAATTTATAACACAATCTTTTGCCAAAAAAAATAAATAAATAACACATATTTCAAAACATATTAGTTTATATTTCTTGTACTAATGCGGAAATTGACATGTTAAATAAACTGGGATTTGAGATGAACGATAAATATAGAAGAAAAAAAATGTGTTACTTCGATTTAGCATATCAACAAAGAATCAAGCATAATGCCATTTTGGGCGTACATGATCAATAAGGTAAGAAAACCTTGAAAAGATTTGTATTAATTGGATATCTTTAGTGTATAAATAGTGCAAAATATTATTTCATTCCATTAAAGTTCATATTAAATTTTGAAAATTAAGACTCATAAAGCATTTTCCAAAAATTAAGAAGGGTAAATTTTATTTCATTCCATTAAGGTTCATAGATAATTAAGACTAATTAAAAAATTTCTAAAAATTGAGAAAGAGTCAATTGACCTTTCTCGCCCTACGCTAGCTATGCCCATGGTTAGAGTCTTTTTTTTTGGTGTCGTTTTTGTTTATACTTAGGCAAATTTTTCTTTGTGCTTTTCTTTGTGTGTCTTTTAGTTTTTTGTTTTGATATTGCTAAGGGACTAGCAAAATCTAAGTGTGGGAGAATTTGATAGGAGCATTTAATGCAATGGTTATAAAGTATATTTTCTCATACTTTGTTATGCTTTTACCTTTATTATATAGTTTTTAACTTAGTGTTATTTTTATAGCTCTCTAAGAGAAATAAATCAAATAAAGGAGCTAAGTGGTACATATTAAGTAGAGCTGTCACTCGGTCGGTTCGAATCGGTTATAAGTATTACCAACTTCAAAACCAAAGCTTTCGGTTTCAAAATTGAGCTACCAATTACCAACCAAAATTTTCAGTTTTTAATCATATCTACCAAATTCTGTATTTTGGTTTTTGGTGTTACCAAATTTAGAACAACTAATTCTTTGTAATATAAATTAGAATGAACAAAATTAGGTTTTTCAATTTTATAGCCGTAAACTTCATATTCATCTACTAATCATAGCTTTCTTTTGTATATATGACATCAAATTTTAGCCATCTTCAATAAAACTAGGTTATTTAACTTTTTTCGACTAGGTTACTCAAAATACAAGTACTATTAATGTAGTATATTGAGTAATGTTCATACTATTATGAAAATTTTTATGTTTACTTCTTAATATACATGTATGGGTATTGAAAACCACAGTATATAAAACTAAGGCCCTAAAACTAATATTTAGATAATCGGTAAATTCGGTATTTACCAAAACCAAACCAACTTTTTTGGTAATTTTCCATTTCGGTTTTATCAGTCTCGGTTACCAAAAAGTTGGTTTACCAAACCTATAGTATCGGTTGGTATTCGGTCGGTTTGGTACCAAGTGGCAGCCCTAATATTAAGCATGTGATCACTCAAAATTATGGCATGAAGGAATGAAAGAGGCGAAATTAACATGTGCTAGGCACATGTGATGTTTTCTAAGGCTTGACACATGTTCTGCATGTGAGAATTAAAATCTCTAAATTTTAGCTAACTATCATGTGCATTTTTAATGAAGGCATGTGACATTTAAATGAAGTGTGTAAAGCATGTGCAACGCTGAAGAATGTGCAAGAGATGATGCTGCACCACATAAGCCTAAAGTTTAAGTAATCACTTTTCTAAATTGAGGACTTTCTTATAACTAACATTCCCAATTTTTAAGGAACTTATTATTTGATTTTTAAAGCCAATATGGACTAGGTTTGCATCAAAAAAAAAGGGTTGGCGACACAAGTTGGTTGAGAGAATGATTTGTGGGACAAATCTCTATAAACAGAATGTAAAACACACCACACACACCCTTCACCTTATCTTCTATCCCTCTCTTTTGTTCATCCACCACCATCATCTTCTTCTTTTTCCTTTTCTCTCTTTTTATTATACTATATTTTTATTGTTGTTTTCACAACTATGTGTAGCAAGCTAGTTTTCTTTTAGTTAGGGGTGAAACTATAAAGCTCCATTTATGTGCATACTTATGATTATTTTTGCTTAGAAAATATTTGATTGATTGTGTGATTGATATATTTCGATTTGGTTCATAGATAACTTTCGCATGTTGATTTTCTTTTGATGCATACTTAGGTTAATTTGCATGTAATTGGAGCTAGGGCTAAAGAGATAATTCATCTAATTGTTTTGTTTCTTTTCACCGCTAAGTTGTAACCAATTTGGACAAATGTGAAGTCGAAATTTACTTAATGATTTTCTTAGGTAGGTGATTTGCAAAAGTTTCAATGTGCCTGGCAACTAACCTAATGGAAATGGAATTCTAATAGAAATAGAATTCTACAGCAGGTACACTTAAAATAAGCATTCAATTTAAACCTCTTATGCATGTAGTTGTAATATCATTTAGAAGTAGGGATCGTTTAAAGTAAGGGATTGAGATGGACATTAGTTTTCACATTTTTTTAATGGTAAAACTAATATATTTCTCTATTATGTGTAGACATATTCTAAAAAATATGATAAACCACCTCTTTTTACAATATGATCGGCAGAGAGCTTTAACATTTTACAATTTTTGTTTGAAGAACCATAAACGGCGTGAAATTATAGATGCTTGCAACAACTTTTTTTATCAAACATGAAAGAAAGAACATAGTAGATGAGAAACTTGATTACCTGCCTCCTAAATACAAAAGAAGCTTATCCAGTGTTTATGAGGATGATCCATACTGTGCATATGATGATAGTCGATATGCCAAGTTAGAGCTGGCCAAGAATATCCTTATGCATGCTCAAGCTTCATATTCAAATTGGATGACTCTAGATGACAAAGAGATGGTCATTTCCCAACCTTAACAGAGTTGTCTCTCCAAGAGTTCACTTATTGCATCGAGAATAAAATTGATATGGATGAGTTTTTCAAATACTTGAAAACTCATACTGAGGTAGAGATGGAGAGAAGAATTAGGAATGTATTAGGAATCGATGTTGAAATTAAAGGAAGTGGAGAGATTAGAGGAAAGTTTGAAAACAAAAATATTTTTGATCTGTTGTCAGAGGAGTATGGGCAGAGTGAGGGTGGAGATGGCAATGCACCTGATGGAAATGGAATTCCAATGGAAATGGAATTCTACAGCTGATACACTTAAAGTAAGCATTTAATTTAAACATTCTTATGCATGTAGTTGTAATATAATTTAGAAGTATGGATCATTTAAAGATAGGGATTGAGATACACTTAGTTTTCACTTTTTTTTTTTGTTAAAACTAATGTTTTCCTCTATTATGTGCAGACATATTCTAAATAATATGAGAAACCATCCTTTTTTTACAATATGATCGGTAGAGAGCTTTAACAATGTACAATTTTTTGTTGAAGACCCATAAACGGCAGAAAATTATAGATGCTTACAATAACTCTTTTACCAAGCATGAAAGGAAGAACGTAGTAGATGAGACACTTGATTACCTGCATCCAAAATATAATGGAAGCAAATCCAGTGTTTATGAGGATGATACACACTATGGATATGATGATATCAATATGCCAAGTTAGAGCTGGCCAAAAATATCTTTATGCATGCTCAAGCATCATATTCAATGCAAGCTTCATATTCAAATTGGATAACTCTAGATAACAAAGAGAGGGTTATTTCCCAACCTTAACAGAGTTGTCCCTCCAAGAGTTCACTTATTGTATCGAGAATAAGATTGATATGGATGAGTTTTTTCAAATACTTGAAAATTCATACTAAGGTAGAGATGGAGAGAAGAATTAGGAATGTATTAGGAATCGATGTTGAAATTAAAGGAAGTGGAGAGATTAGAGGAAAGTTTGAAAACAAAAATATTTTTGATCTGTTGCCAGAGGAGGATGGGCAGTGTAAGGGTGGAGATGACAGTGCATCTAATAGAAATAGAATTCTACAGCTAATACACTTAAAGTAAGCATTCAATTTAAACATTCTTATGCATGTAGCTGTAATATCATTTAGAAGTATGGATCATTTAAAGCCAGGAATTGAGATACACTTAGTTTTCACTTCTTTTTTTTTTGTTAAAGCTAATGTTTTTCTCTATTATGTGCAGACATATTCTAAATAATATGAGAAACCATCCTTTTTTTACAATATGATCGGCATAGAGTTTTAACATTTTACAATTTTTGGTTGAAAACCCATAAACGGCAGGAAATTATAGATGCTTACAATAATTTTTTTTATCAAGCATGAAAGGAAGAACGTAATAGATGAAAAACTTGATTACCTGCATCCTAAATACAATGGAAGCTTATCCAGTGTTTATGAGGATGATACACACTATACATATGATGATATCGATATGCCAAGTTAGAGCTGACCAAGAATATTCTTATGCATGCTCAAACATCAGATTCAATGCAAGCTTCATATTCAAATTAGATAACTCTAAATGACAAAGATAGAGTCATTTCTCAACCTTAACAGAGTTGTCCCTCTAAGGGTTCACTTATTGCATCGAGAATAAGATTGATATGGATGAGTTTTTTCAAATACTTGAAAACTCATACTGAGGTAGAGATGGAGAGAAGAATTGGGAATGTATTAGGAATTGATGTTGAAATTGAAGAAAGTTGAGAGATTAGAGGAAAATTTGAAAACAAAAATATTTTTGATCTGTTGCCAGAGGAGGATGGGCAGTGTAAGGGTGGAGATGACAATGCATCTAATAGAAATAGAATTCTACAGCTGATACACTTAAAGTAAGCATTCAATTCAAACATTCTTATACATGTAACCGTAATATCATTTAGAAGTATGGATCATTTAAAGCCAGGGATTGAGATACACTTAGTTTTCACTTCTTTTTTTTTTGTTAATAATATGAGAAACCATCTATTTTTTACAATATGATCGGCAGAGAGTTTTAACATTTTACAATTTTTAGTTGAAAAACCATAAACGGCAGGAAATTATAGATGCTTACAATAATTTTTTTATCAAGCATGAAAGGAAGAACGTAATAGATGAAAAACTTGATTACCTGCATCCTAAATACAATGGAAGCTTATCCAGTGTTTATGAGGATGATACACACTATGGATATGATGATATCGATATGTCAAGTTAGAGCTGGCCAAGAATATCTTTACACATACTCAAACATTAGATTCAATGCAAGCTTCATATTCAAATTAGATAACTCTAAATGACAAAGAGATGGTCATTTCTCAACCTTAACAGAGTTGTCCCTCCAAGAGTTCACTTATTGCATCGAGAATAAGATTGATATGGATGAGTTTTTTCAAATACTTGAAAACTCATACTGAGGTAGAGATGGAGAGACGAATTAGGAATGTATTAGGAATCGATGTTAAAATTGAAGGAAGTGGAGAGATTAGAGAAAAGTTTGAAAACAAAAATATTTTTGATCTGTTGCCAGAGGAGGATGGGCAGAGTGAGTGTGGAGATGACAATGCATCTAATAGAAATGGAATTCCAATGAAAATGGAATTCTACAGCTGATACACTTAAAGTAAACATTTAATTTAAACTTTCTTATGCATGTAGTTGTAATATCATTTAGAACTAGAGATCATTTAATGCTAGGGATTGAGATGGACACTTAGTTTTCACATTTTTTTTTTGGCAAAACTAATGTTTTTCTCTATTATGTGCGGACATATTCTGAAAAATATGAGAAACCATCATTTTTTACAATTGTATAGTTTTTGGTTGAAGACCCATGAACGGCGGAAAATTATAGATGCTTACAACAACTTTTTTACCAAGCATGAAAAGAAGAACATAGTAGATGAGAAACTTGATTACCTGTCTCCTAAACACAAGGAAAGCTTATCCAGTGTTTATGAGGATGATGCACACTGTGGATATGATGATAGTCGATATGCCAAGTTAGAGCTGGCCAATAATATCTTTACGCATACTCAAACATTAGATTCAATGCAAGCTTTATATTCAAATTGGATGACTCTAGATGACAAAGAGATGGTCATTTCCCAACCTTAACAGAGTTGTCTCTCCAAGTGTTCACTTATTGCATCGAGAATAAGATTGATATGGATGAGTTTTTCAAATAACCGAAAACTCATACTGAGGTAGAGATGGAGAGAAGAATTAGGAATTTATTAGGAATCGATGTCGAAATTGAAGGAAATGTGGAGAGATTAGAGGAAAGTTTGAAAGCAAAAATATTTTTGATCTGTTGCCAGAGGAGGATGGGTAGAGTGAGGGTGGAGATGAGAGTAGTGCACTTAGCTTTCACGTTGAAACCTACAAAATAAGACAAAGAAAAATGTTATAAACAAAAATAAAAACTAAGCTAAAGATTGACGAAAAAATAAAGAAAGGAAAACAACCAAAAAATATTATGAAAACGTAAAGAATAAAGAAAAATACATTGGAATAGTTTTTAAGGATGTGATCAAGAGATGAACAAGTTAGAGACACTATCAATCTACCATTGTTTACATACAATACTTACAAAACATTTTAGAAACATTTTATTGACATCTGATTGGCAATAAACAAGAACATACATGAAACACATTGACATTGTTCTTATTCATTTTCTTAAGTTATTTAACGCGGTGAAATACACTCTTTCATTAAAAGTATTCCTAAGCAGGCTCACAATAATTGAAATGCAATAGCTAACAAGTCATGCAAGAATCATTAAGTACAAAGAAAGTGTGTTCGTTGATTAAGGTTCTCTTAGTGTGAAACACACTGACCTAAGAAAATCATTATGTAAATATTGACTTCACATTTGTCCAAATTGATTACTACTTAGTAGGGAAAAGAAACAAAACGATTAGATGAATTATCTCTTTAGCCCTAGCTCCACTTACATGCAAATTAATCTAAGTATGCATTGAAACGAAAATCAACATGCAAAAGTTATCTATAAACCAAATCAAAATATATCAGTCCCACAATCAATCAATCAAATGTTTTCTAAGTAAAAATAATCATAAGTATGCACATAAATGGAGCTTTATAGTTACGCTCCTAACTAAAAGAAAACTAGCTACACATAGTTTTGAAAACAACAATCAAAAATTCAAAATATAGTATAATAAAAATAGAGAAAAGGAAAAAGAAGAAGAAGATGGTGGCGAATGAACAACAGAGAGGGATAGAAGAGAAGGTGGAGGGTGTATGTGGTGTGTTTTACATTATATTTATAGAGATTCATCCCACAAATCCTTCTCTCAACCAACTTGAGTCTCTAATCCTTTTTTGTGAAGGAATGTTAGTTATAAGAAAGTCCTACAATTTAGGAAAGTATTTCCCTAAACTTTAGGCTTATGTGACGCCACGTCATCTCTTGCACATTCTTCAATGTGGCACATGCTTTGCACACTTCATTTAAATGTCACATGTCTTATTTAAAAATGCACAGGACACTTAGCTAAACTTTAGACATTTTAATTCTCACATGCAAAACATATTTCAAGCCTTAGAAAAAGTCACATGTGCCTAGCACATGTCAATTTCCTTTTGACTAGTTCATTTCCTTGATTCTCAAGTTGACGGCATAATAAACTGTAATCGTGGAAAACATGTATGATGAAAAGGTTAAGCAGATCTGAAAGAAAAAAAAAAAGGTTTAAAAGATAACATCAAGAAAGTAAGGATGCAATGGAGAGCAAAGATTTTTGAATTGTTGCAGCGATTTCAACAAATTAAATTCACTTCCCCTTAAACCTTAATTGCAAACATGTTATTTGATTTCATTCTCAGAAAAATAAATAAATAACGACGATTAGATTTAGGCAGAGCTTTTGTCAACGATGCTTGCGAGGGAATAGAAATCAGATTGAGAAGACGTTGATCAATTGAAGAGGAGGTGAGGGCTAGGTTTGAGACGAAGGGTCAGACGAGGAGAAAAGAAAATAACGTCCAATGAAGACGTCGCGCATATAAGATCACAAAGCCAAAAATAAAAGATAAAATCAAGAAAGTAAAAATAAATTAAAAAAAATTCGTAATTAAGAAAAATAGAAATATAAAAAAAAATAGAAATTATGCTTTGTCGATGTGGCTGCCACCTAAGGTGGGTTCTAGGTGGTTCCCCAAAAGATAGTTCACTTAGCATTACTCTATACCAAATGAGATTCACTGCTATTGGGAGTCTGCCAAGTGTCACTTGCATCTTATTTTTGCCCGTATCATCCACTGAGATTATCATGAACAACACAAACAACCGAGATACCAATATGGCATTGGAAATAGGAAGCAAGTGGAGTGTATTGTATTTGGATTTGTGCAGACTTTTTTTAAATAACAAATTTTTTGAAAAGTTTATAGACTTTTTAAAAAGTTGATAGACTGTTAAGCAAACAGAGAAGACAATCAAACGCAAGTTGAAATGACTAGCTCCGAGCCATAAACCCATCACCGCAAATATGTTTACGATTCTCACTCCGATAGTTTCTTTTGCTTTGATTATCGTTATTCCCTCATCCTGCTCTTCTTCCTTCTTCATCTCCATCATTTCAGGGTTCTTACAACACTCTTCTGGGTTTCTATGTTTTTCACCATAAATCAACTTTTTTTGCCACTTGCATTTTCTGTTTCTTGGAAGCCTAAGGCATTTGAATCTATTATTAATGTTTGAAAATATATATTATTCGAAAGATTTTTGTCGTTCTTCTTCTTCTTGTGTTCTTTGTTTTATTTTTATTTTTTTCGAACATGTTTAAATGTGTTATTTTAGTTTTGTTAATTGTTAGTTTTTCCTTATAACAAGAAAAAATTTAATCTAATTATATTTCATTGAAAAATAAAATATAATGCCATGTCATTTCCATGTCACTTTATGATGTGTTGACATCATTCGTAGAACAAATATAACCATCAAATTTGTTTAAATCTAAAAGCTTACAACATGTACGTGTAAAAAATTGTGTAAAATCATGTGTCCTATAATTCGGACCGATTTAAATAATACTACTCTCATATTCGTGCAATGCACGTGTTATTGTTGAAAATATGAGAATATTGAGTTTTCTTCTCATCCAGTTCCTCCATTTTATGTTTATTTTTTTTATTTTTTATTTTTACTATAATAACATTTTTAGATAATCTCACTATAAGCTTGTACTTTTATTCTAAAGGATATTGTAAGTATTTTAAAATTTGATAAAACCTTTGACACCAAAATTTAGCTTCCCTTTATAATAGAGATAAAAGCCTCATCTCCTAATAGTTAACTAGAAAATGTCCACACACCCGATAGGTGTGAGAGTAGTGGGGAGTTATAATTCTAAGAGTGGGGAGTTTGAAATAGTTATTTTTTTTATTGTTTTATTTTACTTTTTACATTTTTATCCTTGATGTTAAAATGTAATCCATGATATTTTAATATTTGAGGGTTATAAAGGTAAAAAAAATCAGTTTTAACTAACAACACCTCTTTTCTTAATAATAGTATAGATACTCCTACAAAATGAAAATTCGTTTGCACCAGATTAAATCGATCATTTTTACCCCGTTTTCAAATTGGGCCATCTACCCGACCCGCTTACTCTAACCGGATACGTCCTCCTGCGGTCTCTCATTCACAGTTTCAACTCTCTTTCACTTCACAAATCACAGAGAGGAGAGAGAGAGGCTTGGTTCCACTGAAAATGCCGACCGCCGATGACATTGGGAACCTCCCAATTGACATCACCTTTTCTCGTCTCGGAGGTACGTAAACCACTTTTTTTTTTTTTTTTTAATTTTATTTGGAGTGAAATATATATTGGGGATTGCTGATTGTGATCGGGTGGGATTGAATTGAAGAATGGCTTGTTGATCGGAAAAGAATACCGGTAGATTGGAGGAAACGATTAGCAGCCGTGAGAGCTCGGATTTCTAAGGAGTTCGCTTCCCTTCCCAAAGATATCAATCCCTATTTTCATACCTTAGACCCTGATGGTTTGTTTTCCAACTGAATTTCTCATTGTGTTTTTTGATTTTTGTGGTTTTGGATTCAATGGGTTAATTATTAGAATGCTATTTCCAGGAATTGGTTACTTGGAGGCCAAACAGATATATGATATTCTGGTGAAGTCTGCTCCAGAAAGTCGAAATATATTCGGCCGGCTCTCCGGTGCTGCTGTAAGACATTGGAACTCTTTGTTTCGATACTATGCGCATTCTGGTGGAATTGTAATGGTGGTGTTGTTAACCTTTTGGTTTATATTTTGTGGGCAGGGTGCTTGGGAATCAATTGTGCGTGCTTTCGAGAAGGATTATATTTATCTTGGCGAAGCTGCGCAGATAATGGTTCAAAATGTGAACTATGAGATGTAAGTGTGTGCTTGGTTTGAGATGGGATTAGTTAAGGAGTCTCTCTTTGGTTTGTATGAATAATTTTTCTCCTGCTGTGAAGTCCGTATCAGAAAAAGCAGGTGCAGAAGATTCAGCAACAACTAGCTGAACTAGAGCACAAGGAAGCTGATATTAAGAGAACTGCAGCTCTATCGGCAGCCAAGTATGTGGAGGCTTGTCAAGAGCTTGGATTGAAGGTTTGATTGCGGAATCCTCTACTTGTGCCATCGTAACTGATTTGATAGTTTTTCCGTCTTATAATTGGTGTTTGGTGATAATTTGTTCATTTTGTAGGGAAATAATGTAAGGGCGGAACTTTTAGTGACTGCAAAATCACTTCCTACCACATTCAGCAGGATATTGGAAGTGATAAATGGTGACTCTGTGTCGAGGGCTCTGGAGTATTATTCTAATTTTGTGAGAGATGCTCACACTGAAAAGGATGTAAGCAAACAATGATGTTTTGCTTGTTTATGCTTAATGAAGAGTAGTTTAGCTTTTTTAAGTAGCTGATGGTAATTTGAGATAATTGTTAATAATATTATAACCCCATTCTGTTACTTTTGATGTGATTGCAGAAATCTTTGGTTGTGTTAACAAACTTGAAAGATTTACGTGAGCATCCCCCATCATTGGATGTTTCTGTAGACTTGGAGGTTGTTGATTCTGGGAATGTTCAATCAAGCCATAAGGAGTCAAACAATGTGACAGCGGATGCAGATGCTAATGCCGACAGTATAGACTGGGATTTTTCTGTGGACAGTGCTCAGATTGATTGGGATATTGGTACTGTGGAAGAAACAGAAGATGCTGGTAATGGTTTGGGTCCTTACGAAATGGTTAGTGCCAGTGAGATCTTGCAGAGTTCTCCAAATGAAGCTGCAAAATCTGATCAGGTCCCAGAGGTTTCTGTATCTGAGATATCTTGGGATATTAGTGTTGAAACTCCTCAAGTTGATGCAATTGATGATGTCAATTTGCCGAAAGTTGTTGTTGACAATCAAACATCTGTTCTTCATACTTCAACTCCAACAACTGAAATCAAGGAAGGTAGGAGCCAACTTTTGGAAACAGAGTATAGGAACAAGATTCTGGATGATCTGAATGAGGTATATGACAGTTTGTTGTATGGTTGTATCCCTTTTGTTTTATATATTTTACTTTGCGCACGTGATAGTCTGCTCTTGAGATTCCTAGGATGAATATTGTTAATTATGCTATCAGATCAAAGCTTTTCTAAATCAGCGGTTGGTTGAGTTGAAGAATGAAGAAACTTTGTCATTGCAACATCAAGTCCAGGCAGTTGCTCCCTTTGTGCTGCAGCAGTATGCTCATGATGCCATTGAGACAATGCTATCTGATGTTTGCTTGGCCATTTCTTTGCTGACAAATAGGAAAACGCGGGACTTGATCATGATTCTCAACTCCAAAAGGTAATACCAAATACTTGGACCAGATTTGCTTGCTTGCAAATTCTTTTTTAATTGTTTTTTTTTTTTCAGATGTTTACCCTTTGTGTTTCCTAGAAGAAAATTTTAGCTTTATTTTCAGAAAAAAATGTAAGAGTTGAAGTACTTGGTTAAATTGAATGAAATGTTTAGAAATGGCCAATCCTACTTAGATTCCAAAATTTTAGTTTACTGCAGTTCAATGAATAGGCTATGTTAACTTTGTGTCTGTTCAAGCTATATAGCATGCTCATGTATATTTAAGAGACCTAAGTCTATCCTTTAACTAAATGATTTACATTACTATTCATTTTTGTTTTTGTTTCCTGTCATGAAGTGGAAAACTTGAACTTACTTCAACCTTAATTTAGATTTCTAGACAGACTAGTGAGTTCATTGGAAGAAAAGAAGCATCATGAAGTTAAGTTGAAGGAGGGTTTGAAGGGCTTAGCTACCAAACGCATGGAGCTGCACAACTCGTTATCTTCTTCCTGGCCAAAGCAGGTGAGTTCTTTCTCGACATGTTCTCGAGTGGTCAGATAAAAAGTTACCCTCGTATATAATGAGGCAAGCAGTTGCTGTATTTCCCCCTCCGGGCCCTCCGACATTGACTGCTGCAATAGAACTTTACCATACTCTTAATTTCATTTAAAGAAACTTTGAATTGTTGCCTCTTAGCTCTCTCGCTCCCTGTCTATATCTGGTGTTCTTTGTGTGTTTCAAATTCAAATATTCGGAGAAAAGCAAAAATCTAGCTTTCTCTTGTTATGGGCAATTCCATTTTTGGCACAAAGACTGACTCCTCTTTCAATTACAGGAAGCAGCTCTTGCAAAAACACGCGAGCTTAAGAAGCTGTGTGAGAGCACCCTTTCCTCCATGTTTGATGGTAGACCTGTTCATATAATTGGAGAGATCAATGCCCTTTTGAATAGTGGTGTTGCTGCATAGGAAAATATGTCTCTGGGCTGAAGAAGCTGTGCGAGAGCATCCTCTCATCTATGTTATGTGGAAGAGACGTGTCAATATAATTGGACAAGTGTCTGCAATTTGTGCGTGTACTTTGAACCTCTTCTTTTTACTTGTAACTTTGTGGTGTCTTCTTGGGGGCAAGGCATTGAAGTTGGATAAGCTAAAGCTGAACTATGCCTAAATTGTTGATATGTTTCTAGTGTGAATAGTTTTCAGTTGGTAGTTACAAAATTAGTCAACCAATACAGATTAGAACTCTCTGTATTATATTTGCTTATGACAATGCTGATAACATGTATAACCTGCAAGTGTGGTATATACTCTTAGAGCTCCCTTGATGAATTTTCTGAATGCCACAAAATAGTAAAATTTAGCTGCATGAAGTTTTCCATCAACTGGAAAACACAAAAAGAGACATTGGTCTGACGGGAACATTAAGATATGAAGGATGAAGACCAATACGAATGCTTTATATGAGGTCCATCAAGCAGGTGAGATTACATGTAGACAAACAGGTTCACTACAAATGATGTAATCATTAATGTGCCAAATCATTGCATAAACTGGATTGCCTGTTCAAGAAATTTTACTGCTGAAGTTTATCTACATTGGATTATATCCATCTACGTAAAGAACTCCATTGGATATATGATATATCGCACCATCTACTATCTCAATAACTATAATTGGTTCATTCGCACAAGCAGCAGCAAATAAGATCTTGCTTTAGGATCTAAATCAACAAAACAACACCAAATTACGTCCTGAATTCTTCATGATATAAAATGACAAGACATTGTTAGATCAGCCAACAATATATTTATGGGCTTTACCGCGTGTTTTATAATTAAGTATAGTTATGATTTTTACAACCCATTTCTTGTTTTTATATTGTGTTTATTCCCCACAACTGTTCTTTTTCAAATCGTAATCTTTTCTTTGAGCTAGCACAGTTGAGGGGACAAACACAATATGAAAACAAGAAA
Source organism: Rosa persica (assembly GCA_025331145.1). Classification (NCBI taxonomy): domain Eukaryota; kingdom Viridiplantae; phylum Streptophyta; class Magnoliopsida; order Rosales; family Rosaceae; genus Rosa; species Rosa persica. Next base: position 20,849,437 of record WFKR01000003.1, on the reverse strand, counting down.
ATGAATAATTTCCATCTCTTTGTATTTGTTTTTGGGATGAATAAACAAGTCAAAATAAGATTGAAAAAGAACAAGTATATTGCTGGTTAGCGAGCTAATGCATTTATATAATAACCTGATTGTGTAGTTCACTCCTGAATCGCATGATCAACCTGTTTCATCCAAATTTAGTGAGCCTTGCCTTCGGCGTGGAAGCTTTCCAGCTCAACTCATCCCATCCAAATCTGCTGAGTGCTGACAGTGCCATCCCTGCTTCCTCGCATGATCAACCTGTGGACTGAAACTTTTAACTGCCAAAAAATGTGGAAGAGACGTGTCAATATAATTGGACAAGTCTCTGCAATTTGAACGTCTACTTTGAACCTCTTCTTTTTACTTTGTAACTTTGTGGTGTCTTCTCGGGGGCAAGGCATTGAAGTGGGATAAGCTAAGGCTGAACTATGCCTAAATTGTTGAAATATTTCAAGTGTGAATAGTTTTCAGTTGGTAGTTTCAAACTTAGTCAACCATTACAGATTAGAACTATTTGTATTATATTTGTTTATGACAACGCTGATAACATGTATAACTTGCAAGTCTGGTATATACCCTAGAGCTCCCTTGATGAATTTTCTGAATGCCACTAAAATTTAGATGCATGAAGTTTTCCCTCAACTGGGGCAACACAAAGAGACATTGGTCTGAGTGGAATATGAAGATATGAAGGATGAAAACCGATACGACGGCTTTAAGGGAGGTCCATCAAGCAGTTGAGATTACAACAAATGATGTAATCATTAATGTGCCAAATCATTGCATAAACTGAAGAGAGCACTGCCCTGTTCACGAAATTTTGCTGCTGAAGTTCCTCTACATTGGATTATTTCCATCTACGTACAGAACTTGGCAGGATATATCATACCATCGACTGTCTCAGTAACTATAATTGGTTCATCGGGAGGATTGAAAGCACCGACGTGCACTTGCACCAACATGAGTAGATAGCTAGATTGCATTAAATACACTTTTTGTTTATTAAAAAAAGTTTATTTTAAATATCAAGGATTTAGATTATCTTATAAGGGAAGAATTTCCATTGGTTCATTCGTACAGCAGCAAATAAGATCTTGTTTTAGGACCCATATCAACAAAACAACACCAAATTACATCCTGAATTCTTCATAATATAAGATGACAAGAGATGTTGTTAGATCAGCGGACAAAACATATTTTGGACAAGAGATAATATGCGGCATTTATATATATATATATATATATATATATATATATATATATTTATAGACACACACACACACAAGAGTCCAGTTGCCATGAACAACACTAGTCCATTGAGTACATATTTTGGCAGTTAAAAGTTTCAAACAGGTTGATCATGCGAGGAAGCATGATAGGCACTGTCAGCATTCAGCAGAATTTAGATGAGTTGAGTTGAGATGTAAAGCTTCCACGCCGAAGGCAAGGCTCACCAAATTTGGATGAAACAGGTTGATCATGCGATTCAGGAGTGAACTACACAATCAGGTTATTATATAAATGCATTAGGTGGCTAACCAGCAACATACTTGTTCTTTTTCAATCTTCTTTTGACTTGTTTATTCATCCCAAAAACAAATACAAAGAGATGGGAATTATTCTTTTTCTTGTTCTCATATTTTGTCTATGGGGCCCTTTGTCTATTTCCCTCAACTCTGCGAGGTGAGAGAAGGATTATGAGTTCATGAGTTGACCCAATTAGTCTTGGAAAATCATTTTGCCTATGGTAGTAACACTCCTTATTGGACAACACATGGTAGTTGAAACTACCATAGGCAAAAGGATTTTCCCAACTCAGAATCTTTCATTTGACCTCGGCACAGTTGCTGGGAATAATCAAAGTGCAGTCTTAATATTTGTAACTTGATACTTGTTCTCTCTTTCAATACTCGTGATGCTTACCATCTGGCATAGACTTGTTATCTTTCTTCCTCTTGAGAAAAAGGTCTTTAATCCTTGGGATCCAGCCAACTAGTTGATCTCATCAGGAAATTCCATATATATTATTCTGGCTCCCTCTCTCTCTCTATTTTTTTTTCCCTGAAATTTTGATTTGGAGTTTGGGGTCATTCCACATATAGATATTTAGACAAATTTGATATTAAAATACCACTAAATTCGATGTTCTAGTCCTTATTAGAATACCACGAGGTCACTAGGATAGATTTAATTTCCCACCCTGGATAGGACAAACATAATTGATGTTGATCTAGGACAGTAATGGATAAATTATTATGCAGTAAATTATTTTCAAAGAACCACATGGAGGAACACATTTCCACATTATGAGTTTACAGTTGAGGGTATTACTGTATAGTGCATATAAGAGTACAAGATCAGGTAATATCAAGATCCTGGTGATTACTTTATTAAACGTAAAGGTATTGGTTTTTGGCTCTTTAATTTTTTTTCTTTTTTTTTTCAAATTTCATATTAGCCGGGCTTAATTGGTACTATTCCCAGTTTGGCGCCGGCAGATCAAGTATCATGGTCCGTCTCAACCTCCAGCATGTAATGTTTCTTAAACCAAGCTTTACATTTAATTGACCAATTATAGCTCTCTTTTGGTAGTCTAACCAACACATATTTGGCTGCTTTTACTGCAGAAGTGTGAAGTCAAGTTGATCAACTATCATGACTGTGATGGGCTATAGAAACAAAGTGCAAAGGCTTCAAAAACATATTGCCAAGAAAATATGGTATGTTCCTTACCGTATCATAAATGCATATTGATTTTGTTTAGTGTTTCCGAATTGTGTTCTTCTTAATGTTTAATGAAATCACTGAAATTTTAGGTTGGGATTTAAGATCTAGTGAAAGTTGAGATTTGATGGTAGTATGTCTGAAATTTGAATGGCATTTGTGTAGGTCTCCCAAATTCGAGATTTCATGCAGAGCGTGGGATAGGAGCCAACTTTTGGAAAGAGAGTATAGGAACAAGATTCTGGATGATCTGAATGAGGTATTTGACAGTTTGTTGCATGGTTGTATCTCTTTTGCTTTTTATTTTTTACTTTGTGCACGTGATATCGTCCGCTATTGAGATTCCTTGTGATGAATATTGATAATTCTACTATCAGATCAAAGCTTTTCAAATCAGCTGTTGGTTGAATTGAAGAATGAAGAAACTTTGTCATTGCAACATAAGGTCCAGGCAGTTGCTCCCTTTGTGCTGCAGCAATATGCTCATGATGCCACTGACACAATGCTATCTGATGTTTCCTTGGCCATTTCTTTGCTGACAAATAGGAAAACACGAGACTTGATCCTGATTATCAACTCCGAAAGGTAATACCAAATACTTGGACCAGATTTGCGTGATTGCAAATATTTTTTCGGATGTTTACACTTTGTGTTTCTTAGAAGAATTTTTTTCAAAAGATGTTAGAGTTGAAGTACTTGGTTAAATTGAATGAAAGTTTTAGAATTTCCCAATCCTACTTAAACTCTTAAATTTTAGTTTACTGCAGTTCAATGAATAGGTCATGTTAAATTTGTGTCTGTTCAAGCTGTATAGCATGCTCATGTATATTTAAGTAAACTTAGTTCTATCCTTTGACTAAATGTTTTCCATTACTATTCATTTTTGTGTTTGTTTCTTGTGATGAAGTGGAATACTTGAACTTACTTCAACCTTAATTCAGATTCCTAGACAGATCGATTAGTGAGTTCATAAGAAGAAAAGAAGCATCATGAAGTGAAGTTGAAAGAGGCTTTGAAGGGCTTAGCTACCAAACGCATGGAGCTGCACAATTCGTTATCTTCTTCCTGGCTAAAGCAGATATGAGTTCTTTCTTGACATGTTCTCGAGTGGTCGGATAACAAGTTATCCTAGTATATAATGGGGCAAGCCCTTTTGAATAGTGGTGTTGCTGCATAGGAAAATGTTTGTCTCTGGGCTGAAGAGGCTGTGGGAGAGCATCCTCTGTCAATATAATTAGACTATCGATACCCTTATGACTAGTGGCCTGCTTCTGATGATGGTAAAATATTCTACAATTTGACAATGACGATTGTAAAATGACAGTGCTAACATTTTCAAAAACAATAGAAGCCATGCCGTTTGTTGAAAGCATAATCTGAAAATCTTGGTGGCTGCAATCTAGCATGAGCCGTGTAATTTTATTTTATTTTTCTTTTTTATGAACTTTGAATGACCAAATAGTTATATCAAGACCCTTTTGTGGAGCAGTCAAACAGACCTATGAACAGGCTGGGGCAAAGTTTTCAGATAAGGAATATAGATACTCATAGAGAGTAAGGAAGTACAATATCTTGAAGTTAAGCTTGTCAGACAGTAATAAATTGGCTATGAACCTGAGAAAAAAAGAGAGCAGAATAATCTTCTATGGGAGTGCCAGTGAAAATCAAAATCCAAGGAATTGTGGATTTGAGATCCTCACAATACATTTCTCCTTTTTATTCACATAGATAAAGAGGAGAATTGTGCCAGTGCCAATACTTCAGATAGATGAAGTGTTAATAGTACAATAACTAAAGTAATTTGTTAGGATTCATCGAGTCAGATCGGGCAACAAGGTTTGTTTCCCTATCGAGCTTGACTGTGAACAAACCAATCTCATTTCTGCTTAAAATCTTCCAACCTTTTAAGACAGATTGCCAATTAAGCCGGTATATACAATCTATAGTTTTGTAGAAATCTGTCATGTAACTGTAACAATGTAGAACATACAGAATGACAGAAATCTGTGTAGTTGATAATAGTCTATCTGGTATTGGATTGAATACCACCTCTTAAGGCTAAGACATCATTAGACCGCGTAGCTAAAATGACACACAGACCATGCCTCTGACAATCTAGCTGATTGTAGAGTACATTTGTTATCAAACATCCAATCCAGTACATTCAGTTGTGCCTGTACTGATCACTACTACTTTCAAATGGAAAAATAGCTCAATGTAGGTGAGCCCATGAAGCGGGTGTTGGTTGAACGGAAAGATCTCTCGAAGGGGTCAACTTGGGTACCATCCGCTCCATTGCCATTCCCCTTCAGCTTCTGTATTAGTTGTGTTAGAGATCCCACAACTTCAGACATTGGCGGCCGGAATTCCTTCACTGGCTGTTCAAGATTCAGAGAGACAGACAAAACAATTTAGTTTTGCCAAACTAGTAAGAACTACTCATCAAAGAATTTACATGTTGCCACACAGAAGTTAAGCTGTGTTATAGAATCCAATGTGCTTCTACCTGTATACAGAGGGAGATAATATCAGCAAAATTTGAGAGAGCCTTGGAGGAACATGTCTTTTTAATGCCTGGATCGATCATCTCATCCAGACTCTCAGTGTCATGAAGCCGCAATGAAGCCCATTTCACCAGTGATTGCTCTTCCCTTGGTCTTGAACTATGTAATAAACAAAGGTAACATGTTGAGAATCAAGAAACATGACAATAGTATTTTTAAATAGGAGAAAGGCTCATGAATAATGCATACCTATCAGAAGGTTTCCTTCCTGTCAAGAGCTCCAAAAGCAGCACTCCGAAGGCATAGATGTCACTCTTTGTCTTATCAAACCCTGGTAGGCCATGCTCAGGTGCAATGTAGCCAGTATCACCAACAGCATTTTCTGAAGCCTGTTTTTATCAAAACGCAATGACAATTTGGATATAAGCAGTTCGATAGCAAATGTTTTGTATCAAGGGGTTCATATAAAGAAGCTTAGAGCTGAAAAGACATGTTTTCTTTACTGGGCCTCAATTTGATAGAAATTTTTTTGTATCAGCAAAGGGAGCAGAAAATCTTCAATATTAGTTTCAATTGCAAATTAAAACTGGATTTATTGACAGTATATACCTTCAGTTTAAGACTATTGCTCATAAGTGGCCTCAAAATAGCAAGTCCGCAGTCACAGATATGAGGAGCAAGTTCTTCATCAAGTAAGATATTGTCGCTCTTCAAGTTGCCATGAGCTACTGGAGGCGACAATGTGGAGTGCAGATAGCTGAAAAGTGAAAATGCCATTTGCAAAGAGAGTCAATAAAATCTAAAAGAGTACGCAAAATATGAACTTGAACTTGTCTGACAACAATATAGAGTGCTTACTCCAAAGCTTGAGCAACACCAAGAGCAATTTGGAGACGGAGGCCCCAGGACAGAGGCTTGTATGCATCGCTGTGAAGTGCCTCATCAAGGGATAAATTTCCAACATATTCATACACAAGAAGATGTTGTCCATGCTCCACACAATAGCCAACAAGTGGTACAATGTTTGGATGCTTCAAACGCGAAACAGTCCAAACGACATCCAGGAATTGTTCTTCTTCATGGAAAGAGAGTCCAGACATCTTGATGTTCTTTACAGCCAAAATCTAAAACAAGGGAATCGCAGTCAAACTTCTCATAAGATTCAAAATAGTTGACTGTCATTAAGTCTCTACAATTATTCTAAAGGAAAATTCAGGTATATACTTGGCCATCAGGAAACTCGGCTTTGTAAACAGAACCAAGAGATCCTTGGCCCAGAAACTTTTCTTCCGCAAAGCTGTTCGTAGCTGACTGAAGCTCTGCCACAGTATATAGTTTGATTCTCACTGGGAAACTGCATTTATCAGAGAAACTTTTTCTTCTAGTTTTCTCTACTCTGCTATGATAAACTGGAGGCAGTCGCCTTGGAAGTAGAATGGGTGGCCTGAAAGTCAGTATTGGTGGGCTTTCTTCTCGTGCGTTCATAGGACTATCTATAACCAGATAAAAGGGATCGAGTTAAAAGGCATTAAGTAATGATGCAGCAGAAGGAGTAACTAAAACAAATTCATCAAAAATCTATCATTTGTGCTATCAATCAGATACCATGTACTGAGTGAACTATGTACTTCAAACTAGGATCAGCTGGTTTAAATAAGATGTCTGAATAACCATGTACAGATGATATCATCACCTAAATGTTTTTGATAGCTAAAATCATTTTAATCCATGAGATGATACTAGATGTAATAAGAATTTTGATTTCTGACTTAGAATAGGGTTTGCAAGCATTGGCTCATTTAAAAATTAGAGGTCAGGTACATATACTTCACTATCAGCAGAATACTATGTACTTTAAATGATTAATATAATTGATACATTATCAGTATGCAAGTGAGTAAAAGTTCACCTTTGGCCGTATTTATGACTGAGAAAGAGTGAATTGAACTATTACTGCCCCCCAAAGTTATAAGCTTCTGTGCACGTGATTGTTTGATACGAACTGCAATGTAAAGTGCCACACATGATGCGACTAGAGTTCCTCCACCAATCATAAAAGCTATTCCTCCAGGGCCAAGCCTCCTCTTCTTGTGTCCACCTAATTTGGTAGAGGGCTTGCTCTTCTCCATGGCACTTGACTGAGTTGCTGGAGGGGGGTGGATGTTCTGTTCAATGACACTTGCCTGCGTTTCCAGAGGGAAATCCCAGGGTGGATAGTTGTCCCCTGGAAGATGAAAACTATTTCCCCCAATCCTGAAAGGAAATCAACATTTTGATGTCTACTTCTTTATTTGAATTGTGGGCAAAGGAGAGGTAACCACAGTTGATCACTTACCATAAATTTGGTATGGACTGAAAATGACTGGGGATGATACCACTGAAATAATTGTCTTGGATGTTCCTGATAATAGAAAGTGCCAAGAAATCAAAACAATAGATCAATGAAAATGCAAAACACTGCAAAAAGCATGCAAGTAGAAACCTACAGATCAATTAGTGGAAGTTCGGCTAGGTAAGCAACTGATCCAGTGAATTGGTTCTTCTGCAAGTACCTGCAGATACACCAAAATGAACTTATAAATTTGATGTGCCACGCACTAAAGTATAGCAGGTTGACTAGAACAAAAACAAAACTCACAGTCCAGTGAGATTTGTGAGGGATCCAAATGAACTTGGCAGATCTCCGGTAAAGTTATTATATGACAAATCCCTGAAAAAGTCACAAGAGAGTCATTACATATTCTGTTTCTGACCATCTTCCAAACTGTAATTTTGTGTCTCAACTAGATCTCACTTTCATCCAATGGCAAAAAATCTCAGCAAAACTATTGTATAGCAACATTTTAAAAACTATGCATCTTTTGTATAATGAGTAATGACAAATTCATTCCCCAGTCACTACTTATTTCATGTCACCTAAGTACAACATAAATTAACTATGTGATATAAGCTTACATTTCTCTTAAATTCTGTAGGCCTGTAAAGACATTGCCGATGGGTCCAGCTAACAAATTGTGGCTTAGATTCCTGTATTAAAAAGAAAATAATGGTATTGAGTACAATGAGATTATGACTGAAAACACACTAATGAAAACCAGAAAAGTTAGCAGGGAGGGAATAAGCAACTCACAAATGTCGGAGACTTTTCATGCCAGGTAAGGATGGGGGAATATTTTGGATGAAACAGTTGAATGCCATATTTCTGCAGACACGAGATACCAGAGTTATCAAACCTATAAATATATAAATTACACGGTTGCATGAATGAGGCATATTACTTACATATGAGTCGCATTGGGGGGTAAGACATATGGAATTTCACCACCAATGGTATTGGAACTAATATCCCTGGAAGAAGAAAGATGAAAAGATTCAGGAACAGGTATGCTTACACAACTATAGTAGGTTGAAAAAAAAAAAAAAAAAAAGTAGAACCACTTACAGTTGCTTCAAACTGTAGAGATTATAGATTTCGGCAGTAATATACCCGGAGAGGTTTAGACCATTAAGTTTACTGCATAAGATTAAAGGGGAAGTTAGTTCTTCATAATACAGCACTATACCTCAAGTATTGTAAATAATAAATAATGGTGATATGTGCATTACAGGTATATCACAGAAGAGCCAAAGCATGACACTCCATTCCATGATTCATCGCAAGGATCCCCACCATCCAATCTCCAACCCGTCAGCTGTGGCGGTTTGTTGAGGGTCTTGTAAAGATCTTGAAGAGCTACGACTGATAAGGGAGCAATATAAAAAATCAATAAATATATGATCTGGTAGGCAATGGTATATACTTCATCTACAATACAACTGTTAAAAAACTTGCACTTTGTTTCAGTCACCTGGAACTTTCATCAAACAGGTGGTGTGGATGTAAGGCCAAACACACACATGATGCTCTTAAGCATCTTAACTTCACCAAGGAGATCATTTGTCGCACTTTTCAAAGATTGATTATGTGGCTATCCTTTTGATCTTTAAATTATATGAAGTTCCTAAATGAACCTAAAATGAAGAGTGATGAAATGAAGTTCCTTTCTCGTAGGTTTTAAGATGCTACTTTTCAAATAAACCCAGAAAACTATTTCTACAGTAAGAAAATACGACAGGTCGTTTCCCATAAACAACTTGTGTCGTACAACTAACTGACCACAAAATTTTCCCGCCAAAATTTTCTTTTCCGAAGAACACAGGATTTCCGTGACCTTTCTGTGTTTGGCTACTGAAAAAATTACAGAGAAAATTACCTAAAGCAAAACTCTAATTTTTCGCTTCAAAACATGAATAAGAAAAACTCTGTTTCTCTTTTTCTCCGGTACCGGAATTTAGAAGATTCCGATATACTTAATTTCAGTGATTAAATAGGGAAAAACGAACACTATTCACCGAAGTAGATAAAATCAACAAATCTAACAAAGAAACTCCGAGAAAATAAAGAAGAAACTGAAAGATTCGACAAGTTACCGTCAAGTGGATCGGTAAAAGCCCCAGCCGGGGAAGCCACCAGAACCGCCGCGACGAGAACCGCCAGGAAATACACGAACCAGTACAGCTTCGCCATTTCTTGAAAATCAGGCTAAATCTGTGTCGAGAACAAATAGAAATCGTCAGAGAAACAGAGAATCAAGCCAAAAACGAAAGCTCTGCTTTTGGTTGCGGAGATGAAGTAGTAACTACTAAAAGCAAAAATCAAAAAATCGAAACCGCTCCATTTTCTCCGAAACCAAGCAGAACCGAGATCGGTGAAGAAGACTGTAAAAACCGACCGAATCGCAATCAAGAAATCGGAGCTAGTATGAAGAAAACCAGCTCGAAATTACTTCGACGGAGCTCTAGGGTTTGAGATTGTACCTTTTGGAAAAAGCAATAGACGCAGAAGAGAGAGAGAGAGAGAGAGAGAGAGAGAGAGATTGTAAAGAAGCGAGAGAGGGTTTGGAATTGTGTGCTGTGGAGGTTGAAGAAAGCCAGAGGCTGGTACTGTCTAAACGAGCACGAGAATCGCTTATTTGCTAGCTGGATGACACGTCAGCAGGAAACCGTTTTCTCGTTTCCCCATACGCACGTGCCGCTTCTCCAGGTTTGTAAGTTTGTTAGAAGCCGGTAAAGGCAGACGGGCTGTGGGCCTTAATAAAACCCGGCCCGGCCCATGCTCCTTAGAGTTTAAAATTGAAAAAAAAAAAAAAAAAAAAAAACGGAAGCTTTTCAAGCTCTGTGGATCAAAGCTCTCTCTGCTATGGCGGAAGGAGGGGAAGAAGATGACTACATGGGAGACCTCTCTCGATTTCTGTCTCCAGAAGCTTCCGGTCCTCTCTCGACGAAGGTAAGGTTTCTCCAGAACCCTAGTTTTGATTTGTTGGTGAGCAAAACCTGGAACTGTAACGGTGTCTATCTCTGTCAGGTTTCGAATAGCAAAGCCTCGAGTGTTCAAGCCGCTAAGAAAAAACCGAAAGCACTGAATTGGCAAGAGCAGCGTAAGATTGATAGGGAGAGAAAGCAACGAGAGGAGGATGAGAAAACGTTGGCGAATATAGAGGCGCCTATTCCGCAATCCAACATAGGGTTCAAGCTCTTGAAGCAAATGGGGTATACCCCAGGCTCTGCCCTTGGGAAGGAGGGGTCGGGCCGGGCTGAACCGGTGAAGGTTGATATCCGGCGGTCGAGAGCTGGAATTGGGAGGGAGGATCCTCATAAGGAGAAGAGGAAGAGAGAGGAGGTGAGGAGTGAGGAGGAGAAGAGGAATGAGGAGAGCTTGATGGAGGAGTTTGGGTGGAGGAAGAAGTCACAGTGGCGGATTCGGAGAGTTGTGGTTAATTTTAACAAGGCCAAGGCGGTTTTGGATCAGTTGGAGAATAAGGAGGTTGTGCCGCCGGAGAAGAATGAGGATGAGGAAGAGGAGGGGGGAGAGTCGGATGAGGAAGAGGAACAGATTACAGAAGAGGTATGGTTCTTGAGTGATTGTGTTTCTTTTATTCTAAGAGGAGTCTGGTTGAGCATATTTTGAGATTAATGCGAGGGAAATTGGGTCTAAAACCATGTTTGGTAGGAATAGCAGAGACTGTTTGGATGATTCTGATAATTGTCATTCAAATCGAAACTGATAATGGGTTATGTTTTAGTTGAGTTACATTATATGAATTGATCTAGCAAGTTGAAAAGAATGATCACTTTTTTATGGTTGAGCTATAGCTATTATGTAATGTTGTGTGTGCTCGAAGAATTTAAATAAAGTTTTGTTCAGCATGTCATTGCTCTACTTATTGGTATTTGGATTTCCATTGTCCTTATATGTTTAGTGATCAAGTGGAGACTTAAATTAGACTTGGATAAATTTAGGAGATGGTGTTAAAAGAAGAGTATAATGACTTAAATTGAGCTTGGGAATCACTTAAGAATGTCAAAAGAAAGTGTCAGCTTTGTACATGTAACAACCAAGAGCGAAGGCCAAGGAAATTTATCCTGGTTTTTGCAGCTTTGCTATTCCCCATTATCTTTCCTTGGTGTAATAGGATTAGGCCATTCTCCATTTGCATATGAATTTCAGAGTGTGCTTGTTAAGTCAAGTCTGTTAAGCATGTGCAGTGTTTCCTTCCATTCCTACTTAACTCCTCTTCTCTTTATTACCTTTTGATTGTTGCTTGATATTACTCAATAGACCTGAAAATTATTTGTTCGTCGAAATATCCTGCCCTGATGATTTCTCTGTTCTTGTTGCAGGATTTACAAGAGATATTGATGAAACTGAGAGATGAACATCGATACTGCCTCTTCTGTGGATGCCAGGTAAGCATAATACGTGGCTGTGCATAGACTTGATGTTTACTTTCCAAGAAGGAATTTGAGCTGTAATTGCTTGTGTGCAATAGTAGAACCCCAATCCAGTTTCTTTTAACTGTGTTGTTACAAAATTTGCTTTTCATTTCAGTATGAATCAACGGAGGAACTATTATCCAGCTGCCCTGGAACTAATGAAGACGATCACTGAACTTAATTCCCGATGTGTGGACATGCCAGAATGTATTCCGTGTTTGACAGAGAATACTGAGGGGTAATGCATCTCTATTTGGAGATGGGTGTACTTGCTTGCAATGAAGGATTTTTCGTGCTTGCAACCGACTTACTGTGCCTTGATATGCAACTCTGTGAGTCAAAAGCCAGTAGGAAGGCCATGAAGTTGCTCGCAGAGAACTTCTGTAAATTTCTGCAGTCCTGGAGCTAGCCCCTTACCTCAGAGGGAGGTGCCGTTAGGAACGCCTCTGAGCATTGGTTGAGTTTTCTCCCATATGGGGATAGTGTATAAGATGTAGAATTTGTCATGCATATACATCGGAACCTATCAACTAGGGTACTTAATTGAAAGGCTGAAGCCGAATGCTACAAGTTTATGTTGGTTTGTGGCTATGGCATACTTGTCTTTCTTCTTCTTCTTCCTTGTTTTTTTGTTTTTTTTTTTTGGGCAGTATTTTCTGCAAAACCACTTGAAACACTGATTAGTCCCTAAAAAATTTCAACTGGTAAAGGTTTTAATTTTTGAAAATAGATTCCAGAGACCCTTTATAATACAGTGCTTCATCTTAGGTTCCAAAGCTTAGATGCTTTACAATCTGCAAGGACTCAGGACTCCCCAGTGAAGTCGTTCATCAATTAATGGATTGGTTCGCCTGTGTACGTCGCCGGTTTGAACTCACACTTGTTTATGGCCATAATGCAATTTCAGCTCTGTTCTTTGGAGCACAGATGATGGATTATTTACCAGCTCCCTTTGGATACTTTCGTTTTTACCTCAAACCAGTTGATAAAATTAAGAATAAGCTACATTCACATGGCAAGCACAGCACCTGAGTGAACTAGTGATTCAAAGTAACCCATAAAATACCACCGATCACAGGATTGCAATTCAAGCAGTAGCTTAAAGGTAGTTAAGCAGTTCAAGCCTTCAAGGCTAACCTTAATTAATCATATTCTTAGTCTTAAGTCTTAAGTCTTAACACGTAAAAGGAGTCAGTTTGGGCTCCCCCCAACAAGAAGCCATGGTTAACCAGCAAAAGTTACCGAAGTTTTAGGCTTGGATTACAAATACACTGAAGGGCTACTTTTAAAGAGACCAATGCATGTGTTGACTGGAGGAGTCGTAGCCCCTGGAGTTTCCAAGTTCCATATTTTGCTGCCTCCTACCCTGTTGAGACAACTGGAGCTCACCAGAGTAATGATTGTTATGAGGCTGCGAAATTTGACCAAGACCCAGATCAGGAAGCATCTGATGCGAACTGCTACCAGCCTCATTTCCCTTGAAACCCCATGATGTGTTTGGAAATGGATTGATGGTGCCAACATTAGCTATTGAATGAGCCACGGGTGCCCCTGGGGTGTTTATGAAGGCATTTGTCCCAACACTGCGGTTTCTAGAGTCCCATGATTGATTTGACAGAAGAGAGAGAGCACAGCTTGAGTCGGTGACTCCTGTGACGCATTCTCCCGGAGGAATTCCAGGACCAGGATAACTGGTACCACCGGCTGACCCTTGCAGGTAAAGATCAGATCGAGTATTCTCAGGGTTGCTCTGCCATGGATGTTGAAGAAACTTTCCGGTGGCAGTGACAGTTTGATTTCCAGGTGGCCGCTCAGAAGTTCTTGCAGTTGGCCATTCATCTCTCCCAGCCCTTGGGTATGCAGTGAAGTCCATCAGAAAGCTTCCAACTCGGCTGGTGTTTTCTATCATTCCAAGTACAGTTGTCAAGTAGGATAAAGGAAATGAAATTATACACAGTATACAGCTGTTATAGAGTGCAACTTGACTGGTGATTTGGTAATGGCTAACCATAAATAGACGAAGAGAAACGGCCAAAACGTGTAGACATCATGGATCCAGGTTGTGGCTTTCTCCTACGCTCATTATGACCAGCCAGGCGTCTACGGCAACTACGTTTCCCTTGGTCAAATTCAGGAAGCTGATGAAATCTGGACAGAGATATCAGTTTATTAGTTAAATTTGTAATGAAAGAAAATCATTTCTCATCTTACTAGTCTCAACCAAAGACAAAGCACATTGTAAACTAAACAAAATATATATTGGACTACTTGGGACAATTGTTTGTGTAGTTTGGCTAAGTGAGGGTCTGGAATTTATTTTGTAATGGCATAAGACACAACTGATGAGACATTGAATTCGCTGGATCGCACCACTGAAATGTTCTTTCACAAACCATGGCAGAAAGAGCTAGACTTACTTTGCAATATACTAATAAACATAAATTCAGAGCACACTAGTTGAACTGCCAACAGAAACAAAAACAGATGTCATCCTCCACAATCCAACACAATACACTACTATGAATTTACAATAAAAAGAGCATCTAATTATCCTAATAATCAAATGCTTCTAGTTTGAAAGGACAGACTTAGGGTTAATTATGCAAGAGACTTTTTTTTTTTACGGCATATGCACGAGACTGATGTGTACACTTTTCTGTCACTAAACTGAGAGGACTGAATGAGTGAAGTATTACTTGCCATATCTAAATTTGTTGTCTCGTTCTCGTAACTGTTACAGCTATGATATATTATTTAGATAGTCTTGTATGCTTGATATGGCAGTATAACTAGGCAAGTAAATTTTTAATGGTGGACCTACCATCACATATATCCAATAAGAAAGTTTGAATGCCAAAAAAAACATCATAACTGTAGGGTTTATTCTATGTGATTTGTGAAGTAAATTTAACAATAAGGCATATATTAAATCCATCACACATTCAGTTATATATAAACCTAGATTATCCTCAAAACCATCTAGAAACCGCATGTACGAATTGCATGGTTCCCACATGTGAGTTCAAATCAATTAAGAACGACCATAACTTATAGAAATGTGAGTTCAATAAGTATAACAACACAGAGCTACATGCAATTGATGACTCATCATTCCTCAAATAGGAAAGAGAACTGCTTTTAACGGTTTGTGATGCAACATTTGAACTCCACCATAACTTGCCAGGATTCAAATCTAGCATCTAATGGATCTTAACTAAAAGGAATGCACATTTGATAATCAGATTATTGGGGCAGAATTTGGTATTGGACATCATTACGGGTTCTATGTCCTATGATTTCCAGGATATAAATTTCTTCCTCATTCATGAGGATTGGAAGTCTTAAATAGTCTGTTAAGGATTTGAAGTCATAAATTGTATGTTAGTTCAGCGTTCTCTTCCTCAGAATAGGATGTCTCCTGAATAGTATGTCAGGATTTAAATATAGATTAGGTAGTGGTGCTAACCCACTATCTTAAGCATCTGGTGGTAGGTCAGACGCTCTACCTATGCCTACAAGCGAATAGCTTCTCCAAAAGGCTTTTTTTATTCTAATACGAACTGTGTGTTTCTTTTAATATTACATAACATTGGGGATTTTCGTGTAAATATGGTCCAACGAAAATGAATTTTAACATTTTTCTCCAAACTCAGAGCTGGTAAATGGTAGCTAAGTTCAGTTCACCTACAAGCACCAGCAAGCACAACTGGAGAATGCCAACTACCTAGATGTTTGATCTTAGAAGATAAATGTTTCTACACATTAACAGTGCTGTAATGTTTCTACACATTAACAGTGCTGTAGTAATTGAGTCATAATTGTATTTATCAAACTTGAGCTTTTTTCTAAACCAAAGTTAGACAGACAGAGAAAATAATTGATAGCTTTTGGAAACCTCAAGGTAAAGATTGGTAAGATATAGCATGCCAGAAATTGGTTAATTCAGAGGACCCCAGAAATTTCCATGATCAGTAAAAGGAGGGCTGATTTCCATGACAGTCCTACGAATCAGTGAAATCTACCTTTAAGTAGAAGGACTCCAAAAGACAAACATTAATTGAGGAAGCCATGGTGTCTAAATTCATCATACTACATCATTTGTTTTGGGAAAAAGATGCTCTTCCACCGCCAAAAAGAACCCAAATAATTTTTTTTTAATCAATAAACCAAAACCCAAAAAGAGGCAAGAGCCCTGTAGTATAAACAAACTTAGAGAATAGCCTCTAAGAGAACTATCTGGGAGAATTCCCAGAACAAGCCATCAGGCAAGAACATCAATGCAGGAGGCATACAACTACCCAGACCAGCTTTCCATGTAAATCAACAAAAACAGGACCAAACAACACACACCCAATCAGAAAACAAACAAATCCAAAAGCCCCATCAAGGTCCAAGCTAAATAACAATCAAAAATCTATAAGGAGAAGAACCCATTAGCAAATAACACTTGAAAAAGTGTATGCTCAACTGTGAAACAGCACACAACTGAAATTTAAAACCAAAAAAAAAAAAAAAAGATTAAAAAAAATATATATAAAAATAGAAAGAGCAAAAAGGGGGACTAGCGATAGTGGTTGCTGACCTGCTACACTGCTGGCAAAACCTCTGTTCAAGGCCGGCAACAATAACAGTAGGGGTCTTGGAGTGCATGGCACACACTTTGTGCCTGGAATAGTAAGCTTTAACATCACTCAGATCTACGTTGCAGCCCTCCACCTGGCACCTCGGAGGCAGGCCCTGATGGACCAACCCCGCACCACCACCGCTCCTCTGCTTCTTGGGCGGCGTGGCCCCGGAGGAGGAAGACCCGGACCCGGATTTGGGTGGGTTGGGTCCGAGAGCGGCATCCTCAAAGTAGATTTTGCGGCCGAATTTGAGGCCGTTGAGGGACTCCTCGGTGCAGGAGTTGTGGGGTGGGGAGGAGGAGCTGCCTCCTGAGTCAGTAGTGGTCATAGAGGTCGAGCCCATTTCAGTAGATTGTGAAAAGGAGACCTCTGCTCGTCTCTAGAGCCCATTCATCATCATCATAATTGTGTGAAGAAATGAATGGAGAGAGAGAGAGAGAGAGAGAGAGAGAGAGAGAGAGATAGTCTAGTCTAGTCTTAGTGTAAAGGAGTGGTAGTGATCAGAGGATGATAAAGTTGCTGGCTTAGTGTGGAGGGAGAGGGGCACGCAGCCACCTGACAGTGGCCCATGCCAGCTCGCTCGCTCGGCCTCACAGTCTCACAGAGAGAGAGAGAGAGAGAGAGAGATTGTTTTGTTTCTGAATTGGAGTGGTGCACTTGTCTGAGAGACACTCTGTGACTGTGTACAAAAATAATGGAGCAAAACGCAGAAAAAAGGAGAGAACTGATTGATGGGTAGGACAGGAGTATGCACTTTATGAGCTTCCTGTTTCTCTGCTCTCTCTCTCTCTCTCTCTCTCTACAGGCACAGGCAAAGGAGGTAGCTTTACCAGAAGCTCCTTTTAAGTACTTGATAATTACACTTACTCAATTCTCCCAAGATTATAACTTTTCTTTTTTGCCTTGGGGGTTGATATTATTATGCTACTGCCCTATGAAGGAGATATGGTGCCCATATGCATCACCATGCATGGGACCCACCTTTTGGATTACCTGATTTCAATTGTCTAATTTACCCCTCTCTTTTTCTTTTTTCTTTTTAATCATTCAACAAAAATTAATTATTCTTGTAGAATTGAGAAGACCGACGATCACGTACGACAATACAAATAGATAGCTGGATATCATCAAATTCACATTTTAGTTATTAAAAAAAATAAAATTGACTACAAATATCAAGAGTTCAGCTCATATCACCTTATAAGTATCAACCTGTTAGGTATTTACATAGTTTGTGCATAGAAGAATTTTTTATTTACAACACATCTAAAAATATTTTATCTTGTACAAAAATGTATATTTAAAAATTAACTAATATTGTGATTTTTTTAAGAAAGAAATGACAACTATATTTCAATAAAGATAGTATTACAAAGATGTGTAGCATAGCTATGGCTGACCATGTTGAACGAGCTCGAGCCGTATATCGCACCACTTCCATCAACCTGTTGATGGTAGACTCGATTTTCAACAAGTCTACAACACGAAAATACTTCTATCTAAATACATATAAGACCGAATTCCCTAGGCATGGAATTATTATATAACGCAATACTACTCGCAAAAAAATAATTGAAAATTTCGATCTCAACTTACACGTAAACTTATAAGAAAACTAAAGTAAAATGTCAACAACAAAATAAAATAAAAATTATTAAAAAATTACTTCACCCACTCTAAATATAGAGAAGTGCAAGATGCTGCTCAATGCAAACAAAGTGATATTTAGAAGAAGAAAAAAAATTATAAGTTAAATATTGAAAAAAAATTAAAATTGAATGAACATTTGTAAATCTTTTAAATTAATATTAGCTATGATTAGTGATTACTTTTTTTCAAATTAATTATCACTTCAAACCATAAAGAAAATTCATTTTTAACTTTTGGCCTTCACTGTGAAGTACAAGCTGAAATTGACAATCTCACTTTGATGTGCAAAGAAATCATGTTCCATTTTGACATGCAAAGAAATGGAACCCACCAGACTCTTTTTCTTCTCTTTTGTGTCTTTCCTGCAAGTATGTGTGGTCCATTCTCACTTTTTCATCAGCCAAAATCCCCCTGTTTTTCCTTTCTTATTTTTTATTTCTCTTTTGTGGTTAAGAACTAAGAAATAAGAACTATATTTGCAAGAACCAATTTGACATTCGACAAAAAAAAAATTGCAAAAAGAAACAAAAACAGAAAACAAAAAATTGAGTTAATTTGTCATTGATTCACCTATCGGTAATTTTCTCTTGTTCTTACTTTGGTTTTTTTTTTTTTTGACAATTCTTATTTTTATTTCTACTTGAGAAATATGGTAAACTGTCTCATTCTAATACCCAGGCGCAAAGGGTGTCGAGCTAAAGACCATGCGGTCTACCATAATTCACGCGAAGCTGAGTCCCGCATATAAGAGACATCAATATTGAAGAAAATCATAAAACTGCCAGTTATTAAACCAATTTCAGCTTGCAATTATTCACACAAATGAGTACTTCCATTCCCAAAACGAACATGCAGAAGAAACAATTGCTTAACAAATCATTATAATTGCATAACTTATCTCAATTGAAATTGTATTTTGAAATCCTAATCAATCTCTACCTTTGTCTCTCGTCTTTTGGTCTGTTCATTTTCTCTCTTTCTCTCTCTGAATGAAGCAAATTACAGATCTCGATATGATATTGTTGCTAATAGGTGATACTAAAAGGGTGTTTCTGTCAATTCTTATCTAACAGAAAAATTAATAAGAAAATAAAGAAAATGCATGCATAGGCTTTAAAGGTCTGCATGGGCCTTAGGACCACTCTACATGGGAATACAAGCACTAGGCTTTGTGGATGGTAATTGACTAAAATTGTAGTTTCATAATTTGCTAAATTATATATATGTTGAAGGAAACCCGAATTATGTGTGCTTGGCCCAAACAAGATTACTTGTTTAGTTGTAGTAGGATATAATATTGTTGATCTCCTAATCAATGTTTGAGTATGCTTTCTTGTACTCTAAGATATTGTACTTATAATTATATAAAAATAGGTCTTATCAATGAAATCATCCAAGTATTATAATTGAAATCATTCAAGTATTCTCCCAAAATACTTTTCTCTTAAACACGATATCAGCACGAAATCCTAACCCTGAATAAAAAGGCAAAAACCCTAGAAAGTTAAAAATCTCACACCTCAGCCAAACAACTACCAGCAATTGGCCAGACGTAGCTAGACTCGGCCATACACTAGCCAAGCCTCAGCCAGCAACTAGCCTTACTAGCACGCGGCCTCTTCACGCCCCCGCATCTCCTCCACACCCGTTAGCTTCGCTAGGCCCATCCCCAGCACAAGTTAGCTTTGCAAGCAACTTTTCAAAAAATGGACTCAGGAGAAATTCATTGTCTCAAGGATAGTGCGACTATGCACACGATTCTCCGTCATAGGCAAGTATTCTTGGAGATGTTGCCTATGCATTCCTCTGTGACTACGATGGCAGGACCATCGAGTTTAGTTCAAGGACGTGGAATGACCCAATTCCTCTTGCCTAATGGCACCATGATCAATGTCGCAGAAACTCTTTATGCTCCTAGAGCAAATCGAACCCTATTGAGCTTTAAAGATATTCAAGCCAACAATTTTCATGCGGAAATGCATAATGAGGACGAAAATGAGTTCCTTGCATCATCTAATGATTTTGGACGAAAGCACATCTTAGAGAAAGTTATGTGTCTCTCTAATAGACTTTATGTCACCACTATTCGAGCTATTGAATCTAATAATGTTATTAAAGAATATCTCTTGGATTAAGACACATATTGACTTGGTACAATAGGTCAGGTCATCCTAGTCGTGATATGATGATCCGTATATTATAGACTTCACACGAATATCCTTTCTTTCGAAAGACACGAAGCAAGAATCAAAAATCAAAAATTGATTCTTAGACCACGTCGGACCGTCACTGCTGTCCACCGTTGGTATGCCATTGTCTCCCATTTTTCTTCTAATGCCACTTTTGACACTCTGACCCAACCAAAATCCTTATTGGTTACTTATAAGACCCCTCACTCATTCTACAAAGCATGTTCCTAAAGGAAATTAAGATAGAAACTGTCTTACGCAAATGATACAAAAGTTCTTATTCCGTTTTTACATAGAATTGTTAGGTCCATAATTACCTAGCAATTATTTTTCTAATCTTGTATTTTTACTTAACCTTTGTGTTTATTTATTTATATATATATATATATATTATGTTTTCCTTACCATGCTAGGAAATGATGGAAAAGCATAGAAATGCACTAAAAAGTTAACCTTAGTATATTTTCCTACTCCGGCTAGAAGAAAGCAAGCTAGACAAGGAATGAGTGGCGGTAGCCTGACCAAAATAATTTCAAATGAGTTGAAACTTTCCATATCCATTGCAAACATCCTAAGGATTATTTCTTATGAAAAGTGCAAAAGCTAGTTCAGAGTGGAAAGTCTTCAAAAGATTGGTCCAAATTTCTGACTAAAAGACGAAAACGGCAAAAAATACTTAATAGTCAAACCTCGTGGCCGGACTTCAAAAAAAAATTTAAAAGAGTTAGAAGTTATAAATAGAAAGATTTTGATTCTTTCAAACTTCTGTTTATGCTTATTTTGATCAAAGGACAAAGATTTCTTTTGATTTTTCGTCATTAGATCTAGTCATTGAATAATTGATGATCCAACGGTTCTTAACTCAGGGAATTTTGGGACTTAGTTTGAGAAGGTTTTATTGAATCATCATGGTTCTAGTATGAATCTGAGGTTCTAATCGATTCATAGGGTCTTAACACTGGACATGTATGGATTCTGGCAGAATTTCCGGTCATACCACGGTGAACTAAGCTCTAAAATTTTCCAAGATTATGAACATTTGGTATCAAGAAGTCGAAGGCTAATTCCAAAGCCTCGGTGGAGATTCAATTGAAGAAAACTTCATAGACGTATCCTAGTCAAAACATGGCAGTTTGGTCTAGAACCTTCTTTGGGCGGATTTCTTGTGCATTTTTGGAAGGTCTATGATACTGAAATTATCAAGGAGAGCCCTAGAAGAATCCTACAAGGTTATAACAAGATTAATCCAACATATTATCTTTTGGATAATAGGCATCATTTGCACACTTTCTCTCTCATGCTTGTCATCTTGACTTTGGTGATCTAAAACCACTCCAACACTCTTCATTTTCATGCTATTCATGCATAATAAAAAGAGCTAGTTGTTCCTCTCTTTTCCCTTAGCTATATTTTTCTACTCTACTATCTTTAATAGCTCATCAGTACTTCCCTCTTTTTACTCCATCTCTTCCATACATTTTCCCCTTATTTTTATGATCTATTACCACTCTCATACTCTACCTCCATGCTTCTTATAATGTTTGAGCTGCTATCTTTGCTTCCATTCATCATTTTACTCATCTTTTTCTTCTTAATATAAGCATCCCTTTATTACACTCTTAAACCATCACCCATTTCACCCCATTACATCTTCTTTCTCTCTTCATCTCCTTCATAAAAACTCCATATCCACCTCTCAAAATCCAAACTCGTACTCCATTTACTACTCCATCTCCTCCATCATCACCACCACAATTACCATCTTCCACCACCATAAACTCCATCACCACCACTACTACTCCATCACTGCCAATCAAAATTAGCCAAAGAAGCATCATATCTTTATCACCATTCCATTCATCCACCACCATCAAGAAGTCCATCATCCATCTATTCCACCATCAAGGAGAATTTAAGGAGCATTGAAGAAGGAAAACGAAGGAGAAGCTATCCATGGATTTGTTAAGCTTCAACTACTTCATTTTTTTTCTTAACTCTTTAAATTTACCTTGATGTACTTTATAGATTTTATGCTAATTTGTATGATTATGAGTGTGTAGTTATTTTGTTGGGGTTAGGGTTGAATGCCCTAGCCAAACTTGTATGAATTGATGTTTTAATTTACATTTGATATTATTTATGATTTTCATCTTCATATGCTAATTCAAGAAGTGAATGCATTCATTCAAACTTAACTACTTTGAATGTGTTATGTTTGTCATCTCATAAAAACATGTTTATGGAATAGTTAGCCTTGAGCATTGATAGCATCCTCTATGTGCATGTGAAGGTTGTAAGTTAAAATCACCTAGATCTAGTATTGTTTTGCTTGTATAATTATCTAAACTCAGAACTTTATGCATCTAGGAACAATGAATTGAGACTTAACCGGTAATAGGATTGGTTCGTAGGTAGTTAATTATAGACTTATCCAGTTAGAACTGATATCATTAAAAGAGTTTAAGCCTTAATAGTCTTATCCAGACGCAAAGAGGGTAATTGGCAAATTAGAATACCGTCACTTGTATTTGAACTTCAATACTTGCAAGAGAGGTTAGTGGTAGACAATCCAACCCCTAACTTCATCCATTATATTACTAGTTTAGTTTACATTTGAGCATTTATTTTAATTTGGTTCACCTCTCTATCCAATAAACAATTTCACTACCACCACAATACACATACTCACCATGAGCATAAATTTCCTTGTGAGTTTAGGTTTGTGATTGTATATTTGCAAATTCTAGCTCTCCTTAGGTTAACACCTTAGCTAGTGAAAAGGAATCTAATCTTCGTGGGTTTGGCAACCATTCTTAAGTCCCTATATTATTACTTGTACCCCTTATACTTGAGGGTGGCTATTTGGCTAACAAGAATCCAAGGAGATATATGTAGTCAAATTCAACCAACTTGAGAACCATTTAGATATTTTATGGTGTTGGTTGACGCGTCAACACACTGGTCACATGTCACGCTATTGTCCACTCGTAATGTTGCTTATGCTAATCTCCTAGCACAGATCATTCGACTATGGACACAATACCTGGATCATCCCATTAAGTCATTCAACTTAATAATGTTGGAGAGTTTACATCGAAGATGTTTTATGATTATTGCACGTCTTTGGTCATTGAGTTATTTGATTTTTTTTTTTTGTAATATCTTGAACTAAATTATATACATGGTTACTATTTTTTTGAAATGTGTGATTATAATGGATCACCTGAACTATTCATACGCATGGAGTTATTATATGTTGAATTTTTTTATTTTACATTTTTGGTCTATTCATTGTTGGTTGTTTGATTTTACTCACATGAGCTTCAAAAGCTTAACGGATTTGTTGTTGTAACCTAGTGCACTATTCGACTGTGTAGGGGTTAATCCTGCAGGTCAGAATAATCGTAGTTGAAGTTGAAGTCTTGCAGTCGCAGCTATATCATGTCAGAAGCTAATTTTCTTGTTTTGATTTTATTAGACTTCCATTTCGTGGTAAGCTTTAAGGGAACATTTACTTATTAGTTTGTTAACGCAACTTAGGTCGTAAACCTTATGTAATATAATATATGAGTCTAAAGAACTAGTCTATATTGACATTGTGAGTTTCAAAACTCGTCATATGCTTGTTTAAAAAAAAAAAAGTTTGGTATTTATGGTCGATGTCTGAATCATCACGCCCATCATACTTTGTTATTCTTTATTTGTTTGTTATTTATGTTTGAAAATCAGGGCGTGACAATTTGGTATAAGAGTGTAAGGCCAGATATAGGGGTCATCATTTAGCCCGTAGGCCTCACGGGCCGATGGAGGCCCGTAGGGCCAAAAGCCCGGCCCAGCCTGCCAAAAAGCCCGTCATAAGCCCGGGCCGGTGGATAGAGGGTAGGGGTTGGTTTAGGGGTTTGTAACCCTGCCAGGCCCATAGGCCCGGCCCTCCAAAAACCCTTTAGGCCCCGCCTGTAAAAACCCGTAAACTATTATATACATATATATGTGTGTGTTTATATATTTAGGTAAATTTAGATATTGGCCTATATATGTGTGTGTGTGTGTGTGTGTGTGTGTGAGTGTTTATATATACATATACATATATAGGATTTTTCTCAGGTAAGGATGTCCTTATCTAAGGTTTAGGTACGGATTTGGTGTTTTCACCCACTTTCTGATCACATTTTCACATCTTAACCGTTCAGTTTTTAGAGTCTAATGTATAGATCCCCCCTGCAAAATTTCAGCCAATTTGGTGATCGTTAAGGCATCCAAAACTGTAATTTACACGAACGGACCGAATCTGTCGTACCGGAAGCGTTCGTATTTATAATGGTAAATTACAGTTTTGGATGCCTTAACGATCACCAAATTGGCTGAAAATTTGCAGAGGTGATCTATACATTAGGACCTAAAAACTAAACGGTTAAGATGTGAAAATGTGATCAGAAAGTGGGTGAAAACCGGAAATCCGTACCTAAGATAAACTAAAGACATCCTTAGTGTAGCCGGACTGTACATATATATATATATATATATATATGCATACATACACGTGTGTATTTATATATGTGTGTGTGTCTTCATATATATATATATATATATATATATATATATAAATATATATATATATATATGTGTGTGTGTGTATATATATTTATATAGATGTGTATGTGTGTCTGTGAGTGTTTATATATATATATATATAGGATTTTTCTCAGGTAAGGATGTCCTTAGTTTTTCTTAGGTGCGGATTTGGTGTTTTCACCCACTTTCAGATCATATTTTCACATCTTAATCGTTCAGTTTTTAGAGCCAAATGTATAGATCCCCCCTGCAAAATTTCAGCCAATTTGGTGATCGTTAAGACATCCAAAACTGCAATTTACACGAACGGACCGAATCTGTCGAACCGGAACCGTTCGTATTTATAATGATAAATTGCAGTTTTGGATACCTTAACGATCACCAAATTGGCTGAAAATTTTCAAAGGTGATCTATACATTAGGACCTAAAAACTGAACGGTTAAGATGTGAAAATGTGATCGGAAAGTGGGTTAAAACCGGAAATCCGTACCTAAGAAAAACTAAGGAAGTCCTTAGCCAAGAAGGACTGTATATATATATATATATATATATATATATATATATATGCATACATACACGTGTGTGTTTATATATATGTGTGTGTGTGTCTGCATATATATATATAAATGTATATATGTTTACAAATTCATATATATATATATATATATATAAATACATATTTATCTTATGTCCACGTGATATAAAAAAATAAGCAAGTTTTACGGTCATCACGCCATCGGTCAATCAAAAAAACATACAAGCAACTACAGTTAACCAATTCGATCGGGTTCGAAAATATGGTGAAATTGACTAAATTTTTAACCACACTCATAATTTATTGTAATAATCACATCCAACGGCCGGTTTTCTCATTTTCTTTGAATTGATAGATGTTACTTTTTGGAGTGTGTGATATAAATATAGATTTATAAGAGTAACTAGGTTTGACCTAGTTGGTCGAATTCAAAACGAGAACCAAATTGACTGGATTTTTTACAAACCACCATAAAATATTACAACCTCTCCATCAAACGGTTAGTTTTTCCAAATTCATTTTCTACTTCATAGTTGCTTTAGAATGAAACTCAACAATTTAAATATAATGTATAAGTCATATAACTTTGAAGAGGCAAATTGGTACAGGCCAATGTATTTGTAATTCAGATTGAATTTTTTATCTTACGTCCACGCACATCAATCGATGAAATATTTACAAACGTGATGTAAAAAAATAAGTAAGTTTTGCGGTTATCACGCCATCGGTCAATCAAAAAAACATACAAGCGACTACGGTTGACCAATCCGATAAGGTTCGAAACTATAGGGAAATTGACTAAATTTTTAACCACACTCATAATTTATTGTAATAATCACATCCAATGGCCGATTTCCTATTTTCTTTGAATTGATAGAGGTTGCTCTTTGGAGTGTGTGATATATAAATATAGATTTATAAAAGTAACTAGGTTTGACCTAGTTGATCGAATTTGAAATGAGAACCAAATTGGCTGGATTTTTTACAACCACCATAAAATATTACAACCTCTCCATCATACGATTGGTTTTTCCAAATTCATTTTCCACTTCATGGTTGCTTTAGAATGAACCTCAACAAATTAAATGTAATTATAAGTCATACAACTTTGAAGAGGCAAATTGGTATACGCCAATGTATTTGTAATTAAAATTAAATTTTTTATCTTATGTCCACGCACATCTGTCGATGAAATATTTACAAATGTAATGTAAAAAAATAAGCAAGTTTTGCGGTGATCACGTCATCGGTCAATCAAGAAAACATACAAGCGACTATGGTTGACCAATCCGATCGGGTTCGAAACTATGGTGAAATTGACTAAATTGTTAACCACACTCATAATTTAGTGTAATAATCACATCTAACGGCCGGTTTTCCCATTTTCTTTGAATTGATAGAGGTTGCTCTTTGGAGTGTGTGATATATAAATATAGATTTATAAAACATTAGTGTCTTTAAAAATTTATTTATAAATGAAATAGTGTCTATATGTAAATATAGATTTTTTGTTTTTGGTACAATATATATTTGTTCCCTTTGGTTGTATTTGATCATTATCCAATAAATTTTCAAAGGTTGATTAAAAAAAATATTGGTGTCTTTAAATATTTATTTATAAATTAAGCCCGCAAGGCCCGCTTGATATGGGCGGGCTTGGATCATTCGATTTACAATAAGGCCCGGCCCACCCCGGCCCTCCATTATTTAAAAAAATAGCAAGGCCCGGCCCGTTGACGAACACTAGTCACATACTTGATGATAATCAGTACCACTCGATTGATGACCCGTCTGCAGCGGTTCCCCATCCGATACTCTTCAGTACGGGTATAATCATTGCGTATGCTTTAAGGGAGCATTCACTTATTAAGCAATTTTTACCTTTTTTTTAATAATTTCGATCCCTCATGCCAGTGAGATTTGAACTCTTGATATCCACAATGTTAATTAGGCCAGCAAAATAACATACCACGACTCACCGACAATTATATTTGACTTCCAAGTTTGGTGAGTTTGGCTAACCAAACTTGTAAATATAAAAATATCATGTACTCTTTAACCAACCTCTATCACTAATAAGCATGACCAACCTACAAAATATGCATGTTTAAATTTCGCCTACTCTTTTCTTTTTCTTTCTTTTTGGTCAAAGTAATACTACTTCATTAATTAGCCCAAAGGGATAAATCTAATGAGGGAGCCCAAAAGCATTGAAATACAAGATAAACTAGAACAGAAAAATTACATCTCCAACCTAATACCACATGGATCAGGTTAAAAGAGAGCAACCCTAAAAATTAAAAAGAAAGTATCCTAAATCTAAACCACTGCTGCCGCCACCCCAGCAATGTTGCACAACCATGAAGTGTCACACAATTATCAACCAAGATGTCGCCAGAAGAGCCAAATCCAAGGGATATAATTTGTGAAATTGATGCCAACAGAACCTCAAAAAGTAGATCCAATCATACCTAAAATACACATTGATATGAAGGGAGAACCAACACCTCAGACTAACCTTCTCGTCTCCACCAAAGCCCAACGATCTGAGAAGGAACCGCAACCACTAGAAGGGACAAAATTTAGCAGCAAAGAAAAATTATAATGCTAAATGAGGGGGTGAAACACCCATGCGTGAGCACTTATACTCCTCTAGGTATGTGATTTCTACTTTATAGAAGCAACCATGAGACCTCCATGGAAGTCAATGGTAGAGGGAGGGGAGTTGGTATAGGATATTGGGTGGGAGGAGTTATGGGGGTTGACCTCATATATGACGAAATACAGAGATAACTGACAAGAAAATGTAAGAAGAACATAGTAAAGGAGGAACAAAGTCCTCTAGATCTGGACAAAGCCAGCAAAATCACCACAAAAGGGTGTAAAGGATTATGGTTGGGGATGGAGGCAAATGAGGAGTGAAGCAGATGGAGGTGAGTGAGAATGGAGGGTATGCTGCCGGTTGACTCCAAAATGGGATGGGAAAGGCTGAAAACTCTAGAGAGAGGAAGCCTCTCTCTAGTGTTTCATCTCTCTAGAGTTTTCGCTCACAGCTAAACTTGCTCTTTTCAAGTTGATATTAAATGATAAATATGCTTAATTTTACTTGATTATCGTTTCTGTTCAAAAAAATATTTTGCTTATATCATTTCTCTTTAAACTTTGCTGGTGAGAAAATGAATAAAAAAAAAAAACAAAAGAGTTAATAAGTCTCACACATACGAATTCAATATGCCGATATTATTCCTACTCAAAATTAGACTGTACAAAAAGAATATGAGTAACAAATTCTTTCTATTAATATTTTGTACATTTAGCCACACGACCTCAACCTAACACTGATTCAATCAGAAAAACGCCTACTACCCAATCAGAGCAATAATAATGAAGCACAAGTTTAAGCACATGCCAATAAGAGTTGTTTATTGTTAGTCTAGATACAAGTACAAGAGGATCGCTAATTGGCTGTTCCAAGCAAATATTCTACTATGGGCCAAGGTTCAGGTAGACTACAGACAAAATGAGGGGTATAATTGAGCATTTGGGTGCAAAAAATGCTGATTTTTTTTGCATTGGTGCAGGTGCAACAAGGTCCACACAAGACTCTTTGACAAGTTGGTTGGTCAGTTTAAGAAGGAAGATGGGTGTGAGAGTGTGTCTGTACTTCCATGGGATGGATATCTTCTGCTTGTGACTAGTTTTATACTTTTATACGACTAGTTTCATTGGGTCACAGTCACACTTGTTTTCTTAAAAGGGCCGCGCAGTTGGATTAGAGTAAAGCTTTGCTGTACTTAAAGTAGGACTTGACTAATACTATATATGTTTGCCCAGCAAAAACCTAAGTTTGAGCAATGTACTTGTAGTTGGTTAAATTTCTAATAATGGAATTATGGTATTCCAAGTCCTCACATGTCAGAATTATTGAATTCGTTGGTCAAAATGAGGGTGTGCTTGTACTTTAAAATCATAGTATAATTAACTACACACTTGACTTCTTCAAGGAGCTATGGCCTGTTGATCTTGCAACAAGTTATCCATGGCAGACATGGCTTCTCAAGGGCCCTCCTTACCAAAATTATTGTTCCCTCACACACAAGCAGCTTGTCCGAGCCTCCTGTGTAGTGTGGCCGATTGATGAGTTCGACTATAATGTTTACAGCCTCGCACAAACACATTAGATTACACACATATCTTCGTTTATTTCGGGAGGGTTTAGGCTAGCAGTGCGTTTGCAAATGTAATATTTTCTTTCAAGTCAGGGTAGGCCCCCCGCAGGACCGGTCTTGAGGTTCTTGACGCTCAGGGCGAAATTTTTTTTGATGCCTAGGACTGGTCTTGAGATTTTGTTGTTGTTGATGATTCTGAGATTAGTTCGACTTCGAAGAATTACAAATTAATAACAAGTTTTTAGAATAATCGACGAAACCACAAAAAACAAGCAACAAAATTTCTAATATCCAAAATTTCAAAAATAAAGAACACCAATTATCTATTTTGATCTATACTTCAACCTACATCATAGAATGTCAAAAAATATGTCTACTCACCGTAGAAGAACATAAAAATAGAGAGGAGAAAGATTATTGGGAGATGAAAAGAAGATAGGAGAAATATTGAAAATGACAGATGATGCAAGTGAATTTAGGGATTGTAATAACCGCAATTTCTATTTTAATTTCGTGTAATTGTGTGGAATGAATATTGTACAATTTCACGAATGTTGTACAATTTCACGAATGTTACTCGATAATATTTCATTTTTAGAATTATCGAAGGTTCGAAACGATTATTTTAATGAAAAACTCGAAATGCTCGATTCAAGAAATCGACTTTTTATACGTGCAAAATTTGGGAGAACGTCCTTCATGAAAGTTGTAGAGCTCGTCGATACGAGTCCGTGCATATGCGAAACACATTGATCGGATTTTTTTGAATTAGTTATGGTAATTAGAAGATATTTCTCTTTTGGGTATAAATAGAAAAAACCGTAGTTATTTTCGGAAGGTTTACATTTTGGTCTGGCCTCCCTTTTATTTTCGGAAACCCACTGTTCATCGTCTTCCTCCTTCGTCCTCTCTCGTCCAAAACCCAGCCAAGAACTTCTCCGATCGATAGCTCGCTCCACTGGCCACCAAACGGTGTCGCACCACTTCCTTGGCTTCGTCTCGAGCTGCTCTACCTACTGGACGTCGTCACTTCCTCTGTCACGGCCTCACAGTCCGGCAAAACCCCTCGAACCAGTCGCACCCGAAAACGGACCAGACCGTCCTCCTCGTGTTTTCGGCCACCAAACCACGTGAAACTTCTCCCTCTACATTGACTCGACCTCCTGAAGCTCCTAGAGGCAACTTTACACTGCGGCGTGGCCTGTGGTGGCGGCTGGAAACCAGCCCCGATCGGATCGAACGGAACTTTCGATCCGAATATCTCGAGTTGTAGACCTTTATTTCGTGTGATTCTTGAACTGGTGAGTTCGCCATGAGTTTCTGAACATGTTTCCAGAAGAGATCGAGGCGTGAAATTGAAGTTTTTACGTCGAACTAGGAGCTCGCCGGTTTCTGGAAAAATTCCGGCCACCCAACTGTTTTTGGTACTTTTCCACCTCTTCCCATTATTTTCTGATCTTGTGCTAGTTATGAAAGTTGCTCAAAATGATGAAACGAATGGGAGAAGCTTGGCCCTGACACCATTGGTGGTGGTCGGCGGCGGCTCTGCCCCTAACTCCGGCGGCCCTTTTCGGCAACCTTCGGAGGTCTAAAATATAGTTTCTGTACATTTTAAGATTCTATATTTCAATACGATCATTTTGGCATATTATACGCATTTTTCGGATATCGTATGATTTAGTAATTTTTAGATTTCGATCGATTTCAATCGTTAGATTTGTGATCTGTGAAGTTAGGACCGTCTTATGGACTTGTAGTTTTGATATGATGATCATATGACTGTCCCAGTGGCTTTGTATGGTCATGGTCGAAGATCCGACCTTTGGATCTTCGTATAAGTGCAAAGCGATGATTAGGGAGGCGATCCGTGAGAATCCGTCCGTCAGATTTTCTTATAATTTAGAATCCGACCGTTGAATGGTAGTTTAAGTATGTTTTGGAATTACTGGCTAAATTCAAGTGACATTTGATTAGGTGATTGACGGGTTGTACTTGAGTGAGCTGTTTCGGTGTGGTTTGTATTTTAATTGAAGACGCAGCAGGAGTTTCGAGGTGAGTAAAACTCACGTGGTTCATATTACGAACCGAATGCTTTAATTTATTTATTTTCGTAATTGTGTGAAAAATAGTTATGGATTAAATATTTGTTTTTAAAATCACATGGACTTGATCAACTACGGTCTATAGGTAAGTAAAATGAATTTTAATTATACAAATGAATTTCACTATTTTCTTGTGTGAACTATAGATGGTATTAGTGGTCAATCCTGAGTGGATGATTACGTATATATATATATATATATATATATATATATTTACGTGGAATATATATATTGGTTGGTGTATTGTTGAGTGATGATATAATTGTGCTGGAATAATGATTTGGATTATATTTCAAATGCTTAGATTTGATAATAATATGGTGCATCTTGGTTGAGTTGATTTCATTTTGTAAAAAAATATTGTTGTGCTCATTATGGATTTAGGGTCAACGTAGCAACCGGTATGAGGGAATTGGACGCTCTAATCCTAGGTGGATGATGGGATACGATTGGTGGAGTATGTATGAGTATCGGACGTTCTAAATATGTACATACGTATGCATATTGATGAAATACGATAAAGATAAATATGTTGGATGCCATAACCTAGGCTAGGTGACGGGCTACGATTCAGTTAGAGCTCTAGTTTGTCAATACCGTATTTTTATAAATACGATTTCGGGGTTTTGAGAAGAAAGATGTGAATTAGGGTTTGTATTGATTTGTGATTTGGTGATTGATTTAAGATTGTTCGTTTCTTGTGGACGTGGAAATTGTTGAGTGTTGACTTGGGTGAAAATAATTATAATTTAATTAAACAACCGTTCTTTCTTTTTACTCATACGAGCTTTCAAAAGCTTACCGGGTCTTGTGTTGTTGCTGTTTGGACCCAAAATGAGCATTTTGGCCTGACAAGGCGTGTCTTGGAGAAATTGAGCCAATGTCAGTGGCTCAAGCTATATATTGTTGACAAGTTTGAAATATATTATTTAGACGCTAAATAAAACCTACTATGGAAGGTTATGCGAGTTGCAAAAAAAGAAAATGATGGAAGCATGGAAATGAAGAGTCAAGTTTAGCACATTTTCCTGCTTTGGCTAGGAGAAACTGAACTAAACAAGGAATGAGGAGTGGCAGACTAACCATCCGAACTCTAAATGAGTTGAAACTTTCCAGATTGATTCTAGACATCCCAAGGATCATTTCTTATGAAGAGTGCCAGAGCTCGTTCGGAGTGAAAGACCTTCAAACAATCAGTACAATTTTCTACATAAGCAAAACTGGAAAATTGGACGTGTAAGGAGTCCAACAACATTTCCGGCCCAACCACATGGAAGAAAGCTCTGAAAATTTTCCACACTGATCTACACTCATTGTAGATAATTTGATATGAAGAAGTCGAAGGCCCATTGTGAGTTCTTGGTGGAGATATAGCTACATTCCGTTAGTGTTTTAAGTGCTTAAACCTAACATTCCATTAGTGTTTTAAGTGCTTAAACCTAACATTTCATTAGTGTTTAAGTGCTCAAACTGAACCCATCATGATTTGTTTAAAGGCCAACCACTATGGCTTGGTAGCATATATATAGAGGCTACAATAAGTAACAATGGACAACACAATTTAACAACAATCTCTAAGATTATCCAAGTCTGTCTAGAGCAATCCCTCTCTTAGAGAAACTCCTCTCTTTCTCTTACCGGTGATCATACTCCAGTCCTAGTCTTCTCAAGAGCCGACTGTTAGTGCCACCAAACCCTCTGTCAATGTGCTTCGGTCCTAGTCTCCTCGGGAGTCGACTGTAGTACCGCGACCACAACAGTTACGGAACCAGCTAAGCAAGGGTAACGCCCTGGCAAACCAGCTAAGCTAAAGTCAAGCTTTGGCAAGTTCTCTCTGCTTCCCGGTGATTTCGCTATGCTTAACCTATAATGTTGAGTATCGACTTGGTGACACAAGACAAAGTCCGCCAGCATGAGGCATAGAAGCCCCCACGACGAGGTTGGTGCTCTCCTCATCTACAGTCGCTCAAAAGAAATCAGGTCAAGGGCACCCCCGACGACCGCACCAGAACGGTGCTGGCATACCCGCGCAGAAAAGAGACTGTTGACCAGCTGCAACAAAACTGAAGCCAAACATTTTGGCACACCCAGTGGGACTACACTAGAGTCTTTTTGCATTTGTTCGCCATCACTGATATGCCAGGGGAAAATCTTTACCAAAAGAAATTCCTAAAGTGAATAGATGACCAATGTTGCCACCACTGGCGATACTACCATCAATGATGAGTTCAGGCCTATGCCATCCCAGAGGGGGCAAGCATTGAGGAACAGCTCACGATCATCATGGCCAACATCGAGAGGCATAAAGAAAAGCGAGCCAGGGACATGGCCAGTTTGATCGCAAAAACAGAGCAGAGGTTTCGCGACTGGGATCAACAAATTGAGCAGAACGCTCAAGAAGCTAGAGAACAATTCCATAACCCTTTCTTGAGCAGCGATAAACATACCACTCAACATGCCGCGGACATCACATCTGAGTTCACGACCTTACGCAAGGAAGGTTCCAGCTTGGCTAATTCGCATCAAAACGAATTGGAACGTCAAAAATCTGCACGCGAAGAGGTTGTTTCTAAAACTGACTTGCCTATAGGTGGCAATCAACCTAATGGCCTCACTGGTGAATCACAGCCTTATATAGAGGCTACTTATGAAGAAGAGGATCAACCAGATTGTTCTTCTGACAAGAAAATTGTCTCTGAATAAATAGCTGATTTCTCCACTGATCAAGCCAAATACGTGGCTACTGGTCAGATGCATGGGGGGCAAGATATGGCCCATGATCATCCCTTTGATCAAAAGATGCAAATTCATGATCAATTCAATTGTGACTCTGCTACTGGACGTCATCATGACCATACAAAGGGTCAAGGGCAGGGCCCACCGTATTATCATCAATCTAGCCTTGGCCATGTTGTTGGATGTCATGGTGAAGATGGTCAAGTTCATGATCAACCTAATTATCAATTAAGTTGTGGTCTACAGAAGCCAATCTGTGGCTTTATTAATCAATTCAACTTGAAGTTCTCCATATATTCTTCAAGGCTAAGCGGTGGCTTTGATATATGTGGATGGCACATCTACAACCCACGTTGCATGAATGGCCAGAACAATTATTCTAGTGGCCAAATTGTCCTTAGCGACTGTAAATTTGAGTATCATCAATACAAGTTAACTCTTGTTTACAATTATCCAGCTCTAAATTTCTTGCAAAAGAAATTTGTCTACGATACTAAACAGTCCATAGAGGCGTCTCAATATGATGCCTGGAAAGAATATAGAGGCAAACAAATATTTGATATGCCTATTTTCGAAGAAGATATCGATTCATCGAATTTTGGTGATTCTGATGCGGAGCCAATCTATGATAAATATGATGATAATTATAATTTGATTATTGATTTCAAAAATCATATGCAGAAGTTCAAGTTCTTTGAGGCTCTTGATCATGAGAATTCAGGCCAACAAGTGGTCATCTATAATAGCCAATCTGTGGCTAATTCTACAAAGACCATGTTCTATGACATGGTAGTTGGCGACAAAGCCGATCTTGGGGCACTGTCATCTCCAAAATTGCAATTGAAGATCATGCTTCGCCAACAAACAAAGATACTTGAGGGGCAATATTACTCCTTCTACGAGCCAAATTGCTTCTAAGTTTTCGACGCGAAGTATCTTTGTTCTTTTCCTACAAGCTCTCACAAGAGAAGTTTCCATGCTATAAATTTTGATACATCAAAGCTTGGAGTTAAGCATAGATGGCCTCCCCCGTGATCTTATAGAGGCGGCGAATGGTGGAAACACTTATTTATTTCTGGCGTCGTTGTCGGGAATTGAAAAATCTCCATGTAAATCACTCCACTATTAAGAAGTTGAGGTTGGTAAGGGGTTGTGAATCATAACGGAATAGGTGAAGTCTCTTTTATTAATATTGGCCCAAACTCCTTATTGGTGCCTAATTCAGGTCCCTTAAGGTTAAGGGCGGCTTTTATTAACACTTGTTGAACTGTCTTCACACTTATGACCTTTCTCATCTTAGTAAGTATAGCCTATGTGAAATTGTGTCTAGAAAGGGGACAACATTCATGACAGGTTCTTGAATCCAGAAGTACGTGTAAATGGGCCTAAACCACTATGTGGGAGTAGCTCATGCCAAAATGGATTCTGCCTCTCTTGTTCACCCTCCCCCACCTGGCCATTTCAGTAAGGTTGCCCAAAGGATTTGAAAGAAAAATTGTGTCTAGGCGACTATACTTGGGTCGCATGTCTAAACCTTGATTCACAATGTCTTATTGAATTCAGCTACTTATTCAAAAAAAAAAAATTATCAAACTTTTATGGAAGTTCTGTGGTTCCAAGAAATATCATAGCACACTTTTATGGAGTCGTAGACAGTTTTTTTCGCATAAGACAAGGGGGCCAATTCTAGTGTTCCTACACTCGCGAAGCCCATTAATGAATGCTTGTTTTTGAGGCCCATAATCATTTCTTCACTACGCCTAGCAACACTAGGGGGCAACACTATACTATACTAAGCCGAGTCAGCAACGAAATTATTTTTTGAGTGTCTCTTCTCTCGCAGAGAAAACACCTTCGCAGGAAAATAGGGTCGAGGTGTGGATTTTCTCAAACTTTCGCCGCGAGGCTCTTTTTGACGCGGAGCATATTGTAAAGTTCATATTATTTTCAAAGCTCCTGAATATACAACTATGGGGCCTATATTTGGGGCTTTGCAAGATACAATTATTAGCTCCTCACAGATATTTGAATATCAGGATAAGAAAATATTATTGTATTCATAAAGTGGCTTTGAGGCTAAAAGTAGTACATTCATTACAAGGCCAAACGTGGCTAAAATACAAACAAGAATCTTCAAATATCTTCTGAATCTTTTTTCAAATGGAAGCAGTTGAGGAAGCAAGCATCGGTTTGAGCCACACCATTATCCCAAGGAAGGGCAGACTTCAGGGAAGGAAAAAGAAGATGAACGGAGCACCCACGCCCCTTTCAATTGGAAGTAGCTATGAAACCCAACTTTGGCTTGAGCTGCGCTATTATCTCCAAGAAGGGCAGAGTACAGAGGAACTGAATATAGGCTTGAGACTCTGCGCCCTCTTCACCCTTGGCAGCCACCATTCTCTTAGCGTGAAGTGAGGGAACTTGCTTGGCTGGCTCATACCCATTACTTCCGCAAATCCATGCTCTTCCTCCAAGATTTTGCCAATGTTTGGAAGAAAGAGCATGAGTAGAGGGCGACTACTAAAGCCCTTCTCATCTGGAGGACTCGATGTGGTCCGACTCCAGAAGGAAGGGGTTCGAGGAAGGATATTTGGCCTTATAATGGCCTTCCTCCCTTCCCCGTTTCGCTCCCAGTGTGGGATTCTAACAAAGATGATCTCATATGACCGGAGATCCCGCACTAGGAGCCCCCTCGTGTTTCTAAACCAATTTGAAACCTAGCACATTCCATCTAGACTTTCAGCAAGCCGAAACAAGGGGTTGCCTGAGATTAAGCCAGTCCAGGCTTGAGATTTTGCCATAAGGCCTAAAGTTTAGAGGCTGAGAATGGTTTCATGAGGCGAAATTTTGTGAAGACGGAGAAAGAGAAGCAAAGATTGAAAAGCCATTGTTGAGGATCTGAAACTCAGAGGAAGGTTTGGTGTGAGTGTACTCATCCCCAGAATGCACCTATTTATAGGAGCAGCGCATACAAATCTCCACTCTTGGATGGACAGTCGAAGAGAAGAGACAAATTAAGTGTCACTAAGCCTTGATTAAGTTGCTTTAAATATTGCAAAAGCATCTCCACCCCGAGGATGGACAGTCGAAGAGTCAAGAGACAAATTAAGTATCACTAAGCCTTGATTAAGTTGCTTTAAATATCGTAAAAGCATCTCCACCCCATGGATGGACAGTCGAAGAGTCAAAACTAACTGTCAGTAAATCTTGATTAAAGATGTCCTAAATCTGGAAAAAGAATGGATTATTTGTGCGTGGGGGAACCTAACAGTTTTCGAGGAGGTAACTGTTCCATTTTCAATATTATCTTCTCACAGCTGTTTTCAACATTTAGTTAATGCGAAGATAAGACTCATTAGGAAGATAAAACCATGAGTTTTGAGTTGGGCCAGCAAGTGGATCCAAAAGATAGATATTAGTTAAGAAATAAAGATGTAGTCGGTATTACAAGAAGAATATATATGTACATATATATATATATATATATATTTTTTTTTTTTTATACTACAATTGGGCCTAAGGAAATCACTACTGTAAGTCATAAGAGGCTTAAAGTGGTCGGCCTGCAAAATCAAGCTTCACACAAAGCACCCCAACCTGGAGGCCTGTAACAAGGGCCCCATTTTCGATCAACAAGGCCCATTCTTCAGCTTGGGCCAAGCGGCGAGTCAATTCTTCGGAGGCAGCCAATGGAGCGTCCAGTTGGGCTTCCTCTACACATAGCTCATTGTTCATATGGGCCAAACAAAGTTGGAGATGTTGGATCTGGGATTCTAAGTCCAACTTCTGGAGCC
This sequence comes from Rosa persica, assembly GCA_025331145.1. Classification (NCBI taxonomy): domain Eukaryota; kingdom Viridiplantae; phylum Streptophyta; class Magnoliopsida; order Rosales; family Rosaceae; genus Rosa; species Rosa persica. The sequence goes on along the minus strand of WFKR01000003.1, from coordinate 20,811,011 downwards.
TTAGCTCCCCCATGTGAGTGGCCCGATCATTCAAGGTGTCGCGAAAAGTCTCCATCTGACTAGCAATGTTATTCCATACCACGCGGGCTGCACGAGCTTGAGCCTCAACGGTAGATTGGCGAGCGCGCGCCACGTCAAGATCTTTCAACAGCTTCTCTATGGTATCGAGTTGAGTTGGATTGACCGAACGCTCTCGACGAAGAAGTGCAATGGCTTCCTAGATCCTGGGGAGTTCTTCAGGCCCCACCCGCAGTTGTCCTAGAAGGTTTCGAAGCTCCGCTCTCGCTAGTTCAGCTGCAGTATGAGGAGCTTCCTCAAGGATTCGAGCCAACCTTTCAAGCTTAGTGGGAGTAGGAAGTGGAGGATTCGCAGCACGATCATAAGTCACCAATGCTAGAGGGCCGACGGGTTCCTCAACTTTTGCATCTTCGTCAACATAATCAGTAATAACCTCCTGAGCCTAGTCTGAGATCTCAACCTCAGGGGACTCAGGAAATTCAATGCGAGGTTCATCAGTAGAGTGTTGGAAACGAGCAGCTCCGAAAGCAGAACCTTCGGCCTCAACGCTCGCCTCATCTATTTCCGAAATCAAGAGACCACCACTGCTCGCCTCATCCTCCAAACCTAGGATGTACGTCCCGTCGGCCAGAGTTTCGGTGTCAAGGACCACCTCCGCGGTACAAACAAAATCCTGATCAGGTTCAGACATGTCAGAAAGCGGGTTTAGATCTAAAGGGAAATGGAAAGCATTGGCCAACAGTGGTTTACCTCTCGAGCTATCCGGACGATATCCGGTACATGGTCACCCAGAGGGAGAGGCCCCGCCTCATTAACCTGTTGAACCTCTAGTACCACAGGAATCTCTATCATCATTAGTTCCTCATAAGTGGCAGAAGCCTTCGAGTGGCTTTCCACGCTTTCATTCTCCAGGGAGTCATCATTGGAAATCGTTATTAGAATGGTAGGACCTTGCACATGCTCTATAGATATGGGAGAGGGAAGAGGCGCCACAGGGCTAGTTGGTGCTTGAACTAGCGAGAAAGTTGGCTCTTCTGCAGCTACTGAGGATTCAGCCTCCTTCAGGCTAGAGGGATCAGTGGTCTTCTGACAGACCTGTCAAAACATACATAGTGAAGATCTTGCCTAGATTCTAAAATCTAAATAGGATAAGACAGAGCAAGATTTTACCAATCACATTCCCAGAGGATCGTCATTTTCAAAACTCTCTTCGACGAATTATGCTCGATCACATTTGCGAGCGAAGACAGCAATGGCCTGTACAAGAAAAGAATCACAACTCAAATAGGGGGAAGCACCAAATATACAAGTTGGTGATCGTGCTTAACCAAATTACCTCAGCGGGATCTTCATCATCAGAAGGCTCTTCCTCAAGAGTCTCCTCTACTACTGTTTTTTGTTTCCTTGCCTGAATAAAGGTTGTCCTGCTCTGGGTGGTGCGCTGCAAAATACATTCAAGAATAAGAATGGAGAATCGAATCAAGGAAAAGAAGTGGTGAAAAAGATGAAAACTTATTGTTGCCCCAGGCTGGCGGATCTATATCCCCGGAAGTGATGAGCGAGGATTTGGAACAAGTCGAGGGGTTTGTGCTGCAAGGTTGGAGAAGCGCTCAAGAATTTCCAGGTCCTCCGGACCAGGACTACTCATGCCACGAAAGATCAGGACGAAAAGTTCGTCATATGGCAGGTCCCAGCAATTCACGGACACTTCTTTCCACCAATTAGCATAATCATCGCCGACATCGTTGAGGGGGTACAGCGTTCTGACCCGAGGGGGAATCACTATCAAAGTAAACTGACTCTGAAATGGGGCAGATGCAGGCGGGGCTAATCTCCGCCAAGAAGTGTAGTAATTGGTAGAATCAACCAGAGGCCAAGGTACCAACTGGGCCAACCCAAATTGGCGAGCAAAGAGGTTAGGGGCATAGAGCTCATAACTTACGCGGTCGGTGGCAAGACGAATATCTAAGCAGGAGATGGCTCGACGAAAAGCCAGGAGGGCTCTTTCGCTATGATCGCATCCACTGGGTAGAAAGCCATCATCAAGGGGAGGAGGGAATCGCCTAGAAAGGACTATTTTTGGGTCCGGCATCTCTCCTAGCAAGTACAAGTAAATAAAACACTCAGAGTGTGGTGGAGCTCGATACCTTACGTTGCAACAAAGCCAGTTCCCCAAAAAGGAATCGACTGGAGGTTTCTTTGGAATATCACCGCGACGGAAGCGAGGGAAATAAATCTGCAACTAAAAGGTAAGGATCCAGAATGGACCACCACTAATGTCGGTATCAAAGGGGCGCATTACAGCTCCATAAAGGGAGCGATATAACGCACCCAATACAGGTTGCCCAAGGCCAACGCAAATACCATTGTAGAGAGCAGTGGCCAGAGAATTCCAGAGCCCAGTAGGTTTGTTGGAAGAAGTGCAAAAGATAAATTTGCAAAGCCAAAATTCCAGGAATGCGATACCTCTTGTATGGTCACACTCGATGCGGTAATAGCCACGCCAGACAGGGTAGGATTTGCTGTGATGCCCCCGACCAGCCATATCCATTCTCAAAGGAAATTGAATACCATCAAACTGACCATGCACATAGGGGTCAAAATGAATGGGTAACCCCGTGATGGTAAGAACATCCAGCAGAGTTATGCTCATCTGCCCAAATCGGAAATCGAATGTATTGCTGGAGGTGTTCCAGAAGCAAAGAGTGGTGGGCTAGTATTTTGGGGAAGACAGAAGCATAGATCGATGGTTTGGGTGATACCTACCGCATCCCATCGGGCCAAATCTCTCGCTCGGACCTCCTGATACCAAACATTTTCCTTGGGAGCGATGGTAGGCCAGAAGCCCACTTTCCTCCTTGGTCTCCAACTGCTAAAATCATCGGGCACCTGCCGAAAAGCCACTATGGGACTACGGATGGGAAGCCCATAATAGGCCATAGCATCATCTGGCAAACGATCACGAGGTGTGAGACCCAGACCCGCTTGACTATCACCTCCACCAAAGCCCATCAAGTCGACTTCTCTCCTCTCCTGTCTGACTTCTGCATCGAACACCCATGTTAGTCCGCCAGGTGAATGCAGCTTTCTCAGTGATTTCATCTGCCTGATGGATAACGAATGGTTTCTTGGATGCCATTTCTAGGTCGTAAGGAACACTTCTCCATTACACCTTGATATATAGCTCAGATATTTTTGGAAATTAATTTATTAGCTGGGCCAGTGAGTGGCTCTAGTTGATAATTAATTAATCATTATTCCATCTTGAGGAATGGCATCTGAGGGGGAAGTGAAGAGATAACATTGCACCTTTCCCTACAACCGCTGGGCCAGCGTAGTGGCCTGATGTTTTTAATCATTTATTAAACATGATTAAAACCCATGCGGTTTTAGATGTTAAAGTTGCAGCAAGTATGGTGGGTTCACTTGGTCACATGTCATGATAACGATAGCCATGATTCAATCATCCTCTTCAACATAAGATTCGCGAAGGATTAAATGGCAGCAAACAGTTTGCTATTCAACATCTTATTTCGCCAAGTACTGTAGGCCTTGATCAAACTTGATCTAGCCAGCAAAGCGGCTCCAAACACCTACATTTGAGAAAATCAACAGAGAAACAGCGATCAAGGCAGATACTTGCTGCTATACACATGGTGAAGCTACCACCAAGGAAGAGAAGGATCCTCATTTGCAATCAAAAGCAGTCTCTTTCACATGGGGGCACGCTAAAGTTCTGATCTCCTACAACTGGCCTAAGTTTCACCAATTCACTGCATACCAGACATTAGATATGGGGGGGGGGGGGCAATAAAGTTGGCAAAGAAAGCATCAGTTCATGACAAAGGCAATTCAGATTGTGGCATCCAAGCTTTATGGCCTATTTAGAGGCCTATATGGAATCAATCAAGTAATTTCAGTCAAGCCAATACAAGTGGCTTCGGAGCAATGATATTATAAGAGTACTACTGATTCAAGACCTCTTCAATCAAGACGAAGACTTTTGACTTCGAGGTATGGGGGGCAATGTTTGGACCCAAAATGAGCATTTTGGCCTAACAAGACGTGTCTTGGAGAAATTGAGCCAATGTCAGTGGCTCAAGCTATATATTGTTGACAAGTTTGAAATATATTATTTAGAGGCTAAATAAAGCCTACTATGGAAGATTATGAGAGTTGCAAGAAAAGAAAATGATGGAAGCATGGAAATGAAAAGTCAACTTTAGCACATTTTCCTACTTCGGCTAGGAGAAACTGAGCTAAACAAGGAAGGAGAGGTGGCAGACTAACCATCCGAACTCCAAATGAGTTGAAACTTTCCAGATTCATTCTAGACATCCCAATGATAATTTCTTATGAAGAGTGCCAGAGCTCGTTCAGAGTGGAAAACTTTCAAACAATCAGTCCAATTTTCTGCATAAGCAAAACTGGAAAATTAGACCTGTAAGGAGTCCAGCAGCATTTCCGGCCCAACCACATTGAAGAAAGCTCTGAAAATTTGCCACAATGATCTACACTAATTGTGGATCATTTGATATGAAGAAGTCGAAGGCCCATTGTGAGTTCTTGGTGGAGATATAGCTATATTCCATTAGTGTTTTAAGTGATTAAACCTAACATTCCATTAGTGTTTAAAGTGTTTAAACCTAACATTCCATTAGTGTTTTAAGTGCTTAAACCTAACATTTCATTAGTGTTTAAGTGCTCAAACCTAACCGATCATGATTTGTTTAAAGGTCAACCACTATGGCTTGGTAGCCTATATATAGAGGCTACAACAAGTAACAATGGACAACACAATTCAACAACAATCTCTAAGACTATCCAAGCCTCTCTAGAGCAACCCTTCTCTTAGAGAAACTCCTCTCCTTCTCTTACCGGTGATCATACTCCAATCCTAGTCTTCTCAAGAGCTGACTGTTAGTGCCACCAAACCCTCTGTCAATGTGCTTCGGTCCTAGTCTCCTCTGGAGCCGACTGTAGTACTGCAACCACAACGGTTACAGAATCGGCGAAGCAAGGGTAACGCCCTCACAAACCAGCTAAGCTAAAGTCAAGCTTTGGCAAGTTCTCTCTACTTCTCGGTGATTTCGCTCTGCTTAACCTACAACGTTGAGTATCGACTTGGTGACAGAAGACAAAGTCCTCCAGCACGAGGCACAGAAGACCCCCGCGACGAGGTTGGTGCTCTCCTCATCTACAGTCGCTCAAAAGAAGTCAGGTCAAGGGACACCCCCGACGACCGCACCCGAACGGTGCTGGCACGCCCGCGCAGAAAAGAGACTGTTGACCAGCTGCAACAAAACTGGAGCCAAACCGTTGCAATCCCGGCACACTATTCAAATGGTGTAGCGGATATTCCTACAGGTCAGGATAACCAGGGAGGTGACCGTACTGTTTAGGTGTTGCAGCATTTATTTTTATTTCATTTGAGTTGTGAGGTTTGTTATGCTCAATTAGAGCTTTACAATTTATTTTGTGAGTGAGTTGTAATAATTAACCGAGACTAAATTCGGTTTTGAAATTAAATTGTGTGGTGAAGTTATTAAGAAAAAGAAATTTTCAGGATGGTTCTTTTAAGTTGTAGTAATTCATGTTTCGGATTTTGAATTTTTATTCTAAAATTCGGGGCGTGACAGGGATTTACTCACCATAAAACCCCAAATTTAAAGAGAAATTTGTTTGATTTCAAAGTTTTGAAGAGAGTGAAAGACTCTGCTAAAATGTTGCTTAACTTTTTACAGTTCTTGATGACTCGAAGAGTTGAAGAAAAAGAAAACACATAGCTAGTATCGTCTAGACTTCTAAAATACAAGATTTTTTTTGTTTCACGTTCCCTAGCATATATTGCTATTTATATATAAATATATCAATACATACATATATATATATATATATATATAACCTTGTATTCGAAAAAATTGTGCCCTACCTTCCCTGAGGCCCTGGGGGCTGCGCCAAGGCTGCCCTTAGACAAGGCCGCGCGTGGTGCCCCGCATAGATTGTGAATGGATTGTTTAGTACATCTATATAAGTATGGCCGTATGGACTTTGTTCGTCTTTTATATATCAATAGATTCTTAAGATACATATTCGTAGAAAAATAAAATTAGTGGATTATAGTGATTCAAGCTAAATACCTTTTCAAGACCTTTTTTTTTTTTCTTTCCCACTTGTTAATCTTATTGATTATTCTTTGAGATCTTCTATGAACATTTAAGAACTAGTTAGTGATTATTAATAAAACTTAGAATATTTTTTAAACGAAGATCCTCATATTGTTGAAAATAAGTATTCTATCCCAATACCTATTTTTGATTACCAAGATGAATTCATTTGGGGTCGGAGTGGTAATGAAAAATTTACTATTAAATCAGCTTTTGAATTACAAAACCAGCACATTTCTAAACACTCTCAAACTAAATTACTAAATTTTATGTGGAACTGAATCCTCCCCCAAAGATAAAAGCTTTTAGTTGGCAAATGATTAGAAAAAGGCTAAAAACCAAAGATCAAATTTATTCCAACCATGTTTTTAATCGAAAATGCACTTTTTGTCAAAATGATTTAGAAACCATGGATCATCTCTTCATTCATTACCCTTTTAGTAGTTAAGTTTGGAACTTATTTTCAACCAAGTTCCAACCTGTTAATTGGAATGGCTCATATACTGCTTGGCTGAACACTATTCACGATTCAAAATCTCAAGATAAAAGAAATGTTTGGAATAGATATTGCTTCTTAATTATAACATGGGTAAAATCCTCATATAGTACTTGAATTATCACGAAATACACTTTTTGGTACCTATAAATTTTCAGGGAGTCCCGTGGTACCTGTACTATCCCTCCGTTAGCCCTTAGAGTACATCCGTCCATTATTCCGTTAAAAATGCCTATGTGGCAGTCATGTGACATTCATGTGAGTAAAATAACAAGGGTAAAATAGTATTATCATTCATATTTAGAATTATAAAATTTAATATATTGAATATCTATAGTTAAAAAACATTTTGACACATAAAAAGAAGAAGAATAATACCCAATTTATTCTTCACTGTTATCAGGATACTTGGGTCAATTAATTTAAGTACTTTTATTTTTGTTTAGTAATTTTTATTTTATGAAAATTTAATATATATATATATATATATTAATTTAGAGGTAACTTTTTTCTCGAACAATTAATATGATTAATCAATAAAGATGGTAGGTAAATCTAGATATTCATTAAATTCAATTCTAGGTCTTTCTTTTAACCTAATCTAATTTGTTTTATAGTTTAATCAAAAATTTGTAAAAGAAATATGAAAAAATAGATGTTTTTATGATTTTACCCATACTTTAACGGAATAATTGACGGAAGTACTAAAATGGCTAACGGAGGGATAATACAGGTACCATTAGACTCCCTAAAAATTTGTAGGTACCAAAAGTGCATTTCGTGATAGTTTAGGTACAATGTAAATATTTTACCCTTATAACATCTGGTTTGCAAGAAATAATTTAGTTTTTAGAGATATCAAAGATTTTCCTACCAAAATTGTTTTTACTTCTGCTTCAATGTTCCAAAATTATAAGCAACAAAATAAATCTTCTACTATTAAAAAGAAAAAATTTGAAAAGCTTATTAGATGGATTCCACCTTCTGAAAATTGTATCAAAATGAATTTTGATGGCTCAGTTCTAAATGATGATTCAGGTTCCTCTAGCTTTATTTTCAGAGATCATGCATAATGGCTCTTCTATTTTAGCTTCTACAAATAATATTGAGAAATCTAATGTGTTGGTGGTGGCTGAAGCTCAGCCTCGTCATGCAGGTCTAATAACAAAATACATTCATGGGTTTACCCGACTTCAAATAAAGGGTGACTCAAACATGTTAATAGACAGAATCAATAATCGTAAACTCCTCCCTGGGAGAATTCGATTTATTATTCAAGACATATGTAACGTTAGTAGAAGATTTGAAAGTATCTCATTCCAACATAAGTGGCATGGAGCAAATTTCTTGACGGATGCACTGGCTCATATGAGACACCAATGTCTCAGGATACAAGTTGGGACAAGTCATTACCATTATCAGCTACACATGCTTTTTATTTAGATAATTCTGGTATAGGTTGTGGAGAGATTCTAACATAAGACACCTATACTACGTGGTCGTATGATTGACCAATCAGTGCACATGTAGATAGATGTTTTAGGTATTTCAATTACTAAATAAATGGTTAGAAACTAGGTGGTACAACTGCAATACATAAGAATTTCTCATCAGTTGTATTTGGGGAGCTAATATTTAACTCATTGTTATTTTTCCCTTCATCGAAAACAAAAAAACGAAAGAGTACGTGTATTATTTTCAAAATGTACGAGCACCTATTAATAAAATTGATATTTCCAATGATTACTTAAAATGACAATTAACTCTATCTTATCATCTAGCATGATCCTCCTTGGCCAAATTATGATTAACTGACCAACTAGCACAGTGCATAGTAATTTTTGAAGTCTTGAACATAGGTCAAGTAGGCACCTAGTGCCCAAAAACCTGTGAGCTTTCCAAATTTTCGAAATATAAATCAAGGTTCGCGAGCTCAACAGTTTGGTTTTCCTTAGACTCTAAGGGCATGCTTGTTTTACAAAACTATCATACTCCACCTTAATTTTTATAACAGTCATGTATTCCTCTAACCTGGCTTATGCTATACCAATACATGACCTATGTTTGTGACTTTGTGTGCTCCAAGCGATAAGAAGAAAAAACACCAAAAGAAAGAAACACACCAGAACAAGCCTGATTAGTGGAGTTGAAAACGAACATAGAAGAACCAATTCATGATTAATGATTAACCAAGTCTTGATGAACTATGCAAAAAACAGAAACACAAAATCTCAACCTTAAACAAGACCGATCCTTAAACCCAGGAGAAAAAGAAAAAAAAACAGAAAAGCATAAACATGAAATTGATCACAATTCTTACTATCTCAGGCTACCGACGGCAAATTAATCAAAATTCTTAGCAGATCAAGCTACTCAGACACCAAATCTTTAAAATAATTACAATCCATAAACAATGTTGAGAATGTGTATAAATATAAGTCCCACATTAAGAAAATATAACTTTGCTTATGGGTTTATAAGGGTTTGGGTCACTCCATCCATTGCCAATTGGTTTTGGATGTGAACTTTATATTACTTTATCATAGTATCAGAGCAGGTTAGCCACGTATTTGGATTCAGCGATGATCACACGTGCTCATCGTCACCTAATTAACTTGTCCATGTGTATGGGTTGAGAAATCGTCACACGTGCGGGGATATGTTTAGGACATGTATAATTATAACTCTCACATTGGAAAAATATAACTTTTCTTATGGGTTCATAAAGATTTTGGTCACTCCATTCATTGTCAATTAGTTTTAGATGTGCAGATTACTTTATTAAACAAAAAATCAGAAAGAAGGAGGCTGAAGCAAAAGAATGACATGAGTGAGCGAGAATGATGAAGTTGAGGTGAAGAGAAGAACCAGCGAGAAAAGAAACCTACTTCCACAATCCCATAATTTTTGCATAGTCTCAGTTGCTGCCAAACACGGACTCCCTCGTGTTATAGTACCCAGTCTCACTCAATCCCGTACAGTCCCCTCGTAACAAACACACCCTAATTGATCCAGGAAAAAAAATAAAAAAAGTTTTGCCGACATGTTTTAATTATCCTATATATATATATATATATATACATAAAATGGAGACAATTTCATTAATGTAGAAAGAAAAGTTACAAGCAAGACTATAATGAAAAGCAAAAGTCATAATGACCTACTTCTAACTCAGAGTTAGGTCTAATAATATATATAAAAAAAAAAAAGAAGGGAGCTAAAGGTTTCAAGTACACCTTGATTTAATTATCCTTATATTCACCAGTAAGTCAGCATTTAAACCCTCAGCAATTAAACCCACACAAATTTTCGTCGCAAGTTTACAATTTACACTTTTACTAGAAATTAAGAACATCAAAAGTTACAACAGTCCTCATTCTTGAGTTGAGTGTATATACAGTAACCCCATAAATCTGCAAGTTTACTGGTGACTCACTCAACTGTCTATTGAGCATCCCATTTGAACCTTGACGTTCATTGGAATTTGAAGATCCAGTTAGAGCGGGAGTCGAGAAGGAAGGATGTGACCTTCATGGCAGGCATGTGAGAGACACAGTACTTTTGATTCTGTTTAAGATTTCATAATATTCTGGAGACATATACAACAGTACGTACCTGCTTCTTTTGCATATTTCATGGCAAGAACACCATCACCATGATGATTTTGTTAGATACTGGTCTCTGAGTTGTTTGATTATCCTTTTGCAGTGAAAGATTACTTGAAATATAGAAAGTATAGGGTTTGGAAAGTGGAAACTGGATGGCCTAAAGGGGGTAACTCTGGTTGCAGTTCCAACACTTCGGTTACAGTCTATTGGTTGGATTTGAAATTAAGAAATGAGTGAATAACCTCAACCCATTAATGAATTCTCTTCTGTTTCCGTTAAAAGAAGAAAAAGTTAAAAAAGCTACCGGAGTCATCATCAGAAAATGACCCACCTCAACTCAAGTTTCACCTTCTGGTTTATACGAGCCAGCTACCTTGTTTATTTCACTTTCACGTACCTAAAAAGTGAAAGCTAGGTTAGCCGGTGGCTTTTGGTTTTGCATTAGTGGTGGCTAACTTTCACTCAACACTGCAGTAATGACTGGGACTGTCCTTGCAGGTCATGGACCTTACCCTATTAGGGTAATAAATATGATAGCAGAATTATTGGACCCTTTTATTATCAGCGCAGTTAATAAGTAGGCCTCTATTAGTCTTGTCAATGGATCATATCGGCTCATGATATTTATCTTGTTGCATGAGATCAATCTAAATTCAACTAATTTAATAATAGTATCAAAAATTTAAATTCAAACCTAATTTATTTATTAAATAGATTATCCATTTTTAATCCGCTTAATACATTTAATAAATAAGTTGTGTTGCATTAGACAAAATAACTTTTTTAAGGATTAACAATGCGGCCCATTTAACTAAAAATATACATAAATTAATTAAATTCGCTAAAACCTCCACAAGACGAAGAATATAAATAATTATATATAATTAATAAATAATTAAATCTAATAATTATAAAACAAAATATTTCAAATTATCTAATTCTATGATTAAATACTCCCAACGTCCAAAATTTCACTAAGAAGTATAGCATAATCGAGTTATACGGGTTCATTTCGTGTTGGCCGGTTGATCCGTGGTCGACCGATTTATTAAATGGATCATGGTGGGTTGACCCACGGCTGACCCGCTTTTTAATCGTGCGAGTTCAACTCACTTTATTTCTTGTGAGTTTTCGATTCGTGTTATTGGATCGTGTCGGAATTGACAGCCCTAACCTCCATTAATTAACCTTTTTTCTTCTTCTTTATTTACATAATTTTTTTTATTGTTATACAACAATTCGAATTACACAATAATTAATATAGACTATTAATAAACCTTTAGAGTTGGAAATTGAGTTACGATTAGATTCGGTCAGGATTCGATCTACCTCTAAAGTAAAAAAAAAAAAAAAATATACACGAGTAATCTACACAGATTCCTTCAAAATAATATTTCACATCTACCCTACTAGACAATGATTCTACATGTCTTTGTTAGGGTTGACGCCCGATGTTGGTGAGTCTCCTTCAATAGTGCATGTTGGTTGCAGTTGTAGTGGCCCGCCACATGAAGTCGTGATGGCGTCGTTGGAAGAATAATGTAGGCGGGGTGGGCTAACCTTGCTCGTTCTTGGATCTATCAATTTGAGCCTGGGTCCGAGATTAGGCTATGTGGGTCTAGTAGCTTGGACTCACCATAATAGGCTTGATTTTGCTTAGGCTTTTTAAGGAGGGTGTCTTGTTACCCTCACTTGTTACTTGATGTTTGCAAATGGCCTAGCACGAGTTTGGACCACCTTGGGCTGTTGGGTCGATACACAATCTTCAAATGCCAATCTTCTTAATTTGGATCATGATTTCTTTTAGAGTAGTAATTATCTCAAATTTGACTGGCTTTTTCCAACAGCTTACAGATGAGAAATTTATTTTCTTTGTTTGCTTGGAAGTAGCTTTATGTTTATACCATAACTGTGTGTTTTGATAAATAGAGATGTAATCGAAGAGTTTTACCTAAAAGATTTGTACCAAGTTACCTTGATTAGATGTACCATGACTCTAGCCATTAACTATCGATTCATAATGCAATCAAATTTTCTCTCAAAAAAAGAGTTTTACCTAAAAGATTTGTACCAAGTTACCTTGATTAGATGTACCATGACTCTAGCCATTAACTATCGATTCATAATGCAATCAATTTTTCTCTCAAAAATATATAGATAATTTTTTTTTTCAAGTCAAACAGCCATGAACATTTTAAAATTGAAAATAAATAAAGCTTTATATATGTTAAACATCTGAATGTACTTCAGATGAAATTATTCGAAGACCGTCTTTTGTATGTGACAAACTATGCCCTCCATACATACATACATATATATATATATATATATATATATATATATATATATAATCCGGCTACGGTGTGGATGTTTGTACAGTGCGGATGGTATGGATTTCCCGTTTTCCCCCACTTTCCGATCACATTTTCACATCTTAACCGTTTAGTTTTTAGGTCTTAATGTATAGATCACTTCTGTAAAATTTCAGCCAATTTGGTAATTGTTAAAACATCTAAAACTACAATTTCAGTAAGGATGTCCACACCTGAGAAAAATCATATATATATATGTGTATATATATAACACAAAACACCTATAACACAGTATTGAGACAATAAGTCTCTTTACTTCCTCTAATAAGTATCCGACCTAAGCCAAGTTTTCTAGCTGATTAATTATGTGCAACAAGTCCTCTGTTTGAGCCCAATTGTTAGGCGGGGATGACTACCCAAAATGCTCTGGCCACCCCATATACAACCTCCATTTAACCGTTTGTTGAATGCTATTATGCTAGAAGAGAAAAAGAAGCGTAGAATGTTACCTCGATCAATTGCTAGAAAATGTGTTCCATCATCCCCTTCTGATCATAGCAACACCGCGTCAAGCTTGATTATCAATTGCTAGAATATGTGTTCGTTGCAAAAAATACATTTTTCCCAAAAACTAATTTTGTAAGCTCTGCTAGAATACATCGATGACAAAAGCCGGCTGCTCTCGTTATTGTTGCCCAGTGTGGTGGTTACTTGGCCGGCGCTAAATGCTGGGTGCCTATGAACATCTAGCTTGAAAGAAGCAACTGCTGAAACAGAAGAAAATCATGATACCACTGAGTCACTACTGACATCACGACAATCAAGAGTGGCAATGAAGACAAGTCCCCGCAAGCAGAACAAAATTATCACCTAGGATGATCAAGCACTTTAGTAAGCAACATCCCATAGCCTTGGTCAATGGCGAACTTAGCGATCCAGACTGTTAAGATTATGATAATGATGGTGTAGTTTATTGTGATGCTTGCATAGTTGCATCCGATCTATTGCAGTCAATACCAATGGCTTTCAATATTGTCCTTGATTTATCGGTGGGCCGAAGAAGAACAAGAGTTTCATTCTTTTGTTTTTCTTCACGACACCTGCGCTCAGTCAACTACTTACAAGTCAGAGTACGTAGCTCATACTGCATGCAGTATATTACGGCTCCTGCCATAAATTCTAGTATTGTAGCTATTCATAATTTGTTTACATGTGAATGAATTAGTGCAGAGCTAGTAGCCATGGCTTCTACGTACTATAAAAGTTGACAATCAAGGAGCAGCAAGCTGCGCTGCTTGACCTCCAATGCGTTATTGATTTATTCAGGCTCATGACCCTGCTATCAACAGACATGTAAAATACTGTAACTATTGCGCTAAGTGGTAAATTGTTGTACTCAATCCTATATAGTTGATCACTTGCAAGGAGTGAAACTACCATCTCTGTACTGTATGTGTTAATTAGCTACATATTTTAAACGGCAAGGTACAGATATGACAATCATTCTCTAAAGCTCATATATTCTAGAGTCAAAAAGAGTTGGCGGTCGAATGTTGGTTATTGTGAAATATGGAAAGCAAAGAGAGATCGATCCGAGATATTTCTACCCCACATACTGTGCAGTAGATTGTATACTGCTCTTTCACTCTGCACTCTGGGAGGTCTCCTCGAGTACATTTAGTAGGTAAAATACAAGCAGTCAAGCAAATATTATGCTCATCCAAGTTGGGGTTTAAAATACAATTAAGCAGTCAAGCTAGCATTTGCGCTCATGCTCTCGAAGAGAACTTCAATTGTCAAGATTAACTGATGAATGAAGCACAGAGATCATATCGAGAAAATCACGTGCTAGACTAAGAGAAGGAGCGATCCTCCACACATTACATTGTAAAACACGTTAGATTTTCCCTTCTTAAATTTATTACTGCAAAAAAATTCTTCATATTGTTATAAAGTAGTGAGAAGATGGAGAGAGAATAGTTGAGAGAAGTAGAAGTGTCTCATTCAGTCTCATTAGCCTCCTTTATATAGAGGTAGAGTTTACATCAAGGTACATAACTAATGAGTATTTACATGGACATCCACATAGATAATAATATTTATAATACTTCCCCTTGGATGTCCACCAATGAATGATGGTATTAGACGCGCTTATTGTTGCCTCGTTAAAAACCTTGTCAGGTAACAAAAACCCAGTGAGACAAAATAACCCTGGTCGAAGGACAAAACGAGCACAACGCGCATATATCCTAGGTAGCATACTTCCAGATGCTCCCCCTGATGAGAATCTCCCCCTGATTGTTGCAAGCCTTGTTTATGTATGCGACAAGCTACATGTACCATGTATAGTAGTTTGATGTGTCTATCATTGAAGTGAGACCATGTGTGCTTTGCATATAGGGGCTCATCACAAATTTTCATACCTGTAAAGTTTAAGAAATACCAACAAAACTAGGCGATTTTCAGTAAGCCTTACCTCATATGATAAGGTTAGAAACAATCTCATATGTTTAAATTCATACACAAAGTAATAGCTAAACAATATAAAGAAATTGACACATTTAACTTCGTATAGTTTAAAATATTGAAAAATCATCACGGCATACCTAGCCATACACATCAATATCTTTGTGTATTGATATGTCTCATATAAGCTCTTCAAGAGCTCTAAGTAATTCATAACTTTGCGAAAGTTAGAATATGTTGCAACATTATATTCATAATTCGAATTCGATTTCGTAGTCTTGTCATATTACTCATTGAGGCAATTTAGGTCACGTTAACTATAATGGAATGAGTACATATGAGCTAGCTTAAGATTCATTGATTCCAAAAGTGAGCTTCAGGTTTTTTCAACCATTCATGGTCTTGCATTTTGAATCCTTCAAGGATTTGATAAGCAAAACGCTTATAATGACACTTTATTTTTGAGATTTTGCTTTTAGCAATGTGTCTTTAAGATCTTCATAATATATGATGACAAAGTGCCATAAATCTCTCATCAATATAACAGCTATATGTGACACTGTACTTATAGAAAATTGTCATTCATATAAGGGAAGATATTCATAATCTCATGTTTGTATAAATAGACATTGTGTCATAGTGATTTATTTTCACTTTAGTATGGTGTTATCTCTTCTTGTCAGAGTGCCTTCGTCCCAGGGAGATTAATTTCTGATAACTCCCTTGTTGCTTTTGAAATTTCGCACTTTATGAAGAGAAGGAGGCGGGGTAACAATTGCTTTGGTGCTTTAAAACTTGACATGAGCAAAGCCCGTGATAGAGTATGAATGAGACTTTCTTGAGTTTGTTCTGCTCAGATTTGGCTTTAGTTCATTGTGGACTCAGTGATTTATGTGTTGTGTGAAAACGGTCTCCTATTCTTTCTTGGTTAACGGGGAACCTAGGGGGAACATTATTCCGGCCAATGGCTTGAGACAAGGGGACTCTCCTTACTTGTTTCTACTGTGCGCGGAGGTCCTGTCACGATTATTTTGAAGGCTAAAAGTGATGGTCGACCACATGCATGGGATTGAAATTTGTCCAGGTGTGCCATGTATTTCCCACCTTTTTTTGCGGATGATTCTTTTATTTTTTTCAAGGCTGAGTTTGAAGATGCATTGGTTGTGAAAGAAACTCTGGAGGTCTATGAACAATCATCATGTCAGCTTGTGAATTATCAAAAGAGTAATGTATCCTTCAGTAAGAATGTGCCTAGATGGAAGCAGGATGCTATTGAGTCAGTTTTGCATGTGGAAAGAGTGGAGAGGCGTGATAAGTACCTCGGCCTTCCCGAGATTAGCTACTCCAAGAATGAGGCGTTCAACTTTCTGAATGAGCGCATAAAAAAAAAGAACAAAAGGGTGGAGGGAGAAGACTCTTAGTGCTGCTGGAAAGGAGATCCTAATTAAGGCCGTTGCACAATCTATACATACCTATGTAATGAGTTGTTTAGAAATTTCTACTTCACTTATGTAATGAAATGCATAGTTTGATGGCAAAATTCAGGTGAGACTCCACAGATGAAGATAGGAAAATACATTGGCTTTCTTGGGAACGATTGTGCTTTCCAAAATCTGAGGGAGGATTGGGTTTCTAGAATATGCACCACTTTAAGCTTGCATTGGTAAACAGGGATGGAGACTCCTTCAAAACCCGGATTCTCTTATTGCAAGGCTTCCGAAGGCAAGGTGCTACCCTAATACTGATTTCATGCATGCTACCATTAATGGAGATGTTTCTTTTGCATGGAGAAGTATTTTGAAAGGCCAGGAGGTACTACGCCGTGGGTTGAGACACCAAGTGGGCACGGGCAGTTCAATCAAGGTTTAGGAAGATCCCTGGCTTCCCTTACCATATAATTTCAAACCATTCTCTCCTCCCATGTATGGTATGGAGAACATGCTTGTGGAAGATCTTATTGATTAGGAAAACAGGGAGTGGGCTATCCCTTTCATTAGAGAGATATTTACTGAAGTGGAGGTAGAAGTAATATTTACTACAAGTCCATCGAATAGTCGGATCCTCATGGATCGAAAACTAAGACAATCAAAAACGGTAAAAACCCTAACAAATTCATACGATCTCCAAAAACTACGTATTATATATTAAAATGTTCGTATCGACGAGTAGATGATGTATAAAATCAGAAACTACCCATGACATGGCCGGAAATACCGCCAAGCGCAGCCACAGGTGGTGGCATGCTGCCGCCGGCCAAACTCAAAACTACAACAATCCAACCATCCAAGATAGAGTTTATACCACGAAGATCAATTTTAATACCTTAGGTTTTGGTCGGTTTGGCCTAGATCGGCTGAAATCAAGCTCACAAGTCGGAATCCACTGTTCATCTCGAGTTGATCATTCTCCGGTGAAATGGATCAAAATCACCACCAAGATCGACAGAGGAGGTTGCTGTGAGCTCAACAAGATTGGTTTGAAGATTCTCCGTCGCCAGAGTTGAGAGAACCTGTCGGGTCCGACAGCTCCAATCTTTACTGCCTTGTTGCGCTGCCGTGGGTGAGAATCGTCGGTAGAGACCACCATAGGAAGGACCGCACATAGGAGGCGAAGTGATCTTGGTTGGTCTCACCACTAGAGGTTGCTGGAAAAAGAAACGCCGGCCTGATTGGAATTGCGGATACGGGTTGGATCAGTCGCAGTTAAGGAGAGAGAACATAGGTTTTCTGGCTTTCAGAAAATGGAAGGTTTCCAAAAATGAAAATAGTTGTTTCTCAAAACAGAAAAAAATCTATTTATAGAAATTTTCCAAAATGGCAGAAATTCCGCTGACCATAACTTCTTCATACGAACTCAGATTTTTGCATTTCACCTATCCACAAACTTGTATTGATGCATTCTACGACTTTCGTGAAAGACGTTTTTAGAGAAACTTAATGTCACGCCCCAATTTTTTTGAATAATAAATTCAAAATCATAAACATGAATTACTACAACCCAACAAATAATGTCCTGGATTTCTTTTCCTGAACAAACACCCCACACGAATTGAATTTCATATCCCGAATTTAACCTCGATTAATTATTACAATTGAAACTCACAAATAAAATTGTAAAGCTCTAAATGAGCATAACAACCTCATAACGTAAATGAAATCAAATAATGCTGCAACTCCTAAACAGCACGGTCGCCTCCCTGATTATCCTGACCTGCAAGAATATCCGTTACACCATTTGAATAGTGTACCGAGATTGCAACAACACAAAACCCGGTAAGCTTTTTGAATGGTCGTATGAGTAAAAAGAAAGAACGGTTGTTTAATTAAGTCATATTTATTTTCACCCAAGTCAACACCCAACAATTCTCACATCCACAAAGAAACCACAATCTCAACAATCAATCACCAAATCAACAAATCAACGCGAAATCTAAACTCACATCTTTCTTCTCAAAACCCCGAAATCGTATTTATAAAAATACGGTGTTTGACAGACTATAGCTCTAACCAAATTGTAGCCCGTCACCTGGCCCAGGTTATGGCATCCGACATATTTATTGTTATTGTATTTCATCAATATATATATGTATATACATATTTAGAACGTCCGATACTTGTACTTAATCTAGCCCCATTACCCGACAAGGGTTGTGGCATCCAACTCACTCAACCAATCGTATCCCATCATCCACCTAGGATTAGAGCGTCTGATTCCCCCATACTAGTCACTACATCGACCCTAAATCCATAACGAGTACAACAATATGTCTCACAAAATGAAATCAACCAATCCAAGATACACAATATTATTATGAAATTTAAGCATTTTAAATATAATACGAATCATCATTCCAACTCAATCATATCATTACTCAACAACACACCACCTAATACATATATTCCTGATACCATCCACTCAGGGATGACCACGAATACATATATCATCATTCAAGCCAACTATATATATATATATATATACGTAATCATCCACTCAGGGATGACAACTAATACCATCTATAGTTCACACAAGAAAATCGTGAAATTCATTTGTATAATTAAAATTCATTTTACTTACCTATGGACCGTAGTTGATCAAGTCCATGTGATTTAAAATACACAAATATTTAATCCATAAATATTTTTCACACAATTACGACAAAATAAATAAATTAAAAGCACTCGGTTTGTAATATGAACCACGTGAGTTTTACTCACCTCGGTACTTCCGCTGCGTCTTTTAACACAATCACACCGAACCCGCTCACCCTTAAAAACCGTCAATCACCTAATCAAATGTGACTTGAATTTAACCAATAATTCCAAAACATACTTAAACTACCATCCTACGGTCGGATTCTAAATTATACGAAAATCCGACGGACGGATTCTCACAAATCGACTCCCTAATCACTGGTTTGAAATTAAACGAAGATCCAACGGTCGGATCTTCACCCATGACCACACAAAGCTATTGGGACAGTCATATGATCAACATATCAAAACTACAAGTCCATCGGACCGTCTTAACTGGACATATCACAAATCTAACGATCGAAATTGATCGAAATCTAAAAATTCATAACTAAATCATATGATATCCAAAAAATACGTATAATATGTCGAAATGATCGTATTGAAATGTAGAATCTTAAAATATACAGAAATTATATTTTTAACCCCCGGAGGTGGCCGGAAAGAGTAGTCGGAGTTAATGGCAGAGCCACCGCAGACCACCACCAATGGTGTCGGGGCCGAGCTGCTCTTCTTCATTTTAACATGCTGATCATTTTTCATAACTAGCTCAAGACCAGAAAATAATGGAAAGAGGTCGAAAATCACCACAATAGTCACGGTGGCCGGAAAATCTGCAGAAACCGGTGAGCTCGAGTTCGATGTAAATTCCACCACTAGCTTTGATCCCTTCTGGAGATTTGTTCAGCAACTCAAGGCAATCTCCTCAGTTCAAGAATCACCCGAAACGGAGCTCTAGAGCTTGAGATATCGAGATCAATAGCTCGGTTTCGATCTTGATCGGGGCTGGCTTCCAGCCGCCACCACGGGCAGTGCCGCCGTGCAAGGTCACTTTTGGGAGCTTTAGGAGGTTGAGGCGAGCACGTGGATGGAGTTTAGCGAGGAGTGGTAACTGGTAGCTTGAGATATCAAGCTTGAAACCAAAACGAGCTCAAACCAGGCGGAGCTTCCCGCCGCCACTGCCGGCCGTGTCGCGGCGCAAGGTCGAGGTGATGCTGTGGGAGGTGGTCTGGTGCTGATTGGTGGCCGGTGGAGCGAGAAAGAGGTCGGAGAGTGTATGCTCTGTTTTCGGTTTCGGCCGAGAGAGAGAAAGAGACGGTGAACAGTTTTTCCAAAAAAAAGAAAGAGGCCGGATGAAAAAAATGAAAAGTTTCCAAAAATGCTAGGGTTTTTTCTATATATACCGCTTTTGGAAATTTTTTCTAAACGCGATAACTAATTGATAAAAAAATCCGATATTTGTGTTCCGCATATGCACAGACTCGTATCGACCAGTTCTACGACTTTCATGAATGAAGTTTTCCAAAATTTCGCACGTATAAAAAGTCAATTCCTTGAATAGAACATTTCGAGCTTTTTGTTAAAACAAAATGTTTCGAAACTTCGATAATTCTAAAAATAAAATATTTCAAGTATCATTCGTGCAAATGCACAATATTCGTTCCACACAATTTCACGAAATGAAAATGAAAATTGCGGTTATTACACTTAACATCTAAAGAGTCAACCTTTTGCACCCCCTAAAACTATGCATTTCGAATAAACATTCGTCCGAAAACATATGAATAAAGCATAACACTCATAATTCGTACAACTGGTCAATTATTAATTATAAGAATTAAATAACGAAAATCTAGGTCAACACAATTATCATAAAGTTTTAATCTTTAATTTAGCTCAAAGAACAAAAAGCTTTAAGCTTTATTCGATAGCAACGAGTTGATTACTAAAAATTTTCAGATCGGTGTTTAGAGAAACATGGGTTTTAACCCAATACAATGCAATCTTTAGCAGAATCAAAATCCATTCAATTCAACATCTTCAATCAGGAATAAGCAGAATCTGTAACCAAACTGAACCAATGAAAGCTCCAACAAACTAAGCGAGAAGCAAATCAGTTGAGAAACATATTTGCAAATCAGAGTCGGTAGCCGGGGTCCAGAATCCGGTGAGCCGAGGAACACAATTATTAGGTGGAAATGGGATTAGTCGCGGCTGCTCCTCTAGCTCTGCTGCAGCCTTGGACTCGAGCGCTGATATAAGCGTGTTGTCAAGGAACATCGTGGCGGCTGGAAAATGGATGATTGAGAGGAGATCGGGTCGAGGTCTGGATCAAGGAGCAGCTAACAACCGTTTTCGACTAACGGCGTACGTGACCAAGTGCTGTCAGTGCTTTAGCACTGTAGGTGCATTGAATACTCTTCGATTTTATTTGCCTAAAAGACATTTGCGTGATTGAAACACAAATGATTCATATCTAATTTTTATTTGCTAAACACAAGCTTTACGTAGATGACTTAAATTGATCAATCGAAGTAAGAAAATACATAAATTGTTGAATAGCGATAAACGTGGTATGTATCTATCATTATACTGATACTATTTCAAATATGAGACTTTGACAATTAAGTGATAATCCAAGACCCAAATTGGACACTTGGTAACAATCCGATCGGAATATTTCTGATGGCTAAATTTTAATGAACCTAAATCGGGTCCATCACAATGGGAGACAATACCCACATTGCCCATGACCCACAGTTGTATCGATATTGTCCCAACTTAACCACTCGTTAAGTATTGAGTTTTAATAACAAAAAATCTTTATATAATTAGTATGGGTCACACATTTATAAATTAAATTTTTATTTGTTACTTTTCCGGATCTTTCATTTCCATTATAAATTTATGAATATCACAAATAGTAAACAAACCCAATCGTAGGAAATATGTCTCCTCCCGCTATTGCCGCACTATCATGGGACACGGCAACCATGTTGAAGGGCTTTTACTTTTGACTTAAACAGTTAAACACTTTTATGTCCATGTCAGATAATAAATTTATAAATCTTCTAACGGAAACAGTAATTGCATTACGGTTTCTGGATTGAAAAAATCATATAAAAATGAGGTCGCCGGGGATTGCATTATCCAGCACGTTGACTCAAAATATACAAATCCTTCCCTAACCAATTCTTCCAAATTAGGGAAACATTTGGTCGCTATTCTTGTTGAATTCTAGATAGAATTCAACTAGCCTGTAAATCATATTTCTCAATCCAGAACCGAGAACAATCCATTTTTCCTCGCATGGAGGAACACCCGATGCAAGTTATCAAAATCTTTATCAAAAGGGAAAGGTAATTAACGAAGCTGGAACTCGAACAAAATTACTATAGAAGAATAAAAAAATAAAAAATAAAAATTACTATAGCCAATTATTCTCGTCAACAAACAAGGAAAAAGAAGAATAAAAAAAATAAAAAGAAGGAAAAAGAAAGCATCTAACTGAAGCAAGCAATTTCGGCCATATATATAATTAAAGGCCTTTATTTTTTATTTTCTGGGATGTCTATATATTTTCATGGTGTTGCTACCTATCTTGCATACTATCACTAGCTTGTCTCTCCGTCTTTCCATTAAGATATCCTAAGGAATTACTATTACTCTTCTAATACAGTGGCAAGCTTAGCTCCAAACCCCAGAAACAGAGCCCTGTATTCAGGGGCGGATCCAGAAATTTTTTTCAGGTAAGGCAAGTCAATGACAGGAGGGAAAGGGAGGAAAATTAGAGAGAAGCTGCAGATTTTGGAGGCAATTGTGAAGATTTTGCCCTGTTTTTGCCCTGTTTTTGCATTATTTCTGCCATTTTCTTCCCCAATTCACCTTGTTTTGCCATATTTTTACTATTTTCACATCCCTTGTCTACACCAAATCAATGTAAAATAAAAATCCAGTCTACGCAAGTGCCCAAGCTGGGCTCTATGTGGATCCGCCCCTGCCTGTATTTGGTATTCAAGTCTCACAAATTAAGGTATACGTTCATGTTGAATTTTTTCTATTTAATCTTCTCTCAAAATTATCTAATGTAATTGGATTGTCATTGTTCGCCTTTCATCTTGTCTCAATTGTTCCCTTTAATTGAAGTCGTCAATCTATATGGCAGAATATAGACCAAATCCAGCCTATATATGCAAAATTAAATGAGTTTAGACAATGTCAGTTAATCTCTCCGGCCAATGGTGGAGCTAGGATGTTAAAATTAGGTGGGCTAAAAAAAAAAATTCTTAAAAGTTTACTAATCCTTTCAGATTATTTTTTTACTTAAGTTTTACAAGTAATATGTTTTATTCTTTTCTTAAATTAAACTATATTATATATTAAATATATATATATATATATATATTAAATAATCAAATAGCTAAATAACCCAAAAAATCAACATTGTAACGTGTGACAGAAATTCGATAACAAAAGATACAAAAAGATAAAAAACACACCTACTCAAATCTTACCCCACGCCCTTGAATAGAAGCAAAAATCTTTAATTATTGAATACGTATTACAATTCTCAATTGGCTCTTTTTCAGACCTAATTTACCAAAAAAAAAAACACAAATTTTTTATGCGGCTATGCCTCTTAAATTAAGCATAATACAAAATCAAATCAAATCAAATACTTGAAGCAAATAAATAACATACCTATACTATTATTAAGAGAAAAAACTTTGTTAGCTAAAATTAAAAATTTTGACAGATTTAACTTTGAAAGATTAAAAAAGTTTGAGAATAAATTAAATCAGAATGATAAATAAGACAATTATAAAATAGACTTTTATTAAGAAAATTAAAAAACAATGATTCCACAACCCCCACTTTTCTCTCCCACTATTTTATCTCTACAATAACTACAATGAATCTACTTCTTTTACAATAACTACCCACCTTTTAAAAAAAAAAAAACAGAAAATTTTCATTGCAGACTAGTGTATGACTAAAACAAGAAAAGAAATAATATATGGGTTAAGTTTAGAAATTCGAGGTGGGCTAATTTTTAATATTTAATATGTTTAATCATAATTAAGCTACAAATTTATGTCTTTTTTCAAAATCTGAGGCGGACTGTAGCTCAACGGAGTCTGTGTGTAGCTATGCCTTTGTCTCGCGTACAAGTAGAGTTGATTTTTGAGTGTGTGTATACTGAATTAAATACAGATTGGTGCCAAGTTGAGACTTGAGAGAAATCAGAAATGGACCAGCTTCAACATTTCAATCACGTCCATCCATTGATGTTTAAGGAAGGGAAGCAGAAAAAGCAAGACGGTGCAGCAGTAGTTTGCTCTGCATGTGGAGACCCAGTGCTTGGTCCTAGCTACAGTTGCAACCAGTGTTCCAAATTATTCATTCTCCACAAGTCATGTGCGGAGCTGCCCCGTGAGATGCATCACCCGATACATCGCAAACATTCACTTGTTCTTCTCTCAGATAGATATTACCGCTGTGATATTTGTCGCAAATCTCATTCTGGCTTATTCTCTTACAATTGTAAGCCATGTGACTTCGACATTGACCTCCAATGTGCTTCCAATTTGAGCAATATAAAATGCTTGGACCACTTCAGTCATGAGCATGAACTGATCTTTGTGGAACCTAAAAGGAAAGGCAAGGATTCACTAGTTGTTTGTGATGGGTGCCGAGAGCAAGTGTTTGGTCCAAATTACTGTTGCAGCCATTATCATTGCTACTACACTTTGCATAAGTCATGCGCGGAGCTTCCCCGTGAGATGCACCACCCAATACACCGCAAACATCCACTTATTCTCCTCTCAGGTAGATATTATCGTTGTGATATATGTCGCAAATCTCATTCCGGCGTATTCTCTTACAATTGTGAGCCATGTGAGTTCGACATTGACCTCAAATGTGCTTCCAATTTGAGCAATATAAAATGCTTGGAACACTTCAGTCATGAGCATGAACTGATCTTTATGGAAGAGCCTAAAAGGAAAGGCAAGGATTCACTAATTGTTTGTGATGGGTGCCGACAGCAAGTGTCTGGTCCAAGCTACTGTTGCAGCCATTATCATTGCTACTACACTTTGCATAAGTCATGCGCGGAGCTTCCCCAGGAGTTTCGTCACCCGATGCATACCCAACATCCACTTATTCTAAACAAAGATAGAGGACGAGAATACCAATGTGCTGCGTGTAACCAAGATTGCAGTGGCAGGTTCACTTTTAGTTGCTTCCAATGTGACTTTAACCTAGACCAAAACTGTGCTTTCAATTGGACCGGTTTTAAGCATTTCAGCCACGATCATCCATTATTGTTCGAAAGAGAGCCCAAAAAGGAATACATTGGTCTTCTACTCTGTGATGGCTGCCAAGACCCAATACTCGGCCCTAGTTACACATGCATCAATACCTTCCGACGTCGCAAATGTGGCTTCAATCTCCATCAAAAATGTGCACAGCTGCCCCATGAAATTGAGCACCCGATGCACCGTCAACATCCGCTTTTTCTCGTCAGCATAATTCAAGATATCAGGGTACGTTGCCTTTGTAACGCCTGCCAGCAACTTTGCAAATTCCGATACAACTGCTCCATATGTGACTTCAACCTCCACCTCAAGTGTGCCTCTGATTGGCAAAATATCATTGCAAGTGACTCTCACGAGCATCAGTTCACAAGTCTCCGGAAGGAAATGTCTGACCTCCACGTTAATTGTGACGTTTGTGGTGAGTACTGGACTGGCACCGTCTACTACATGTGCAGCATTTGCCAGCTCTTGGTTCATATGGAATGCGCTTCATTACCACGTAACATCAAAATACGTGGCCACGAACACCACCTGAAGCTGACTTGGTTCCTTGAAGACATTTACCCCAACCATCTGTCATGCAAAGTCTGCTCTATAAGCATTGATAAATGTCGAGCTGTTTACTGTTGCAGTGAATGTAGCAGTTATGTTGCGCATGTTGCATGTACTACAGGTGAGTACTCTCGAGAAGAAAGCTTTTTGGACATAGCCCTGAATGATGATGAGTCTATTGATGCTCCAGAGATCAAACACTTTAGTCATCAACATTCATTAGCCGCTAATGATCCTTGTGAGGTAGTTAAATATGATCACAGAGAAATTACTTGTGAGGGATGCATCCGCCCCATAACTGCCATCAACGATTCCTTTTATAGCTGCACCAAACAAGAAGACGAGTTATGCACTTTCTTTCTCCATAAGATATGTGCTCAATTACCAAAAAAGATGCTTCTCCCTCTACTTCACCAACACCAGTTCACACTCGTCGCAAGGGCACCTTCTACTGGTGGCGTGTTCCAGTGTTATATGTGTGGCACTTTTAACCAAGGCTTTACATATACTTGTGAGGAATGTGCCTTACCAACAGGTGAAACTGTTTTCTACCTTGACCTTCAATGCAGTACCTACTGGGAAAACAAGGCTCTTAAACATGAGTCTCATGTTCACCGACTGCTCCTCAACACAGAATGGGAGGACGTCTACTGCAGCAGTTGTAGGTGTGATATATTTTTCTGCTTTAGTTGTAAGAGATGTGAATTTCATCTCTGTATTCCATGTGTCAGATTACCCCTTACTGCTATGCACCGATACGACGATCATCCTCTCAAGCTCACATATGCTAGTGTTGAAGATGAGCTGGGTTACTATTGTGAAATATGCGAAGGAAAACGAGATCCAACACATTGGTTCTACCGCTGCAACGATTGTGACTTTGATTGCCATACTCATTGCATTTTGGGGAGGTATCAGCAAGTCAAGCTAGGAAGCACTTACAAGCACGATGGTCATGGTCAACACCTCGTCACCCTTGTTGATAAGTCAAGGAGCCCCATTCCTTTCGATAAGAGAGAAAACATTCTTCCCTGCCAGAAGTGTGGAAAACCTTGTCAAGGATTGGTGTTTGAATGTGAAGAGTGCAATGTAAATATCCACCGAGAAGGATGTTGTCAGGTAACAGATTTGGAGAGTTTTGTCAAGTCTCCAAAGAAGAGCTCAGGCAAATGATTCATTCTGATTTCGGACACGTCAGTTATAGCAGGAGATTGAGTTCACTAGTAGGAGAAAGTGATCGACCGATTACATGTTCTGCAATCCAATTTGTTTTGTTTTTCGTCTGTTTTCATTACTATTCTTTTCTCTGTCTATCTAATGTGTTGAAGTTTGTGGGTTCTGTTTGAACTGAAAGCATATGTAACGTGACTATTTCTGGCATCTATTTTCATTTGTAGGTCTTGTGAAAATGAATGTTAACATTCTACTTGTTAGTTCAGTTGGCTGGCCATGCAAAATTAGAGTTGATAAGTATTGATGGTATTGGTAATGCATGGACAATGACAGTGGTCTTATTGATCATATCATTAATAACAGAATATGAGTGAATATCAAGAAGACTCAAGGTATCACAAGTTTATCAAAAGGAAAAGGGAATTATACTTTCTTTCTCTGGGCTAAAGCCAATTTCTCTGTACAAGTGGAGAGAGAATGAAAAAGAACAAAAAGCAAATGAAGAACTTAGACTACCTCTCCATCTCTTAAATTCGTGTTAAAGTAATAGGTGAATGATAACTTGCATAACTTGCATTAAAGAATATTGTCAGACTATAAATCTGGAAAATTTTCTCAATCTCCACAGATGAGCTGGGTAGGTAACCGTCTGAATTTTCAAATTGCTTCATTCTGACATCATACGTTTAAGATTGCGTTCCTAATGAAGAGAAGATCATGATGACTTCTGCCACCCTTATTTTCTTTTTGCTGTCTGTATATTTGTTATAATTTGTGTGTACAGTTTGGACTGATAGATTCTTAAGAGATGTGTGCATGTTATAAAGTGATTAATTCTGGCATTAATTTTTCACAGTAAGATGTATGTATGCATACAGATGTATAACTTGCAGATCAGAAAACATACATCTGAATTCTATAATGAACTAAAAGAAGAAACAAACACACAGAACAACATGTTATGACTCAAAACTGAGACTCATAAAATCTCTCAGTAATTTGCAAAGTCATATACATACGCGCTCGCAGATATACATATTTAAGGACCATAAAGCATGGACGAAGAAATCAAACAAGAAAATGCATGTACTGATTATCTACTTAACCAACCTTCAATTGTTTACAAAAGGCAAGCATATATATTCTAGGAGAAATGGTAGTTGCATCATATGCATCAAATGATATTTTGAACCATCTCCACCAACCAAATTTCATTCATGAATCTAGTATTAGCACCATAATTGCGAAAAGTTAGCATTGAACTGAAATCTGTAACCCAGAACATACTTACCTGATTAACTTTTGTTGAGTATTTGAGTATCCTTGATTATCAACTGCAATAACTGCCAATACCCAAACACCTCTGTTCACATGGTGATGACAAGTTTCCGGTGTCTGATAATATTCAAATGATATTAAAAATTCAAGATCACACCAAGTAAATAAATTATGAGGACAATATCTTTAGTTCACATATTCAAGGGATGATTTAAAATAAAAATAAAAACATTCAAGAGTTGTAATGCATTTCCAGTCTATACACAGCTATAGGTCTCTGTTTTGTTCTTTGAGCAGCCAGCATTAAAACTCACAAGTGCATACTGCTGCTTGATTTTGCATAAATATGGGTCCCTATTATAAATTCCTCCCTCCCTAGCTATTAATCTAACCAAGCACATGCTCACATTCATCAGATATGTGATTAAGCTATGGGAAAACATATGCCTCCTTTTGGGAATGAAAAAAAAAGAACACAGTCTAGTAAAATTGAAGGGATTTCATCTAAATTTGAGTAAGCTAAGGCATAACATGTCTGCCAACTAATAAAATAAATAGAACGATACAAGAAATAATTTTCCAAAACATCATTACGAAGGAAAGTAACTCAGAAATTACTGGTAAAACAAAACATATAGCAAACAAAATTTAAGGGATGACAGGTGAACCGGAAAGGCCTCTCTTATGCTTTTGAATTAGCCCCATTGATGGAAAAGAATGTAGGCAAGCATCAGAATAGCTAAACTGAACTATTTGCACTGAACACCAGCTTCAGCAGCTCGGTGAGGCTTGTTTTTCCGCCTACTGCCACTTTGTCGGAATCCAACAGACTTTGTAGGATCATCAAGGCTTGACTCTATTTCCATGCTGTTCTCCTCTTGGATGAAGTTCAAATTTTCATCGACATGAACAGACCTCTTCCTTTTTGTGCCATTCTCTATACTAGAGTGGCTTTTCACCTCTTCGTGAGAAATATGACTTTTTTCATCCTCATCTTGTATCTTCTGAGTTTTTCCTTCTCCAATGTCATCCTTCAATGGCTTTTGTGGCCTTCCTCTTCTCCTGTTTGGTGGAATCTTATGCCCTTCTGAGCTCCCAGGATCCTCACGAGCAGCGATGATAATTTGTTTCTTCCCTTTTACTCTACCTCTAACCATAGTGAAAAAATTGTACCAAAAGTTTTTCGAAAACCTAAAGAAACTTCTGCAAAAAGAAAAAAAGGACTTCAGAAGTAAGAATTGATTAACTGAATGAGATCCACAATGCAACCTGCAAAGTCAATAACGCAAAACCATATAAGGCATATCCACAAGCAGAAGAAATTGGAGCATATGCATACCAGCCAATGTAAGAAGGAGAAAAAAGCGCCAGTTTAGATATGAAGTTGAGCCAAAAATGAAAAGTGAAAACTTTAAGCAACAGGACACAAATCTTAGACCTTACAATGAAAAGCAGGAACTACAAACAAAACCAACACAAAAAGATAAAGACGACCATCCAAAGCTTCAAAGCTTTCATTACTTACACTCAATTTGGTTTTTTAGGAATTCAACTGAGAAGAAGCGAAAATTCAGGTTCAAATCCTTTGGCTCTATAGTTTTCAATAACACAATCATCTTAACCATACTAACAGATTCTAATATGAAGTGGCTGTACTGACTCAATTATTCCATGCACTGATCATATCGGTACAAAGAATTGAAAATTCAAATCACTGGATACAGAACAATACGAAGTGGTCGTATGAGGCAAATACCACAAGTAATAGTAAAAAACAAAAAAGAAAGTAGTATGATATCAGTATTACAAACCAGATTTGTACACAATTTCCAAACTAAAGATCTGCAGAAAAATAAGAAAGACCAATCTGTTTGGCAAGTAAAACCAAAGGAAAACCATTGTGCCTAGACTTCCACAATATCTCCAAGGTTGGGTGCTCAAAGCATGCAAGAAACAAGCCAAAAAGATAAATTTGAATCTTAGGATTCATGATGTTTTCAGATATGATGAACTGATCCAATCAAACTCTCAATTAAGCAAGCGCTTTGATTTTTCAGGTCAACATTGAGAAATCCATGACTGCAAAAGCAACTTAAATCATTTTCCAACCATTTAGTTTCACAAAACTAAAAGGCAGTAATACGAGAAAACAAAGCATTACAAAGTAGATGTGCAACAAAAGTAAGAGAGCAGCAAAGAAAACTGAAGCTGACCTCGAAGCAAATATATACTTTCTGCATCTCATTGGTAAAGCCCATTTCTCACCATCTGATTAGACCTATCAAGAAACTGACAGAAACCCAAGAACCAACTGAGATTGTTTCTGCAATACTGGTTTCCAACAGTGAAGTAGCAGAGGCCAAAAAAAAAAAAAAAAAACAAATTGAGAACTATGATCTGAACAAGAAATAATGAAGAAACAGATCAGAATATGATGAGATTAGAGAGTAACGCTAGCATAAAGATTGGGACCTCAAGAGCTTCATCCAAAAGAAAGACTAAGCTCTTGAGTCTTGAGAGCTTAGCTAAAGAGAGGAGGCAGAGAGAAACAACTTGAATGGAGGATGGGAGAAGAAGGAAATTGGTCAGAAATATAAGTGTTTATTTTTTTTTTTTACCTCCTGTTGAAAAGGGTTGTATGGGAAATTAACAAATTGGAAATTATGAATATTTTAAAAAATAACCCAACTATTTTGGATTATTTGGCCATTTTCATGTGATCTATAGTTAAGAATCTCAAGAGCAACGAGAATCATTATATGTATGCCCCCGTACTAATAATAACTCCAAGAGGTTTATGTTTGATAATTCGATTTGGTTGCAACAGTTGAAATTCGATTTCACCCACCCTAAAATGGTTAATTCTTGTGCTGCTAGTATGGATTGCGTAAGGGTTCAGAGTAAGAGGGGGAATTTATCTTCTACATCCAAAAAGAATGCTGAAATGAGAAGAAAAGTCACCTAATACAAATTCACACATCAATGTTAAGCTACTGTCAACAATTAGACTTGACATTTATCGGATCCATTTATTTATTAGTAGAGCAAAAGCTTGCCCCCTTTTTAACATCTACTGTCACTCAAAACTCTTCTCAACTACCATGTGGTTTCTTGCTTTTGTGATCACAACAGTGTTATGGTAACACTGACAGCAGAAACAAAGATAAAGGCGACAACGTTTACAAATAACCAAAAAAAAAAAACATCTTTTTGAAGTGTTTGTTTTGGAGTTGGAAGGCGCCCTTTAGGTTTGAGCTTAATTCCAATGCCACTGACCTCTTTCCTTTGTCAAAATCTCAGATTCAGGCTTTGAGCTTCAAGTCAAGTTGGGTCACAACTCACAAGGCCATATAAATAACAAAAATTTCGCCGAAATTTCGGCAAAAATATCTATTTTTCAGTCCTTGGTCACAAGGCCATATAAATAAGAGTGGCCACTGCCATGGATTGCTCTTAATCCAACAGGAAGCTATGGAGCAAAATAGAGATGACACAACTGACAAGAAGATACGAATGCTTAAAATTGTTGCAAGGCAATATAATAGGAGGAACAGCAAGGTTATCATAGTGCTTCATCGATACCTTTCCATCATATTCTAGTCAATTACCCTGGAATAAAGCAAGAGCACATAAGTAAGGTCATTGCTTCACCTTTTCATCTGCTTTGCATCAATTTCCAGAATTCTTCAACTTTCTCTGGCAACTCATGGCCCAAGAAAAACAAAGGTGCTGGGTAACTTGACTGATAATAGCTGAAATGTGATTCTAACAATGCATCTTGTTTCCATTACTCATAAAATATTTCTTTAGGCAAAAACCCTGGGTGAAAACGGCGCAACTTATATCAGTGTTTTTCAAGTTAAATCATATAATGTCATGCTATGATATACAGGTCAATTATGTATTAAGTTATAGACAAAACTATCATTTTTATCATTATAAAAAAAACCTGGTGTTAACTGAACTTTGCTTCTTTGTACTCTTTATGTGTGATCTTGCCTGTTATCCAAATCTTGTCATGTAAAAGAAACTTGAAAAAGTATGTTAGTGCCAACTTAGGAAAATCAGCAGTGCAGACATTTAAAGGAGAAGCAGCTAATGTTTTAGCAATTGGATTCAATTTCATTCTTCAAATCGTGCCAAACTTGAGGACCAGCAGGATGTCGATGTACATAAGTCTTTATAAAATAACTATCCGAGCAAGAAATAAGAGTGCTCAAGGAAAGCCCAGGAGCAGCTATTCCATGATCTCTAAGCCAATTGAACATGCGTACCCTAAGCTTGACCCTTTCCATTTTATGGGAAAGATATCTTGTGGCAGTCAACAAGGACGATATGGGATAACCCAATTCATTTACAAGACAGTCGATCTTCATTTCAATCACATCCGTTGTCTGGTTAAGATTTTGAGGGCATGATTGAATCAGTTCACAGACATCCTTCCGATCCAAACCAGCTTTCACTATACAATCAAATCTTTCCTGAAGCTCCTCTCCATTGCCTCGACATGCCTTCAGCGCTGCTTTCATTTTGCTGGAGTTTTCTACAAATCCTATGTCTAACAAGAACTTAGTCCTTTCAGCCTTTGATCTAACTTCATCTCCTGAATCTGGAAATGACTCAATTTTTCTACCCCAAACCCAATTCTTTAATTCTTGGGGGTTATCCTGAATGTATTGAGACAATCGTTTCTTCCCAACATTCAAAGTACAAAGTAAGCTGCTAGTTTTTTTCAAAAAGCACGAACCCAGAAGCAGGGGGTGAGAACGAACAATCTTCCCAATCTCTGCAGCCTTCATGTCAATCTCATCCAGGAACAAAATGCACCCTCTCAAATTTGCAACAAATTTTGCTACTGGAATCTGCGGAAATTGTCGAAACATTGAACATAACTCTCTCTTCGTAAATCCAAATTTTTGTAACAACCCAATGAGTGAAACTGTCATTTCTCCCGAACTTTCAAATAAAATATCTGGGTTGTGACGAAGTAGCTTGCCCAACTGCTCATCACTGCAACCCATCTCACTAAACAAACTCAAAACTTCAAGCATCCGGCTCCAATAATAAGTGTTATCTTCCCATAAATTCCCCTCAATCCTATTGGTTTCAAATCCAATACTCTTCAATTTTTCCAATACCGAAACAAATGCTGCATTGACATCCCCAACCAAAAGATAAGGACTACCAACAACATAGCGAACTAAAGCAGAACGGCTAAGACCTAGTTCTTCATAAGCTTGAAGTTTTGATGCCAAAACCTGAAAATCATATTGAAAGACCTCTGTTGCTTCCCTGTAAATCTTTCCTATCTTATTCGGCGGAATCCCATAATTAGATAAAACAGTATAATTATGAAGCAACAACTCATCATCATTCAAATACATCAAATTGCGTGGAAGAAGAGAAACATACTCGGAAGGTTTCAAACCCAAGCTCTCAAAGAAGGGTTCAAATTCATTAATAGGGTGGTACCGCAATAACCGAGCAATCGACCGCCGAATCTCTCTCTCACAATCAGCCCTTTTGAAAAGCTTGTCTAGAAAATGTGGGCAGTTTTTACTAATATTCTCAGCATCAGTGAAATGTAAGCCTCTAGTACTGTGCAAATACTCCAACAATGCAGCCTGCGTTTCTTTTTGAATGTAACGAAGAGTTCGAGTAGCTCTTCTGCCCTTAGCAGTCGAAGTTTCAACCAAAACTTCATGGTTTTCAATTTCAGGGGCCATTTTTGTGCTGTAAACTCTAGGGATTTGGACATTGGGGAAAACCCCAATTGGCTGAAATAGGGTTCTTGGTGATCTAAGGTGATTTTCATGAAAAATAGAAGAAACCCAGCTGGGAAGAGATGCTGTCCTGAGTTTTTGCAAATGGGTCATGACCAGTTTGATGAGATTGCCAAGTGATTAGAAGTAGATAATCTAAAAGGGCACAGATTCAGCGGAAGAGAAATGAGTATCTAAGTCTCTGGATGAGATGTTACCTTTGGACTGAACAGACGGGACCCAGAATGAGTTGGACTTCGGCTGCAGGAGTTTCTCGTCCTGATGCTTATTGAGTTGCTGCCTTTCAGAGAAAACGTTTGGTAGTCGTCCATGTGCTACAAGGGTTTTACAGCCTGTTGATTCATTCTATCGGGGTTTAAGATAAACGCTTTACATTCGGACCAAAAGCTTCGGTAGTCGCACTATGTCATGAGACTAAATGGTAGGAAGACTAAAATTTATAAATGTATTCCTATAAATACCACACTGTATGAGATGAATAAACACACTTGAAATCTTCATTCTCTTTGAAATATTACTCTCTCTTTTTGTGTGTCAATTTAGTTTTTCCTTAAACACGTTATCAACACGAGCTCCTAGCCCTTGTTAGTCATACCGTGTGCTGCCCCTGCGCTCGTTCTTGTGCAGATCAACTTGCTTGTACGTCCCGAAACATCTTGTTCAGGACCTCTGATCAAAATACTTTCTTCATCAAAGTTGTTCATCTATGTCTTCTCTATCTGACCTCCAAATTTCAACCCTAACGGAATCTTTTTGAGATCTGTACACCATTTGAAGTGGGATTTGTTCAGAAGTGAATTTGCTCTGAATTTCAACAAGTTTTAAATACTAAAAGTTCCCGTTTTTGAGTTTTTATTAATTTTCTCTCATTTTTCCTTTTTCTCGAGAACTTACAATCAAAAGCGGAATTATAGAAATTCAAGCCAAACGAACTAAGAACGTTCGTAATCAATGAACTAAGAGTGTTTACAATGATTCTTGGAAATTGATTTCTTGGTATCATAGCTCGGGAATCTTATTATTTTTCATGGAAGTTTAAACTCTGAAACTAATATTTTCTTCTTATCTTCAAGGATGTCGAATGAACCTAGACTCGATTTTCAAATCCTTGACTCAACAGGTTCGGATTACCATAGTTGGAAAACCGACGTTGCGAACCATCTCACATCAAAGGGGATATTGCCCATCATCCATGCACCAGACCCGGCCCTTGCGTTCCCTCGAACACCCAAGAGGCATGCACAAGCAATCATCTTGATGCGACGTCATATGGACAAAGCACTCAGACTAGAGTACATGTCCATCAAAGATGCAAATGATTTATGGAAGGCGCTACAAGAGCGCTTTAACAATATCCAAGATTCCCTCCTCCCTGACTTGAAGGTTCAATGGAACGATGTACGCTTCTCCGACTTCAAGTCTATTGCTGAGTACAATTTAGAAGCTCTTCGTCTCAAATCCATGTTGAGGTTCTGTCAAAAACCCCTCACAGAAGAAGAGCTAATTGAGAAAACTCTCTCCACCTTCCCCGTTGCAGCAATCTTGCTATCAAAGCAGTATCGCACTGAAGTAAATGCTGGACGAATTACGAGGTTCAATGAGCTCATTAATGTTTTGTCGGTAGCCAAAAAGCACGACAACATTCTCGTAAATAATTATAATTCAAGACCCATTGGAACCAAGAGCGTTCGTGAGGCAAATTATAATGCACCCAAGAGAGGGCACAAGGAGCGGTACCCTAGCAATAGGGGACATGAAGGATGAACAAGTCCATATAACTGCCCTAATAAAGAAGGAAACCGCAACTTTAGAGCGGACACAAGTGATGGCAACTCCACACGTGGAAAAGGGAGATATGGCAACACCGGCCGTGGAAATGGCACCATGAGCCGTGGAGGTCGCACCATGCGCCGTGGTAGTAGCAGCAACCCTCCTAGAGAATATCCACAACGTGCACAATCTGCACCTCGAATGAAGGGAGGGAACCACAATGACATGTGTCATCGATGTGGATCAAACGAGCATTGGTTTAAACAATGTCATGCAAGTACCCAATTAGCTGCACGCTACAAGGAGTACAGGGAAGCAAGAGAGCAAGTAGCTAACCTTGTCGAAGATGAAAATAGTGAAGATGTCAATCTCACCGTTGAGGACTTCAAAGCTGTAAATGAAGAGCAAGAGGATGTCACAGACTTTGATTAGAATAATGCTCTTTTTATTTTCAAGAATGGCAAATGTGCCTTAGTCAATAAATAACAATTGTATTAAACTCCTTCTTATGTGGCGTACCTGATGAAGTATGATGTCTAGGAAAGCAATTGAGATTAGGGTATTTAAGCGAGCCTCGCTCCACCAACATCTCTCTACTTTCCTGATCATATTTCATTGGAATTACCAAACGGATTGAGTAATAAAAATTTGTCTAAAGTTTGATATTTGGAATAGACTTATGAATAACTTTGATGTAATCATTGACTATTTTCCCTATTAATAAAGTATCGCATTCAATGTCATGGACATGTGTTAATATTCCGAACTTTCTTCCTTTTCAGTATGTTTTCCGGAGAATTGGAATGCCTTCTTGATTGTGGCACCACACATACTATATTGCGACATAGGTAATTATTTTTATGGATGACATCTAGTCGATCCTCAGTAACTACGATGGCAGGACCATCACAATTGATTCATGGTCGAGGACCAGCTCAATTTTTATTAACAAATGGCACAAATGTTAATATCGCCGAAGCTCTATATGTTCCAAGGGCCGGAAGGACCCTATTAAGCTTTAAAGACATAAGAGCCAATGATTTTCATGTGGAAACACATTGTGAGAATGGATAAGAGTTCCTTTGCATCACCTCTAAAAACTACGGAAACACACAAGTTTTAGATAAACTTATGTGTCGCTCTAGTGGATTGTATGCAACAACTATTAGAGTCATTGAATCCAACCATGTCATGAATGACAATTTATGGAATCCTGACACATACAAGCTTTGACACGACCGTTTGGGACATCCAGGTCGTGACATGATGCTCTGTATATTAAAAACTTCACACGGACATCCATTCTTCAAAACGAAAAGAAGTACGAACCAAACATTGGTCCAAAGAGTTACTTCTAAAGCATATAATTCGTTTTGCAAAACTTGCTCTTTAGCAAAGGTAGGATCAAGACCATCCTATACAAAGGACACTAAAGAAAATATACCATTCTTACAAAGAATACAAGGTGATATTTGTGGACCTATCCAACCAACTTGCGGACCATTTAGATATTTTAGGGTGTTGGTTGATGCATCGACACATTGGTCACATATCATGCTCTTATCCACAAGAAATGCTGCATTTGCTAAACTCCTAGCACAAATCATTAAGTTAAGGGCTCACCACCCTGATCGTCCTATTAAGTCAATTCGTCTTGACAATGCTGGAGAGTTTACATCAAGAACCTTTGATGATTATTGCATGTCCATTAGGATTGAGGTCGAACACCCTGTCCCTCATGTACACACCCAAAATGGACTCGCAGAAGCTGCCATTAAAAGACTTTCAAATGGTTGCTAGGGCATTGGTTATGGGCACCAATCTCCGTATTTCTGCTTGGGGCTATGCAATATTACATGCAGCTGTGCTTATTCGTCTGAGACTCACTGCCACCCAACCCTTTTTTACGTCCTAGATGGTGACTGGGTATGAGCCTGATGTCTCACACTTACGCATATTTGGGTGTGCAGTCTATGTGCCAATTGCGCCGCCACAGCACACCAAAATGGGTCCTTAGAGACGCTTAGGCCTTTATGTTGGATATGATACTCCAAGCATTATCCGCTACATAGAACCCTTGACAGGTGATCTATTTACCGCTAGATTTGCAGATTGTCACTTTGATGAGACAGTCTTCCCGTCATTAGGGGGAGACAAGAACACTAATGTTCAACAAAAAAGACAGGAATTTTCGTGGTCTGTCCCCACTTTGTCTCATCTTGATCCCCGAACCACACAGTCTGAAATAGAAGTGCGAATGATTCTCGATCTTCAGAACGTAGCAGAATCAATGCCTGATGCGTTTTCTGATATCGCTAAAGTGACAAGATCACACATACCTGCTACAAACGTACCTGCAAGGATTGATGTCCCTAAAACTAAAGGACATGACATCCCCTTTATGGGTGATGCAGTGGCTAGACCCATGGCTCCTGCCAGGAAGCGCGGGAGACCAATAGGTTCGATGGATTCTCGCCTAAGAAAGAAAGCGAGTTTGACACAAAATAATCCATTAATCATCGATATAAATAATACATCTCATGAAAAAATTCCGGATTATGGTTATGTCCAAGAGACATCATTGGAGGACGCTCCAATGATAGAACCAATTCCAGATAATAGAGAGATCTCCATGAATTACACTAGTATACATGTAATTATGGACAGAAATTCTATGGCTATTGATGATGCATTTGCATATCATATTGCAAAAGGAATTATAGAATACCATGATATTTTACCTCGCTCCGTTGAAGAATATCAACGAAGAGCAGATTGGTCCATATGGAAAGATGCGATCCAGACTGAATTGGATTCAGAGATATATATGAAGGTTCCAGATGGACTTCAATTACCCAAATCAAGTGGCTCTAAACCACGGAGCGCGTTTTCAATAAAATTAAGACGCTCACTATATGGATTGAAACAATCTGGACGGATGTGGTATAACCGTCAAAGTGACTACTTGATTGGGAAGAGATATGTTAACAATGAAATATGCCCTTGCGTGTTCATTAAAAGGACAAGATCCATATTTGCAATTGTAGCAGTTTATGTCGATGACATGAACCTAATTGGAACTCTAGATGAGTTAAAAGAAACTCCTACATATTTGAAATCTGAATTTGAGATGAAAGATCTCGGGAAAACACGGTTTTGTCTTGGAATAGAACTCGAGCACCGTAATGATGGGATTATGATCCATCAGTCAGCATATTACTAAGGCGCTTTAATGAAGATAAAGCAAAGCTTGTGAGTACTCCCATGATCAACTGTAGTCTTGAGCCCATGAAAGATCCGTTTCGTCTAAGGGATGAGGACGAAGATTTATTAGAGGCTGAAATACCATACTTAAGTGCGATAGGCGCATTATTGTATTTAGCTCAATGCACAAGACCGGATATCTCATTTGCAGTAAACTTGTTAGCTCGACATAGTTCTGCGCCAACATGTCGCCATTGGATTGGTATAAAGACAATCTTTCGATACCTAAAAGGTACGATCGATATGGGCTTATTTTATCCCTACAGAGAGAAAAGAAATGTGAACGCCGGCAACACTATCCATAGTGACCGACGTTCTCCTTCTCCCCTCCATCAAAATGATAATGATGTTCTGACGGGCTTTGTTGATGCAGGGTATATCTCTGACCCTCACAATGGTCGCTCCCAAACAGGTTATGTCTTTACCATGAGAAGCACCGCGATATCTTGGAGATCTACAAAACAGACTCTTGTTGTTACTTCCTCAAATCATGCAGAGATTATTACACTACATGAAGCCGTGCGTGAGTGCATATGGCTAAGGTCTGTAAATAAACACATTCGAGGAACTTGTGGTTTAAAATTTACCACAAATAAACCTACATGCATTTACGAGGATAATATTGCTTGTATTGAGCAAATGAAATTAGGTTTCATGGGCGATAATACCAAGTATATATCGCCGAAATTCTTCTACAGTCAGCAACAACAAATACTTCTAAATATTAAAGTAAATCAAATCCGATCAGAAGATAATGTAGCTGACTTATTTACTAAGTCACTACCAAAATCCCCTTTCGAGAAACATGTAAGGAGCATTGGATTGAGAAGGATATCCGAACTCCCACGATCATCAATGAGAGTCTAAATCAGGGGGAGTATCCAGAAACATGCTTCACACTCAACGCGCGTTGTGCTCTTTTTCCCTTTCAACCAAGATTGTTTTTTCCCACATGGTTTTATTACTTGGCAAGGTTTTTAACAAGGCAACTTCGAAGCGCACCACCAACACAATGCTATTGAACATGAAATATCCAAGGGGGAGTGTTGTAGTATAAATGTATAATACTATGTATGTCTATATCATGTAACAAATACGTAAAGTATTTGGATAGGTACTTGAGTGTATAATCATAGATACTTGAGTGTATGAAGACTTATGTAAACATGCTTTACTAAAGGGCAACAAGCATGGCAGAAAATCATCATCAAGATGGTTATCATTTTGGTTTTCTCTTTGAGCTTTTACACTACAAATGTATTCCTATAAATACTCTATTATATGAGATGAATAAACACACTTGAAATCTCCATTCTCTTTGAAATATTACTCTCTCTTTCTGTGTGTCAATTTAGTTTTTCCTTAAACATCTTTTTAATTAAATTTTTGTCAAAATACTTAATAAGTTATTTTTTTAAATCACTTTTAAAATAAGTCCGCGACAGTTTTCACTTTCTATGAGTCAAATAGATAAAAGATACACAACAAGATATATTTTAACAATGTAAAAAAAAAAAAAAAACTACTGTGAGTGGTAAGAAAGAGTTTTCTCTCTAAACTTGTCGTTCTCAGCATCAACGACTGTTCAACCATGGTCGATGATGTCTCTACCTGCCTTATGGCCACAATTGCCATCTCCGAAAATGGGAAACCTCATTTGATCCTGTTGGCGCCGCCGCAATTTCAAATAACCACTATGTTGTTAGTTGTCTCTTGTTAGTTCTTAAGGAAGTCTATTTTGGTCCTGGTCTACGATTAAGTCCAATCATTTGACGGTTCCATGCTCATAAAGGGAGCCTGTAGACTATTACTAATACATTGTAAATAGGCAGAGTAAACTAGACTTGTTAACGCTCACTAAAAACCTAAAAGCATAGCTCCCTAACAAAGTAGGGAATTATTGTAATCAAAATGACTAAACTAAAAAAGGCCATAGGTCAAAACAACCCAACCCAAAGTATAGCAGCCCAATAGCCTCAAGAAAAGACCCAACTCACGCCCAACAAAGAATGGCTTGACTCAAGCCCAAAGTCCATCTTTAGCCTCACTGGTCGTCGACCGCCACAACCCAATGCCAGACCTCGCCACCTCAACCCAACGCCGGACCTCACCGCCTCAATCCAACGCCGACCTCGCCGCCTCAATCCAACGCCGACCTCGCCACCCCAATCCAACGCCGTACCTCACCGCCGCAACCCACGTCCAAGCCCAACTGAGCCACGCTCATATTGAACCCAGCCTCCCAAGATACAGCTGATCTAGCACCCCGCCATCATGTCGCCGATCTTGGAGGTGCCTCGACGAAGCGCGACCTATGTTATACTGCCGCTCACCGCGCCCAAGACTTCATATGATGCTCATCGTCAAACCATCTAGCCAAACCACCTCTCAAGAGACTTCCAGGCACATGGTGTTCAAACACTCATCCGGTAGCAACCCATTAACGACGAGGTGGACCAACGCTGACCATGAATGCCGCTGGACGAGGAGGAATTCACAAACCCTAGACTCAAGACCCTCCGGGTTTTTTGGTTTGATGGGCAAGTTCAATTGAATTTCAAAAAGAATGGTATTTATGCAAGCTAGAACTCGAACAAACTACTAGAAGAAAAGGCCAATTATTCCCGACGAAAGAAAAGAAAAGAGAATCAAAAAAAGAAAAAAGAAAAAAGAAAAAAGAAAAAAGAAAAAAGAAAAAGAAAGAAGCTAACTAAATTAAAAAGAAAACAGAATAAAAAAAGAAAAAATAAAAAAGAAAAATGAAAAAGAAAGAAGCTAACTAAATTAAGCAAGCAATTTCTTACATGGTAGACTGGTCTATATATTTTCATCCTCTTGCTATGTATCGTGCATACGATACTAGCTTGTCTCCCCATCTTTCCATTATGATATCATAAGAAATTACTATTACTCTTCTAATACAGGGGCAAGCTTAGCTCCAAACTCCAGAGACAGAGCCCAATATTGGGCATTCAAATCTCACATATTAAGGTACGTATACGTGCATGGGGAATTGTATTTTTATTTAATAATCTTTTCTCAAAATTCTGTAATGTAATTGGATTTTCATTGTTCGTATTTCTGCTTGTCTCAGTTATTCACTTCAATTGAAATAGTCGGTTTATTTGCCAGAATATTGATCAAATCCAGCCTATATATGCAAAATTAAATGAGTTTAACAATATCAATTAATATCTCCAGCTGCTATTGCTTTGGGTACAAGTAGAGTTGATTATTTTGTGTGTATACTGAATAAATAGACTGGTGCCAAGTTGAGAGAAATCAGAAATGGATCAGCTTCAACATTTCAATCACGTCCATCCATTGACGTTTAAAGAAGGGGAGCAGAAAAATCAAGATGGTACAACAGCAGCAGTTGGTCCACCAGTTGTATGCACTGCATGTGGGGATCGAGTGCGCGGTCCCAGCTACAGTTGCAACCAGTGTTCCAAATTCGTTCTCCACAAGTCGTGTGCGGAGTTGCCCCGTGAGATCCGCCACCCGATACACAATCATCCACTAATTCTCCTCCCAGATAGATATTACTATTTGTTGTAGTATAAATCGTATATATACCGTATATGTCTATATCATGTAACAAAATACGTAAAAGTATTTAGATAGGTACTTGAGTGTATAATCATAGGTACTTGAGTGTATGAAGACTTATGTAAACATGCTTTACCAAAGGGCAACAAGCATGGCAGAAAATCATCATCAAGATGGTTATCATTTTGAGTTTCTCTTTGAGCATTCACACTTCAATGTAATCCTATAAATACCCCCTTTGTATGAGATGAATAAACACATTGAAATCCTCATTCTCTCTCAAGTTTTGCTCTTCTATTCTGTTTATCAAATCCTCTAGTTCTTAAACACGTTATCAGCACGAAGTTGCTCTAGAATTAGAATCGAAAAATTGACGAAAGAAGAGTTCTTCATCGATAGAAGTCATTTTTCAAAACCTACAAAAAATCCCCAAACCCTAGCTCAGATTAAAGCCCTTGATTCCAGGAGCCCGGAACCGGTCTCAGATTCACCGGAACCGGCCGGAAAAGGCCTGAACCGGCAGCCGGAAGCCGAAAAACCGAACCGAGGTGCTGCCGAGACCTGCCGAGCAGCTGCCGAGAGCTGCGCAGCAGCTGCCGAGGTGCTGCCGAGTCCTG
Source organism: Rosa persica (assembly GCA_025331145.1). Taxonomy (NCBI): domain Eukaryota; kingdom Viridiplantae; phylum Streptophyta; class Magnoliopsida; order Rosales; family Rosaceae; genus Rosa; species Rosa persica. The sequence goes on along the minus strand of WFKR01000003.1, from coordinate 20,767,607 downwards.
CCGAGACCTGCCGAGACGCTGCCGAGAGCTGCGCAGCAGCTGCCGAGGTGCTGCCGAGACCTGCCGAGCAGCTGCCGAGAGCTGCGCAGCAGCTGCCGAGGTGCTGCCGAGTCCTGCCGAGACCTGCCGAGACCTGCCGAGAGCCCTGCGCAGCAGCTGCCGAGAAGCTGCCGAGAGCCCTGCGCAGCAGCTGCCGAGACGCTGCCGAGAGCCCTGCGCAGCAGCTGCCGAGGTGCTGCCGAGACCTGCCGAGAAGCTGCCGAGGCCCTGCGCAGCAGCTGCCGAGACGCTGCCGAGGCCCCTGCGCATCAGCTGCCGAGGCACCTGCGCAGCAGCTGCCGAGACCCTGCGCAGCAGCTGCCGAGCAGCTGCCGAGACGCTGCGCAGCAGCTGCCGAGCAGCTTCCGAGACGCTGCGCAGCAGCTGCCGAGCAGCTGCGCAGCAGCTGCCGAGCAGCTGTCGACACATCTGTCGACAGATTTGCGCGGCGACTTTCCGACGACTTTTTCGACACTTTTCCGGCGACTTTTCCGGCGACTTTTTGGACGATTTTTCTCGACTTTTTCCAACGATCTTTCCGGTCAACTCCGATAATTTTTCCGGTCAAAAATTTCCGGCAACACTATTCCAAGGTATTCTTTACTAAAAGTTCCCGTTTTTGAGTTTTTATTTATTTTCTCTCCTTTTTTTCCTTTTTCTCGGGAACTTACAATCAAAAGCGGAATTAGAGCAATTCACGCCAAATGAACTAAGAGTGTTCACAATGATTCTTGGAAATTGATTTCTTGGTAGCATAGCTCGGAAATCTTATTATTTTTCGTGGAAGTTTTAACTCCGAAACTAATATTTTCTTCTTATCTTCAAGGATGTCGAATGAACCTAGACTCGATTTTCAAATCCTTGACTCAACAGGTTCGGAGTACCATAGCTGGAAAACCGACGTTGAGAACCATCTCACATCCAAGGGGATATTGCCCATCATCCATGAACCAAATCCGGCTCTTGTGTTCCCTCGATCACCCAAGAAGCATGCAGAGGCAATCATCTTGATGCGACGTCATATGGACAAAGCACTCAGGCTAGAGTACATGTCCATCAAAGATGCAAAGGATTTATGGGAAGCATTAGAAGAGCGCTTTAACAATATCCAAGATTCTCTCCTCCCTGACTTGAAGGTTCAGTGGAACGATGTACGCTTCTCAGACTTCAAGTCTATTGCTGAGTACAACTCAGAAGCTCTTCGTCTTAAATCCATGTTGAGGTTCTGTCAAAGACCCCTCACAGAAGAAGAGCTAATTGAGAAAACTCTCTCCACCTTCCCTGTTGCAGCAATTTTGCTATCAAAGCAGTATCGCACTGAAGTAAATGCTGGACGAATTACAAGGTTCAATGAACTCATAAATATTTTGTCGGTAGCCGAAAAGCACGACAACATTCTTGTAAAGAATTATAATTCAAGACCCATTGGAACCAAGAGCGTTCGTGAGGCAAATTATAATGCACCCAAAAGAGGGCACAGGGAGCGGTACCCCAGCAATAGGGGACATGTGTACCCTAATAATAGGGGACATGAAGGACGAACAGGTCCATATAACCGCCCCAACAGGGAAGGAAACCGCAACTTTAGAGCGGGCGCACGTGATGGTAACTCCGCACGTGGAAGAGGGAGATATGGCAACACCGGCCGTGGAAATAGCACCATGAACCGTGGAGGTCGCACCATGCGCCGTGGTAGTAGCAGCAACCCTCTTAGGGGATATCCACAACGTGCACAACCTGTACAAACTGTACAACCTGCACAACCTATACCTCAAATGAAGGGAGGAAACCACAATGACATGTGTCATAGATGTGGATCAATCGAGCATTGGTTTAAACAATGTCATGCAAGTACCCAATTAGCTGCACGCTACAAGGAGTACAGGGAAGCAAGAGAGCAAGAAGCTAACCTTGCCGAAGATGAAAATAGTGAAGATGTCAATCTCACTGTTGAGGACTTCAAAGCTGTAGATGAAGAGCACGAGGATGCCACAGACTTTGATTAGAATAATCCTCTTTCTATTTTCCAAGAATGGCAAATGTGCCTTAGTCAATAAATAACAATTGTATTAAACTCCTTCTTATGTGGCGTACCCAATGAAGTATGATGTCTAGGAAAGCAATTGAGATCGGGGTATTTAAGCGAGCCTCGCTCCACCAACATCTCTCTACTTTCCTGGTCATATTCCATTGGAATTACCAAACGGATTGAGTGATAGCAATTTGTCTAGAGTTTGATATTTGGAATAGACTTATGAATAACTTTGATGTAATCATTGGCTATTTTCCCATTAATAAAGTATCGCATTCAATGTCATGGACATGTGTTAATATTCCGAACTTTATTCCTTTCAGTATGTTTTCCGGAGAATTGGAATGCCTTCTTGATAGTGGCACCACACATACGATATTGCGACATAGGCAATTATTTTTATGGATGACACCCAGTCGATCCTCAGTAACTACGATGGCAGGACCATCACAATTGATTCATGGTCGAGGACCAGCTCAATTTTTGTTACCAAATGGCACAAATATTAATGTCGCCGAAGCTCTATATGCTCCAAGGGCCGGAAGGACCCTATTAAGCTTTAAAGACATTAGAGCCAATGATTTTCATGTGGAAACACATTGTGAGAATGGACAAGAGTTCCTTTGCATCACCTCTAAAAACTACGGAAATACACGAGTTTTAGAGAAACTTATGTGTCGCTCTAGTGGATTGTATGCAACCACTATTAGAGTTATTGAATCCAACCATGTCATGAATGACAAATTATGGGATCCTGACACATACAAGCTTTGGCACGACCGTTTGGGACATCCAGGTCGTGACATGATGCTCCGTATATTAAAAACTTCACACGGACATCCATTCTTCAAAACGAAAAGAAGTACGAACCAAACATTGGTCCAAAGAGTTACTTCTAAAGTGTATCATTCGTTTTGCAAAGCTTGCTCTTTAGCAAAGGTAGGATCGAGACCATCCTATGCAAAGGACACTAAAGAAAATATACCATTCTTACAAAGAATACAAGGTGATATTTGTGGACCTATCCAACCAACTTGCGGACCATTTAGATATTTTATGGTGTTGGTTGATGCATCGACACGTTGGTCACATGTCATGCTCTTATCCACAAGAAATGCTGCATTTGCTAAACTCCTAGCACAAATCATTAAATTAAGGGCTCACCACCCCGATCATCCTATTAAGTCAATTCGTCTTGACAATGCTGGAGAATTTACATCAAGAACCTTTGATGATTATTGCATGTCCATTGGGATTGAGGTGGAACATCCTGTCCCTCATGTACACACCCAAAATGAACTCGCAGAAGCTGCCATTAAAAGACTTCAAATGGTTGCCAGGGCATTGGTTATGCGCACCAATCTCCCTATTTCTGCTTGGGGCTATGCAATATTACATGCAGCTGTGCTCATTCGTCTGAGACCCACTGCCACCCAACCCTTTTCTGCGTCCCAACTGGTGACTGGGTATGAGCCTAATGTCTCACACTTACGCATCTTTGGGTGTGCAGTCTATGTGCCAATTGCGCCGCCACAGCGCACCAAAATGGGTCCTCAAAGACGCTTAGGCCTTTATGTTGGATATGATACTCCAAGCATTATCCGCTACATAGAACCCTTGACAGGTGATCTATTTACCGCTAGATTTGCGGATTGTCACTTTGATGAGACAGTCTTCCCGTCATTAGGGGGAGACAAGAACATTAATGTTCAACAGAAAAGACAGGAATTGTCGTGGTCTGTCCCCACTTTGTCTCATCTTGATCCCCGAACCACACAGTCTGAAATAGAGGTGCGGAGGATTCTCGATCTTCAGAACGTAGCAGAATCAATGCCTGATGCGTTTTCTGATATCGCTAAAGTGACAAGATCACACATACCTGCTGCAAACGTACCTGCAAGGATTGATGTTCCTAAAAATAAAGGACATGACATCCCCTCTATGGGTGATGCAGTGGCTAGACCCATGGCTCCTGCTAGAAAGCGCGGGAGGCCTATAGGTTCGATGGATTCTCGCCCAAGAAAGAAAGCGAGCTTGACACAAAATAATCCATTAATCATCGATATAAATAATCCATCTCATGAAAAAATTCCGGATTATGGTTATGTCCAAGAGACATCATTGGAGGACGCTCCAATAATAGAACCAATTCCAGAGAATAGAGAGATCTCCATGAATTACACTAGTATACATGTAATTATGGACAGAAATTCTATGGCTATTGATGATGCGTTTGCATATCATATTGCAAAAGGAATTATAGAATACGATGATATCGAACCTCGCTCCGTTGAAGAATGCCAACGTAGAGCAGATTGGTCAAAATGGAAAAATGCGATCCAGACTGAATTGGATTCACTAACAAAGAGACAGGTATTTGGGTCTATAACACTGACACCACCAAATATAAAACCTGTTGGCCATAAATGGGTCTTTGTTAGAAAGCGTAATGAGAAAAATGAGGTTGTTAGATACAAAGCCCGCCTTGTGGCGCAAGGTTTCTCACAACGTCCTGGAATCGACTACGAGGAGACATATTCTCCCGTAATGGACGTTATAACGTTCCGCTACCTTGTCAGTTTGGTAGTTTCCGAAAAACTTGACATGCAGCTCATGGATGTGGTTACAGCATATCTCTATGGGGATCTAGATTCAGAGATATATATGAAGGTTCCAGATGGACTTCAATTACCCAAATCAAGTGGCTCTAAACCACGGAGCGCGTTTTCAATAAAATTAAGACGCTCACTATATGGATTGAAACAATCCGGACGGATGTGGTATAACCGTCTAAGTGACTACTTGATTGGGAAGGGATATGTTAACAATGAAATATGCCCTTGCGTGTTCATTAAGAGAACAAGATCCGGATTTGCAATTGTAGCAGTTTATGTTGATGACATGAACTTAATTGGAACTCTAGATGAGTTAAAAGAAACTGCTACATATTTGAAATCTGAATTTGAGATGAAAGATCTCGGGAAAACACGGTTTTGTCTCGGAATAGAACTCGAGCACCGTAATGATGGGATTATGATCCATCAATCAGCATATACTCAAAAGTTACTAAGGCGCTTTAATGAAGATAAAGCAAAGCCTGTGAGTACTCCCATGATCAACCGTAGTCTTGAGCCCATGAAAGATCCGTTTCGTCCAAGGGATGAGGACGAAGATTTATTAGAAGCTGAAATACCATACCTAAGTGCGATAGGCGCATTATTGTATTTAGCTCAATGTACAAGACCGGATATCTCATTTGCAGTAAACTTGTTAGCTCGACACAGTTCTGCACCAACACGCCGCCATTGGATTGGTATAAAGACAATCCTTCGATACCTAAAAGGTACGATCGATATGGGCTTGTTCTATCCCTACAGAGAGAAAAGAAATGTGAGCGCCGGCAACACTATCCATAGTGACCGACGTTCTCTTCCTCCCCTCCATCAAAATGATGTTTTGACGGGTTTTGCTGATGCAGGGTATCTCTCTGACCCTCACAAAGGTCGCTCCCAAACAGGTTATGTCTTTACCATGGGAAATACCGCGATATCTTGGAGATCTACAAAACAGACTCTTGTTGCTACTTCCTCAAATCATGCAGAAATAATTGCACTACATGAAGCCGTACGTGAGTGCATATGGCTAAGGTCTATAAATAGACACATTCGAGGAACTTGTGGTTTGAAATTCACCACAAATGAACCTACATGCATTTACGAGGACAATGCAGCTTGTATTGAGCAAATGAAATTAGGTTTCATCAAAGGCGACAATACCAAGCATATATCGCCGAAATTCTTCTACAATCAGCAACAGCAAACACTTCTAAATATTGAAGTAAATCAAATCCGATCAGAAGATAATGTAGCTGACTTATTTACTAAGTCACTACCAAAATCTCCTTTCGAGAAACATGTAAGGAGTATCGGATTGAGGAGGATATCCGAACTCCCACAATCTTCAAGAAGAGTCTAAATCAGGGGGAGTATCCAGAAACATACTTCACACTCAACGCGCGTTGTGCTCTTTTTCCCTTTCGACCAAGGTTGTTTTTTCCCACAGGGTTTTATTACTTGGCAAGGTTTTTAACGAGGCAACTTCGATGCACACCATCTACACAATACTATTGAACATGAAATATCCAAGGGGGAGTGTTGTAGTATAAATCGTATATATACCGTATATGTCTATATCATGTAACAAAATACGTAAAAGTATTTAGATAGGTACTTGAGTGTATAATCATAGGTACTTGAGTGTATGAAGACTTATGTAAACATGCTTTACCAAAGGGCAACAAGCATGGCAGAAAATCATCATCAAGATGGTTATCATTTTGAGTTTCTCTTTGAGCATTCACACTTCAATGTAATCCTATAAATACCCCCTTTGTATGAGATGAATAAACACATTGAAATCCTCATTCTCTCTCAAGTTTTGCTCTTCTATTCTGTTTATCAAATCCTCTAGTTCTTAAACACTATTGTGATATTTGTCGCAATTTCCGTTCCGGCTTATTCTCTTACAGATGTGAGCCATGTGACTTCGACCTTGACTTCCAATGTGCTTCTGATTTGAGCAACATAAAATACTTGGAACACTCTAGTCATAAGCATGTACTGATCTTTGTGGAAGATCTGAAAAGACGAGAGAAGGGTTTAGTTGCTTGTCAAGGGTGCCAAGAGCAAGTGTTGGGTCCAGCCTATTGCTGCAGCCGGTATAGTTGCCACTACACTCTCCATAAGTCATGTACGGAGATGCCCCTTGAGTTTCGTCATCCGAGGCATACCCAACACCCACTTATTCTCAACACAGATAGAGCACAAAAATACCTTTGTGATGCGTGTAACCAAGATTGCAGCGACAGGTTCACTTACAGTTGCTTCCAGTGTCACTTCAACCTTGACCCTCAATGTACTTTCAATTGGACCGGCTTTAAACATTTCAGTCACTTCCATCGATTGATGTTTAAGGAAGGGGAGCAGAAAAATGAAGACGGTGCAGCAGCAGCAGTAGGTCCACCAGTTGTATGCACTGCATGTGGGGATCGAGTGCGCGGTCCCAGCTACAGTTGCAACCAGTGTTCCAAATTCGTTCTCCACAAGTCGTGTGCGGAGTTGCCCCGTGAGATCCGCCACCCGCTACACAATCATCCACTAATTCTCCTCCCAGATAGATATTACTATTGTGATATTTGTCGCAATTTCCGTTCCGGCTTATTCTCTTACAGATGTGAGCCATGTGACTTCAACCTTGACCTCCAATGTGCTTCTGATTTGAGCAACATAAAATACTTGAAACACTTCAGTCATGAGCATGCACTGATCTTTGTGGAAGATCCAGAAAGACGAGAGAGAGGTTTACCAGTTGTTTGTCAAGGGTGCCAAGAGCAAGTGTTGGGTCCAGCCTATTGCTGCAGCCGGTATAGTTGCCACTACACTCTCCATAAGTCATGTACGGAGATGCCCCTTGAGTTTCGTCATCCGAGGCATACCCAACACCCACTTATTCTCAACACAGATAGAGCACAAAAATACCTTTGTGATGCGTGTAACCAAGATTGCAGCGACAGGTTCACTTACAGTTGCTTCCAGTGTCACTTCAACCTTGACCCTCAATGTACTTTCAATTGGACCGGCTTTAAACATTTCAGTCACTTCCATCGATTGATGTTTAAGGAAGGGGAGCAGAAAAATGAAGACGGTGCAGCAGCAGCAGCAGGTCCACCAGTTGTATGCACTGCTTGTGGGGATCGAGTGCTCGGTCCCAGCTACAGTTGCAACCAATGTTCCAAATTCATTCTCCACAAGTCGTGTGCGGAGTTGCCCCGTGAGATCCGCGACCCAATACACAAGCATCCACTAATTCTCTTCGCCGATGCATATTACAGTAGTTGTGATATTTGTGGCAGAGACTGTGACGGATTATACTCTTATAGTTGTTTGGAATGCGACTTCGACCTTGACATCCAATGTGCTTCTAATTTGAGCAACATTAAATATGCGGAACACTTCAGTCATGGCCATATATTGATCTTTAGGGAAGAGCAGGGAAAGGGAGATGCAAGTCAACAAGTTTTTTGTGATGGGTGCCGAGACCAAGTAACTGGTCCAAGCTATAGCTGCAGAGCTTGCTTCTACACTCTTCATAAATCATGTGTGGAGCTGCCCCTTCAGATGCATCACCCGGTGCATACCGATCACCAACTTAGTCTCAGCAGAGATACAACACGAGAATGCCGCTGTGATGCCTGTAACCAAGATTGCTGCTTCAGATTCACTTACAGTTGCTTCGAGTGTGACTTCAACCTTGACCTCAAATGTTCTTCCGATCATTCTGCAACAAAACATTTCATGCACGAGCATGCTTTGATGTTTAAGGAAGCGCAAGACGAAGAATATGTTGGTCCTATTGTTGTTTGTGATGGGTGCCAAGATCCAGTTCTTGGCCCTAGTTACACTTGCATCAATAGCTATCGACGTCACAAATGTGGCTTCAATCTCCACAAATCATGTGCAGAGCTAGAGCGTGAAATCCAGCACCCCATGCACCGCCAACACTCTCTTTCGCTTTCAAATCCTACTGAAAATATCAAAGTACGTTGCCTTTGTAATGCCTGCAACCAAACTTGCAGATTCCGTTACAACTGTTCCGTTTGTGATTTCAACCTTGATCTCAAATGTGCCTCCAATTGGAAAAACATTATTGGGAACGACTCTCACAAGCATCAGTTCACCGTTTTTCTCAGGAAGGAAATGGCTGAATTCCACCTTACATGTGACGTTTGTGGGGAGTGCAAGCACTGGAGTGGCACCGTCTACTACATCTGTAGCATCTGCCAACTCTTGGTCCATAAGGAGTGTGCTTCATTACGACGCGACATCAAATTTTCTGGGCATCAACAACATCGCCTCAAGCTAACCTGGTTCCTTGAAGACACTTACCCCAAGCATCAGTTTTGTAAAGTCTGCTCCACAGGTATTGATAAATGTCGCGCTGTTTATTCTTGCCATGAAGGTTGCGATTATGTTGCTCACATTGCATGCACAATGGGTGACAATTTTGGGAAAAAAGAAAATTTTGACACAGATCCATTTGACGCTGAGATTAAAAAAAAAGATGCAGAATTCAAGCACTTCAGTCATCAACATAAACTAATAGCCCAGAATAGTGATCCTCGTGATAAAGATGACCATAGAAGAATCACTTGTGAGGGTTGCATCCGACCCATCACTATCACCACAAATTCCTTTTATAGCTGTAAAGAGTCTTGTTGCCTTTTCTTTCTCCATCCAGTCTGTGCTCAGTTACCTAAAAAACTGCTTCTCCGACAAGTTCACTCACACAAGTTCACACTCCTCCCACGAGTTCCTTCTATTGACGGCGTGTTTCATTGTTATATGTGCGGCACCTTCAGCCAAGGCTTTGCATACAATTGTGAGGAATGCACAGGCAAAAATGTTATCTACATTGATCTTCAGTGCATTATATATTGGGAAAATAAGGCTCTTAAACATGGCTCTCACGTTCACTGGCTCCTCATCAACACAGAATGGGACGTCTATTGCAGCGGTTGTGGTTCCAATAAATTTTTCTTCTTTAGTTGTAAGAGATGCAATTTCCATCTCTGTATATCCTGCGTTAAGTTACCTCTAACCGCTAAGCACCGATACGACGATCATCCTCTGAAGCTCACATATGCCAGTGACGAAGATGAGCTGGGTTACTATTGTGAAATATGCGAGGGAAAACGAGATCGAACACATTGGTTCTACCGCTGCAAGGATTGTGACTTTGATTGCCATACTCATTGCATTTTGGGGAGGTATCCGCAAGTCAAGCTAGGGAGCACTTACAAGCACGATGCTCATGGTCAACACCTCGTCACCCTTGTTGATAAGTCAAAGAGCCCCATTCCTTTGGATAAGAGGGACAAGATTCTTCCCTGCGAGAAGTGTGGAAAACCTTGTGAAGGGTTGGCGTTTGAATGTGAAGAGTGCAATATAAGTATCCACCGAGAAGGATGTTGTCAGGTGACAGATTTGGCGAGTTCTGTCAAGTCTCCAAAGAAGAGCTCAGGCAAATGATTCATTCTTACAGCAGGAGACCGAGTTCACTACTCGGAGAATGTGATCGATCGATTACATATTCTGCCATCCAATTTGTTTTATTTTTCGCCTGTGTTTATTACTCTTCTTTTTTCTGTCTATCTAATGTGTTAAAGTTTTTGAGTTCTGTTTGAACTGAAAGCCTATGTAATGTGACTATTTCTGGTATATATTTTCATTTGTAGGTGTAGCAAAAATGAATGTTAAAATTCTACTAGTTGAAAACAAAACAATCAACATATAAAGAAAAATGATACAACATAGTTCAATTTAATTTCATAATCTCCCCCATACCCCTCACTTGAAGCTGTGAGAACAAGTAACTTTGTTCATATAGTCACATAGATGTCTGGAGGTACAATTAAATTAGTTAAGTTGGCTGGGCATGCAAAATTAAGAGTCGATAAGTATTGGTACTATTGATAATGCATGGACAAATAACAGTGGTCTTATTGATCATATCATTAATAACAGAATATAAGTGAATATCAAGAAGACTCAAGGTATCACAATTTATCAAAAGAAAAAGGGAATTATATTCTCTTTCTCTGGGCTAAAGCCAACTTTTCTCTACAAATGGAGAGAGAATGAACATGAACAAAAGGCAAATGAAGAACTTGGTGTACATCTCCATCTCTTAAATCCGTGTTACAGTACTAGGTAAATAATAACTTAAAACATGCATAAATTGCATTAAAGAATATTGTCGGACTATATATCTGGAAAATTCTTTCAAGTCCCCACAGATAAGTTGGGTAGGTAACTGTCTCTGAATTTTCAAATTGCTTCATTCTGACATCGTAAGTTTGAGATTGCGTTCCTAATGAAGAGAAGATCGTGATTGTTTAAGAACAAGAGAAATTGACACACAGAAAGAGAGAGTAATATTTCAAAGAGAATTGAGATTTCAAGTGTGTTTATTCATCTCATACAAAGGGGTATTTATAGGAATACATTTGAAGTGTGAAAGCTCAAAGAGAAAACCAAAATGATAACCATCTTGATGATGATTTTCTGCCATGCTTGTTGCCATTTGGTAAAACATGTTACATAAGTCTTCATATACTTAAGTACCTATGATTATACACTCAAGTACATATCTAAATACTTTATGTATTTTGTTACATGATATAGACATACATAGTATTTATACATTTATACTACAACACTCCCCCTTGGATATTTCATGTTCAATAGTATTGTGTTGGTGGTGCGCATCGAAGTTGCCTCATTAAAAACTTTGCCAAGTAATAAAACCCTGTGGGAAAAACAACCTTAGTCGAAAGGGAAAAAGAGCACAACGCGCGTTGAGTGTGAAGTATGTTTCTGGATACTCCCCCTGATTTAGACTCCTCTCGAAGATCGTGGGAGTTCGGATATTCTCCTCAATCTGATGCTCCATACATGTTTCTCGAAATGGGATTTTGGTAGTGATTTAGTAAATAAGTCAGCTACATTATCTTCTGATCGGATTTGATTTACTTCAATATTTAGAAGTGTTTGTTGTTGCTGATTGTAGAAGAATTTCAGCGATATATGCTTGGTATTGTCGCCTTTGATGAAACCTAATTTCATTTGCTCAATACAAGCTGCATTATCCTCATAAATGCATGTAGGTTCATTTGTGGTAAATTTCAAACCACAAGTTCCTCGAATGTGTCTATTTATAGACCTTAGCCATATGCACTCACGCACGGCTTCATGTAGTGCAATAATCTCTGCATGATTTGAGGAAGTAGGAAGAAGAGTCTGTTTTGTAGATCTCCAAGATATCACGGTGCTTCTCATGGTAAAGACATAAGCTGTTTGGGAGCGACCTTTGTAAGGGTCAGAGAGGTACCATGCATCAGCAAAGCCCGTCAGAACATCATTATCATTTTGATGGAGGGGAGGGGGAGAACGTCGGTCACTATAGACAGTGTTGCCGATGTTCACATTTCTTTTCTCTCTGTAGGGATAGAACAAACCCATATCGATCGTACTTTTTAGGTATCGAAGGATTGTCTTTATACCAATCCAATGGCAGCGTGTTGGCGCAGAACTATGTCGAGCTAACAAGTTTACTGCAAATGAGATATCTGGTCTTGTGCATTAAACTAAATACAATAATGCGCCTGTCACGCCCCGAATTTTAGAATAACAATTCAAAATCCGAAACATGAAAATACTACAAACTCAGAATAACTGTCACGCCCTAATTTTAGAATAACAATTCAAACTCAGAATAATCATCCTGAAAATTTCTTTTCATAACACCCTCACACACACGAAATAAAATCAAACCGAATTTAGTCTCGGTTAATTAATACAACTCAAATCCAAAATGAAATGTAAAGCTCTTAATGAGCATACACACCTCACAACTAAATGAAATAACAAAAACTGCTGTAACACCTAAGCAGCTCAGTCACCTCCCTGGTTATCCTGACCTGCAGGAATATCCGCTACACCATTTGAATAGTGTACCGGGATTGCAACAACACAAAACCCGGTAAGCTTATGAAAGCTCGTATGAGTAAAAGGAAAGAACTATTGCTTAATTCAATTCATAATTATTCCCACACACAACAACACTAAACAATTTCCACATCCACAAGTACTAACAATCTCAATCAACACCAATTCAATACATCAAGATAAACCCCAACACACATCTTTCTACACAACTCCCAACATCGTATTTATAAAAATACGGTACTTGACAGACTAGAGCTCTAACTGAATCGTAGCCCGTCACCTGGCCTAGGTTATGGCATCCGACATATTTATCACTATCGTATTTCATCAATATGTATACCTATATACATATCTAGAACGTCCAATAATTCCACATACTCAACCAATCGTATCCCATCATCCACCCAGGATTAGAGCGTCCGATTACCCCACACCGATCACTACGTCGACCCTAAACCCATAAATGAGCACAACATATAAAATCACATACTGAAATCAACCCAACCAAGATGCACCATATTATTATGGAATTACACAATTGAAATATAATCAATTCATCAATTCAGTCAATCATATCTTCACTCAACATTAAATATTTTCCACGTAAATATATATATACGTAATCATCCACTCAGGAATGACGACTATACCATCTATAGTTCACACAAGAAAATCATGAAATTCATTTGTATAATTAAAATTCATTTTACTTACCTATGGACCGTGGTGATTCAAGTCCATGAAATTTTAAAACAAATATTTAATCCGCAAATATTTTTCACGCAATTACAAAAAATAAATAAATTTAAACGCTCTGTTCGTAATATGAACCATGTGAGTTTTACTCACCTCGAAATTCCCGCTGCGTCTTCAATATAATTATAATTATAATTAACGCCGAATTAGCCCACTCAAATAAAATCCGTCAATCACCTAATCAAATATGATTCGAATTTAGCCAACAATTTCAACAAATAAATTAACTACCATTTAACGGCCGGATTTTAATTTACATTAAAATCCGACGAGCGGTTTCTCACGAATTGCTCCCCTAATTACCGTTTTGCACATATATGAAGATCTAACGATCGGATCTTCGCCCATGACCACACAAAGCCTCTGGGACAGTCATATGATCATCATAACAAATTTACAAGTTCGTCCGACGGTCCTAATTTCACAGATCAAAAATCTAACGATCGAAATCGATCGAAATCACAAAATTTATAACTAATTCATACGATATCCGAAAAATACGTATAATACGCCGAAATAATCGTATCGAAACATAGAATCATAAAATGGACAGAAACCAAATTTTAAACCTCCGGAGGTGGCCGGAAAGGGCCGCCGGAGTTAGGGACAGAGCCGCCACCGACCACCGCCAATGGTGTCGGGGCCTAGCTTGTCCCCTTCGTTTCATCATTCTGAGCAACTTTCATAACTAGCATAAGACCAAAAAATGACGAGAATGGATCGAAAAGTACCAATTACAGTCGGAGGCCGGAAAAATTCCGGAAACCGGCGAGCTTGAAAACCGACGTGAAAACTGCAACCTCAGGCCCCGATCCTTTCTGGAAACTTGTTCAAAACTTCCTTGCAAACTTAACAAGGTAAGAATCACAAGAAACGATCGTGTATACTTCGAGATATCTTGATCGAAAGCTTGGTTGTTTCCATCCGTTCGGGTCGAGCTCCGACGAACGTGAAAACGTTCGACCCAGTTCCGGTCCTTCTTGGTGCTTGTAGAGGAAGTTGAGGCGAGCTCAATGAGCCAAGAATCAATTGAAATGGTGGTGTCTAGCTCGAGATATCAAGGTCGAACCGAAAAGGATGGTTTTCGGTTCGGGCCGTGCCGCCGCCGCTACAGGCCGCGCCGCCTTGTAAAACTGCCTCTGGAAGCTTCAGGAGGTTGAGTCGATGTAGAGGGACGAGTTTCACTTGGTTTGGTGGTCGAAAACGCAAGAAGCTAGTTTTGGTTCGTTTTCGGGTCCGTTTGTTTCGGGTTGTTTCGCCGGAGGTGGAGGCCTTGCCGGTGGAAGCGACGCCGTCCAGGAGGTAGAGCAGCTCGAGATGAACGCCTGGGACTTGGTTTGAGGTCGAGAGGTGGCCTGTGGAGGGAGAACAATTAAGGTGAACTTTGGTATCTTTTTCGGTCGATTTTGGTCGAATGATGGAGGTAGGGGACGATGAACAGTGATTCTGAAAATGTAAGGAGGCCGGACCAAAATAGTAGGGTTCTGAAAAATTAGCTAGGGTTTTTTCCTATTTATACAAGTTTCGGAAAACTTCTTAATTCGATAACTAATTCAGAAAAAATCCGATCTTCGTGTTCCGCACGTGTACGGACTCTTATCGACGAGCTCTACAACTTTCATGAAGGAAGTTTCTCCAAATTTTGTATGTAGAAAAAGTCGATTTCTCAAACCGAGCATTTCGAGCTTTTCGTTAAAAATAAACGTTTCGAAACTTCGATTAATGTAAAAGTGAATTATTATCGAACAATAATCGTTAAATCGTATAAAAATCACTCAACACAATTACTCGAATTTAAAATGAAAATTGCGGGTATTACAGGGCCTATCGCACTTAGGTATGGTATTTCAGCTTCTAATAAATCTTCGTCCTCATCCCTTGGACGAAACGGATCTTTCATGGGCTCAAGACTACTGTTGATCATGGGAGCACTCACAGGCTTTGCTTTATCTTCATTAAAGCGCCTTAGTAACTATTGAGTACATGCTGACTGATGGATCATAATCCCATCATTATGTTTTCCCGAGATCTTTCATCTCAAATTCAGATTTCAAATATGTAGCAGTTTCTTTTAACTCATCTAGAGTTCCAATTAGGTTCATGTCATCGACATAAACTGCTACAATTGCAAATCCGTATCTTGTCCTCTTAGTGAACACGCAAGGGCATATTTCATTGTTAACATATCCCTTCCCAATCAAGTAGTCACTTAGACGGTTATACCACATCCGTCAGGATTGTTTCAATCCATATAGTGAGCGTCTTAATTTTATTGAAAACGCGCTCCGTGGTTTAGAGCCACTTGATTTGGGTAATTGAAGTCCATCTGGAACCTTCATATATATCTCTGAATCTAGATCCCCATAGAGATATGCTGTAACCACATCCATGAGCTGCATATCAAGCTTTTCGGAAACTACCAAACTGACAAGGTAGCGGAACGTTATAACGTCCATTACGGGAGAATATGTCTCCTCGTAGTCGATTCCAGGGAGTTGTGAGAAACCTTACGCGACAAGGCGGGCTTTGTATCTAACAACCTCATTTTTCTCATTACGCTTTCTAGCAAAGACCCATTTGTGGCCAACAAGTTTTATATTTGGTGGTGTCAGTGTTATAGACCCAAATACCTGTCTCTTTGTTAGTGAATCCAATTCAGTCTGGATCGCATTTTTCTATTTGGACCAATCTGCTCTTCGTTGACATTCTTTAAAGGAGCGAGGTTCGATATCATCGTATTCTATAATTCCTTTTGCAATATGATATGCAAACGCATCATCAATAGCCATAGAATTTCTGTCCATAATTACATGTATACTAGTGTAATTCATGGAGATCTCTCTATTCTCTGGAATTGGTTCTACTATTAGAGCGTCCTCCAATGATGTCTCTTGGACATAACCATAATTCGGAATTTTTTCATGAGATGGATTATTTGTATCGATGATTAATGGATTATTTTGTGTCAAGCTCGCTTTCTTTCTTGGGCGAGAATCCATAGAACCTATAGGCCTCCCGTGCTTTCTTGCAGGAGCCATGGGTCTAGCCACTGCATCACCCATAGAGGGGATGTCATGTCCTTTAGTTTTAGGGACATCAATCCTTGCAGGTACATTTGCAGCAGGTATGTGTGATCTTGTCACTTTAGCGATATCAGAAAACGCATCAGGCATTGATTCTGCTACGTTCTGAAGATCGAGAATCCTCCGCACTTCTATTTCAGACTGTGTGGTTCGAGGATCAAGATGAGACAAAGTGGGGACAGACCACGACAATTCCTGTCTTTTTTGTTGAACATTAATGTTCTTGTCTCCCCCTAATGACGGGAAGACTGTCTCATCAAAGTGACAATCCGCAAATCTAGCGGTAAATAAATCACATGTCAAGGGTTCTATGTAGCGGATAATGCTTGGAGTATCATATCCAACATAAAGGCCTAAGCGTCTCTAATGACCCATTTTGGTGTGCTGTGGCGGCGCAATTGGCACATAGACTGCACACCCAAATATGCGTAAGTGTGAGACATCAGGCTCATACCCAGTCACCATCTAGGACGCAAAAAAAGGTTGGGTGGCAGTGGGTCTCAGACGAATAAGCACAGCTGCATGTAATATTGCATAGCCCCAAGCAGAAATACGGAGATTGGTGCGCATAACCAATGCCCTAGCAACCATTTGAAAGTCTTTTAATGGCAGCTTCTGCGAGTCCATTTTGGGTGTGTACATGAGGGACAGGGTGTTCGACCTCAATCCCAATGGACATGCAATAATCATCAAAGGTTCTTGATGTAAATTCTCCAGCATTGTCAAGACGAATTGACTTAATAGGATAATCAGGGTGGTGAGCCCTTAACTTAATGATTTGTGCTAGGAGTTTAGCAAATTCAGCATTTCTTGTGGATAAGAGCATGACATGTGACCAACGTGTCGATGCATCAACCAACACCATAAAATATCTAAATGGTCCGCAAGTTGGTTGGATAGGTCCACAAATATCACCTTGTATTCTTTGTAAGAATGGTATCTTTTCTTTAGTGTCATTTGCATAGGATGGTCTTGATCCTACCTTTGCTAAAGAGCAAGCTTTGCAAAATGAATGATATGTTTTAGAAGTAACTCTTTGGACCAATGTTTGGTTCGTACTTCTTTTCGTTTTGAAGAATGGATGTCCGTGGGAAGTTTTTAATATACGGAGCATCATGTCACGACCTGGATGTCCCAAACACAAAGCTTGTATGTGTCAGGATCCCATAAATTATCATTCATGACATGGTTGGATTCAATGACTCTAATAGTGGTTGCATACAATCCACTAGAGCGACACATAAGTTTCTCTAAAACTCGTGTATTTCCGTAGTTTTTAGAGGTGATGCAAAGGAACTCTTGTCCATTCTCACAATGTGTTTCCACATGAAAATCATTGGCTGTTATGTCTTTAAAGCTTAATAGGGTCCTTCCGGCCCTTGGAGCATATAGAGCTTCAGCGACATTAACATTTGTGCCATTTGGTAACAAAAATTGAGTTGGTCCTCGACCATGAATCAATTGTGATGGTCCTGCCATGGTAGTTACTGAGGATCGACTAGGTGTCATCCATAAAAATAATTACATATGTCGCAATATAGTATGTGTGGTGCCACTATCAAGAAGGCATTCCAATTCTCCGGAAAACATACTGAACGAGATAAAGTTCGGAATATTAACACATGTCCATGACATTGAATGCGATACTTTAATAGGGAAAATAGCCAATGATTACATCAAAGTTATTCATAAGTCTATTCCAAATCTCAAACTTTAGACAATTTGTTATCACTCAATCTATTTAGTAATTCCAATGAAATATGACCAGGAAAGTAGAGAGATGTTGGTGGAGCGAGACTCGCTTAAATACCCCGATCTCAATTGCTTTCCTAGACATCATACTTCATGGGGTACGCCACATAAGAAGGAGTTTAATACAATTGTTATTTATTGACTAAGGCACATTTGTCATTCTTGGAAAATAGAAAGACGATTATTCTAATCAAAGTCTGTGGCATCTTCGTGCTCTTCATCTACAGCTTTGAAGTCCTCAACGGTGAGATTGACATCTTCACTATTTTCATTTTCGGCAAGGTTAGCCTCTTGCTCTCTTGCTTCCCTGTACTCCTTGTACCGTGCAGCTAATTGACTACTTGCATGCCATTGTTTAAACCAATGCTCGATTGATCCACATCTATGACACATGTCATTGTGGTTCCCTCCCTTCATTTGAGGTGCAGGTTGTGCAGGTTGTGCACGTTGTGGATATTCCCTAGGAGGGTTGTTGCTACTACCACGGCGCATGGTGCGACCTCCACGGCTCATGGTGCTATTTCCACGGCCGGTGTTGCCATATCTCCCTCTTCCACATGTGGAGTTGCCATCACATGTGCCCGCTCTAAAGTTGCGGTTTCCTTCTTTATTGGGGCGGTTATATGGACATGTTCGTCCTTCATGTCCCCTATTATTAGGGTACACATGTCCCCTATTGCTGGGGTACCGCTCCTTGTGCCCTCTCTTGGTGCATTATAATTTGTCTCACGAACGCTCATGGTTCCAATGAGTCTTGAATTATAATTCTTTACGAGAATGTTGTCGTGCTTTTCGGCTACCGACAAAATATTTATGAGCTCACTGAACCTCGTAATCCGTCCAGCATTTACTTCAGTGCGATACTGCTTTGATAGCAAGATTACTGCAACGGGGAAGGTGGAGAGAGTTTTCTCAATTAGCTCTTCTTCTGTGAGGGTTTTTAACATAACCTTAACATGGATTTGAGACGAAGAGCTTCTGAATTGTACTCAGCAATAGACTTGAAGTCTGAGAAGCGTACATCGTTCCACTGAACCTTCAAGTCAGGAAGGAGAGAATCTTGGATATTGTTAAAGCGCTCTTGTAGCGCCTCCCATAAATCATTTGCATCTCTGATGGACATGTACTCTAGTCTAAGTGCTTTGTCCATATGACGTCGCATCAAGATGATTGCTTGTGCATGCCTCTTGGGTGTTCGAGGGAACACAAGGGCCGCGTCTGGTGCATGGATGATGGGCAATATCCCCTTTGATGTGAGATGGTTCTCAACGTCGGTTTTCCAGCTATGGTAATCCGAACCTGTTGAGTCAAGGATTTGAAAATCGAGTCTAGGTTCATTCGACATCCTTGAAGATAAGAAGAAAATATTAGTTTCGGAGTTAAAACTTCCACGAAAAATAATAAGATTTCCGAGCTATGCTACCAAGAAATTAATTTCCAATAATCATTGTGAACACTCTTAGTTCATTGATTACGAATGCTCTTAGTTCGTTTGGCGTGAATTTCTATAATTCCGCTTTTGATTGTAAGTTCCCGAGAAAAAAGAAAAAGGAGAGAAAAAAAAATAAAAACTCAAAAACGGGAACTTTTAGTAAAGAATACATTGAAATAGTGTTGCTGGAAATTTTGACCGGAAAAATTATCGGAGGTGATCGGAAGGACCGTTGGAAAAAGTCGAGAAAAATCGTCCGAAAATTCGCCCGAAAAGTCGCCCGAAAAGTTGTCAGAAAGTCGCCCTGCAAATCTGTCGACAGATGTGTCGACAGCTGCTCGACAGCTGCGGCGTAGCATCTCGAGAAATGCTGTCGGCAGCTTCTGTGCAGCTCTCAGCAGCACCCCAACAGCGGTCCGGTTCGGGTTTTCTGCTTCCGGCGGCCGGTTCAGGCAGTTTCCGGCCGGTTCCAGGGCTCCTGGAATCAAGGGCTTTGATATATGCTAGGGTTTGGGGATTTTTTGTAGGTTTGGAAAAATGACTTCGATCGATGATGAACTCTTCTTTCGTCAATTTTCGATTCTAATTCTAGAGCAACTTCGTGCTGATAACGTGTTTAAGAACAAGAGAAATTGACACACAGAAAGAGAGAGTAATATTTCAGAGAGAATTGAGATTTCAAGTGTGTTTATTCATCTCATACAAAGGGGTATTTATAGGAATACATTTGAAGTGTGAAAGCTCAAAGAGAAAACCAAAATGATAACCATCTTGATGATGATTTTCTGCCATGCTTGTTGCCCTTTGGCAAAGCATGTTACATAAGTCTTCATACACTCAAGTACCTATCTAAATACTTTACGTATTTTGTTATATGATATAGACATACATAGTATTTATACATTTATACTACAACAATGATGACTTTTGCCATCCTTTTTCTTCTGCCATCCTTTTTCTTCTTTTTGTTATCTCTATATCTGTTATAATTTGTGTGTACAGTTTGGACTGATAGATTATTAAGATATGTGTGCATGTTATAAAATGATCAACCCTGGCATTAATTTTTCATAGTAAGTATGTATGTATGTATAACTTGCAGATCAAAACACATAATCTGAATTCTATAATATACTAAATGAAGAAACAAACACACAGAACAACATGTTATGACTCAAAACTGAAACTCATAAAACCTCTCGGTGCATGTGGTCTGATTTGCAAAGTTTTATACATACACGGTCGCAGTAAAGGACCATAAAGCATGGCCAAAGAAATCAAACAAGAAATGCATGTACTGGTTATCTACTTAACTTCAATTGTTTACAAAAGGCAAGCATATATTCTAGGAGAAATGGTAGTTGCATCATATGAATCAAATGATATTTTGAACCATCTCCACCAAGCAAATTTCATTCATGAATCTAGTACTAGCACCATAACTGCGAAGAGTTAGCATTGAACTGAAATCTGTAACCCAGAGCATAACTTACCTGATTAAGTTTTGTTGAGTATTTGAGTATCCTTGATTATCAACTGCAATAACTGCCAATACCCAAACACCTCTGTTCACATGGCGATAACAAGTATTCAGTCTCTGATGATATTCAAATGATGTTAAAGAGTTCAAGATCACACCAGGTAAATCAATTATGAGGACAATATCTTTAGTTCACATATTCAAGGAATGTTCTAAAAGAAAAATGTAAATACCTTCAAGAGTTGTAATGCATTTCCAGTCTATACACAGCTATAAGTCTCTGTTTCATTCTTTGAGCAGCCTGCCATAAAGCTTACAAGTGCATACTGCTGCTTGATTTTGGATAAATATGGGTCCCTATTATAAATTCCTCCCTCCCTAGCTATTAATCTAACCAGCATATGCTCACATTCATCAGATATGTGATTAAGCTACAAGAAAACATATGCCTTTTGGGAACGAAAAATAATGAACACAAAAACAAGAAAAATTGAAGGGATTTCATCTAAATTTGAGTAAGCTAAGGCAAAAATTGTCTGGCAACTAATAAAATAAATAGAACAACACAAGAAATAATTTTCCAAAACCTCATTACCAAGGAAAGTAACTCAGAAATTACTGGTAAAACAAAACATATAGCAAACAAAATTTAAGGGATGATAGGTGAACCAGAAAGGCCTCTCTTATGCTTTTGAATTAGCCTCATTGATGGAAACGAAGGTAGGCAAGCATCAGAATAGCTAAACTGAACTATTTGCACTGAACACCAGCTAAACGAGGCTTGTTTTTCCGCCTACTCCCACTTTGTCGGAATCCAACAGACTCTGTAGGATCATCAAGGCTTGACTTTATTTCCATGCCGTTCTCCTCTTGGATGGAGTTCAAATTTTCATTGACATGAGTGTCTCTCTTCCTTTTTGTGCCATTCTCTATACTTGAGTGGTTTTTCACATCTTCGAGAGAAATATGACTTTTCTCATCCTCATCTTGGTATCTTTTGAGTTTTTCCGTCTCCAATATCATCCTTCAAAGGCTTTTTTTGTGGCCTTCCTCTTCTCCTGTTTGGTGGAATCTTATGCCATTCTGAGCTCCCAGGATCCTCACGAGCAGTGATAATGTTTTGTTTCTTCCCTTTTACTCTACCTCTAACCATAGTGAAAAAATTGTATCAAAAGTTTTTCGAAAACTTAAAGAAACTTCTGCAAAAAGAAAAAAAAAAAAAAAAACTTCAGAAGTAAGAACTGATTAACTGAATGAGATCCACAATGCAACCTGCAAAGTCAATAACGCAGAACCATATAAGGCATATCCACAAGCAGAAGAAGTTGGAGCATATGCATATCAGACCAATGATGTAAGAAGGAGAAAAAAGCACCAGTTTAGATATAAAGTTGATCCAAAATGAAAAGAGAAAACTTTAAGGAACAGGACACAAATGTCAGACCTTACTATGAAAAGCAAGAAGTACAAACAAAACCAAGCCAAAATGATAAAAACGACTATCCAAAGCTTCAAAGCTTTCATTCCTTACACTCAATTTGGTTTTCAGGAATTCAACTGAGAAGAAACGAAAATTCAGGTTCAAATCCTTTGGTTCTATAGTTTTCAATAACACAATAATGCATCTTAACCATACCAACAGATTCTAGTATGAAGTGAGTGTACTGACTCAATTATTACATAAATTGATCAAATCAGTACAAAGAATTGAAAATTCAAATCAAAGGATACAGAACAATACGAAGTGGTCGTATGAGGCAAATACCAAAAGTAATAATGCAAAAAAAAAAAAAAGCAAGTATGATATCAGCATTACAAACCAGATATACCCATTTGTACACAATTTTCAAACTAAAGATCTGCAGAAAAATAAGAAAGACCAATCTGTATGGCAAGTAAAACTAAAGGAAAACCATTGTGCCAACACTTCTACAATATCTCCAAGTTTGGGTGCTCAAAGCATGCAAGAAACAAACCAAAAAGATAAATTTGAATCTCAGGATTCATGAAGTTATAAGATATGATGAATAATCCAACCAAACTCTCAATTAAGTAAGCGCTTTGATTTTTCAGGTCTCAAAACATTGAGAAATCCATGACTGCAAAAGCAACTTAAATCATTTTCCAACCATTTAGTTTCACAAAACTAAAAGGCAGTAATACGAGAAAACAAAGCATTACAAAGTAGATGTGCAACAAAAGTAAGAGAGCAGCAAAGAAAACTGCAGCTGACCTCGAACCAAATATGTACTTTCTGCATCTCATTGTTAAAGCCCATTTCTCACCATCTGATTAGACCTATCAAGAAACTGACAGAAACCCAAGAACCAACTGAGATTGTTTCTGCAATACTGGTTTCCAACCATGTTGCAACAGTTGTAATTCGATTTCACCCACCCTAAAATGTTAATTCATGTGCTGCTAGTATGGATTGCGTAAGGGTTCAGAGTAAGAGGGCGAATTTATCTTCTACATCCAAAAAGAATGCTGAAATGAGAAGAAAAGTCACCTAATACAAATTTACACATCAATATTAAGCTACTGTCAAAATTAGACTTGACATCTATCGGATCCATTTATTTATTAGTTGAACAAAAGCTTGCCCCCTTTTTAACCTCTACTGTCACTCAAAAACTCTTCTCAACTACCATGTAGTGTCTTGCTTTTGTGATCACAACACTGTTATGGTAACACTGACAGCAGAAACAAAGATAAAGGCGACAACGTTTATAAATGACCAAAAAAAAAAAACCATCTTTTTGAAATGTTTGTTTTGGAGTTGGAAGGCGCCCTTTAGGTTTGAGCTTAATTCCAATGCCACAGACCTCTTTCCTTTGTCAAAATCTCAGATTCAGGCTTTGAGCTTCAAGTCAAGTTGGGTCACAACTCACAAGGCCATATAAATAACGAAAATTTCGCCGAAGTATCGGCGAAAATATCGATTTTTCAGTCCTTGGTCACAAGGCCATATAAATAAGAGTGGCCACTAACATGGATTGCTCTTAATCCAACAGGAAGTTATGGAACAAAATAGAGATGACACAACTGACAAGAAGATACGAATGCTTAAAATTGTTGCAAGGCAATATAATAGGAGGAACAGCAAGGTTATTATAGTGCTTCATCGATACCTTTCCATCTTATTCTAGTCAATTACCCTGGAATAAAGTTTCAGCAAGAGCAAGAGCACATACGTAAGGTCATTGCTTTACCTTTTCACCTGCTTTGCATCAATTTCCAGAATTCTTCAACTTTCTCTGGCAACTCATGGCCCAAGAAAAACAAAGGTGCTGAGTAACTTGACTGATAATAGCTGAAATGTGATTTTAACAATGCATCTTGTTTCCATTACTCAGAAAATATTTCTTTAGGCAAAAACCTTGGGTGAAAACGGCGCAACTTATATCAGTGTTTTTCAAGTTAAATCAGATAATGTCATGCTATGATATACAGGTCAGTTATGTATTAAGTTATAGACAAAACTATCATTTTTATCATTATAAGAAAGAGACTCTTATATAACGTGGTGTTAACTGAACTTTGCTTCTTTGTACTCCATGTGTGATCTTGCCTGTTATCCAAATCTTGTCATGTAAAAGAAACTTGAAATAGTAGGTTAGTGCCAACTTAGGAAGAGCAGCAGTGCAGACATTTAAAAGGAGAAGCAACTAATGTTTTAGCAATTGGATTCAGTTTCATTCTTCAAATCGTGCCAAACTTGAGGACCAGCAGGATGACGATGTACATAAGTCTTTATAAAATAACTATCTGAGCAAGAAATAAGAGTGCTCAAGGAAAGCCCAGAAGCAGCTATTCCATGATCTTTGACCCAATTGAACATGCGTACCCTAAGCTTGACCCTTTCCATTTTATGCGAAAGATATCTTGTGGCAGTCAACAAGGACGATATGGGATAACCCAATTCATTTACAAGACAGTCGATCTTCATTTCAATCACATCCGTTGTCTGGTTAAGATTTTGAGGGCATGATTGAATCAGTTCACAGACATCCTTCCGATCCAAACCAGCTTTTACGATACAATCAAATCTTTCCTGAAGCTCCTCTCCATTGCCTCGACATGCCTTCAGCGCTGCTTTCATTTTACTGGAGTTCTCTACAAATCCTATGTCTAACAAGAACTTAGTCCTTTCAGCCTTTGATCTAACTTCATCTCCTGAATCTGGAAATGACTCAATTTTTCGACCCCAAACCCAATTCTTTAATTCTTGTGGGTTATCCTGGATGTATTGAGACAATCGTTTCTTCCCAACATTCAAAGTACAAAGTAAGCTGCTAGTTTTTTTCAAAGAGCACGAACCCAGTAGCAGGGGGTGAGAACGAACAATCTTCCCAATCTCTGCAGCCTTCATGTCAATCTCATCCAGGAACAAAATGCACCCTCTCAAATTTGCAACAAATTTTGCTACTGGAATCTGCGTAAATCCAAATTTTTGTACAACCCAATGAGTGAAACTGTCATTTCCCCCGAACTTTCAAATAAAATATCTGGGTTGTGACGAAGTAGCTTGCCCAACTGCTCATCACTGCAACCCATCTCACTAAACAAACTCAAAACTTCAAGCATCTGGCTCCAATAATAAGTGTTATCTTCCCATAAATTTCCCTCAATCCTATTGGTTTCAAATCCAATACTCTTCAATTTTTCCAATACCGAAACAAATGCTGCATTGACATCCCCAACCAAAACCTGAAAATCATATTGAAAGACCTCTGTTGCTTCCCTGTAAATCTTTCCTATCTTATTCGGCGGAATCGCATAATTAGATAAAACAGTATAATTATGAAGCAACAACTCATCATCAGTCAAATACATCAAATTGCGTGGAAGAAGAGAAACATACTCGGAAGGTTTCAAACCCAAGCTCTCAAAGAAGGGTTCAAATTCATTAATAGGGTGGTACCGCAATAACCGAGCAATCGACCGCCGAATCTCTCTCTCACAATCAGCCCTTTTGAAAAGCTTGTCTAGAAAATGTGGGCAGTTTTTACTAATATTCTCAGCATCAGTGAAATGTAAGCCTCTAGTACTGTGCAAATACTCCAACAATGCAGCCTGCGTTTCTTTTTGAATGTAACGAAGAGTTCGAGTAGCTCTTCTGCCCTTAGCAGTCGAAGTTTCAACCAAAACTTCATGGTTTTCAATTTCAGGGGCCATTTTTGTGCTGTAAACTCTAGGGATTTGGACATTGGGGAAAACCCCAATTGGCTGAAATAGGGTTCTTGGTGATCTAAGGTGATTTTCATGAAAAATAGAAGAAACCCAGCTGGGAAGAGATGCTGTCCTGAGTTTTTGCAAATGGGTCATGACCAGTTTGATGAGATTGCCAAGTGATTAGAAGTAGATAATCTAAAAGGGCACAGATTCAGCGGAAGAGAAATGAGTATCTAAGTCTCTTGATGAGATGCTACCTTTGGACTGAACAGACGGGACCCAGAATGAGTTGGACTTCGGCTGCAGGAGTTTCTCGTACTGATGCTTATTGAGTAGCTGCCTTCCAGAGAGAACGTTTGGTAGTCGTCCATGTGCTACAAGGGTTTTACAGCTTGTTGATTCATTCTATCGGGTTTTAAGATAAACGTTCGGTAGTCGGACTATGTCATGAGACACTGGTTCGAAGACTAAAATTTTTCTTTTTAATTAAATTTTTATCAAAATACTTAATAAGTTATTTTTTTAATCATTTTTAAAATAAGTCCGCGTCAGTTTTCACTTTCTATGAGTTAAATAGATAAAAGATACACAGCAAGATATTTTTAATAATGTAAAAAAAAAAAAAAAACTACTGTGAGTGGTAAGAAAAAGTTTCTCTCTAAACTTGCCGTTCTCAGCATCCACGACTGTTCAACCATGGTCGATGAAGTCTCTACCTGCCTTGTGGCCACACTTGCCATCTTCGAGAATGGGAAACCTCATTTGATCCTGTTGGCGCCGCCGCAATTTCAAATAACCACTATGTTGTTAGTTGTCTCTTGTTAGTTCTTAAGGAAGTCTATTTTGGTCCTAGACTACGATAGTCTTAGCGATGTTTCTCAAGTCACGATCGATTAAATCCCAATCTGCCTGGAGATATTGGGGCTCCTGCCAGCATCGACGATTGATGGAGCAATGGCTATGGTTGGATCAATGTCGGGAAGGTTTCTACAACTAGATAAACTCGACATCTGTGGTCATGTAGCTAGGGTTCTGTGATGCCCCAGAAATTTGTTATTATTTTTTGAGGATTTTTCGGAATTTAATTAGTGGTTATTGGATAGTTTCGTGGCTTGTGGATGGAGTAGAAGTGTTTCGGGCGAATAATTATTCAGGAAGTGTCATTTTAGGGGGGGTGCGAAGGTTGACTTTTTATTCGTTGGGTTTCTCCAAAAATATCATTCACAAAAGTCGTAGAACGCGTCGATACGAGTTGATCGATATATGGAACGCGGAATCGGAGTTCGTATGAGAAAGTTATGGTCAGTGGAAATTTATGCCATTTTTGGAAATTACTATAAATAGAAGTTTCCGGAAATAATTTCATTTGTGTTATTTTTGGAAAGTTTCCATTCTCAAAATTTCATTTTCTCTCCGTTGTCTCTCCTAAACCTCGTGCGACCTGACCCGAACCCGTTTTCCGATCCGGTTTTATCTCCGAGCTCCGACGACGGCAGACGTTGGAATTGGTTCAACTCACAGTGAACAGTATGTAGGAGCTTGTGACGGCGATAGGTGGCGATCTAGGTCGAGTTGGTTCAAACCCCAGGTATTAAAGTTGCTTTACTTGGTATCCTTGACATGTTGGATGGTTGGATTAATCTAGTTTTGTGTATTGGCCGGCGGGGATTGTGGTGGTTGTGCCACCGCCTGTGACAGCCTTTTGGTCGGCCATGTAGGGGATAGTTTCTGGTTTTATGTATCATCTACTCGTCAATACGAGCATTTTGATATATAATAAGCAATTTTTGGATATCGTATCAATATGTTATGGTTTTAACCGTTTTCGATTGTTTCGGTTATCGATCCGTGAGGATCCGACTATCCGATCGACTTGAAATTTTGTCATATCGATAGTATAAGCATTCCAGAGACTTTGGGAGGTTTCGAATGAGGTTTCACCTTGATTAGCGTCATTTTTGGGGATTTTAGTTCAAAATGGGGGTTTCGGACTTTAATCGCTTGTGATTTGTGTACTAAGTTGAGGCTGTATGTGATTAGGTACCTGTCGAAGTATTCTTGGATGGATATTTTGTGGTTGTGCTACTCTGTTTTATATAGAAGATGCAGCAAGATTAAAAGGTGAGTAATCTCACAATGTTCATTTACGAAAGGATCGTTTTGGAAGTTATTTAGTTAACTGCAAACTATAGTTTGTATTAGTGGCATTCCTGAGTGAATGACCACGTGTGTGTATATATATATATATATATATATATATTTATTTATTTATTTATGTGAAATATGAATATTCTTATGTGTTGATGGGTGATTTATGCAATAGGGATTGATGGGTTTCATTATATTGTTTTGAGGCTTGACTTTTCGGGAAACATTATTTTGGGAATTGAGAATTTCTATTGTTTGAAAAGTATCAAGATTTGGTGTGAGTTGCTTTAACGTGATTTGAACATTTTGATCTAACGACCGGGGGTCTGAAGATCTAAGAGTCACAGTTGGTGATTTCTCCTTTTGATTTGATTTAACATTTTGAGTCCAGAGCGACTTGCTTAATGTTTTGATCTGATGACCGGGGAGGTCTGATGATTGGGGGATCACAGGTGGTGACATGTCCTTTGATAGTTGGGTAACATTTTGGTCCTGAGTGACCGTTTTAAAATGTTTGATCTGACGACCGGGGAGGTCTGAGGATTAGGGGTCGCTGGGAGTGACTTCAAGCGAATATATCGAGATTTCACGCCTTTGGTCGGGTGAGTGGATACGATCAGTTAGAGCTCTAGTCTGTTGTCATTGTACATCATGGGGAGTAGCGGGGAGCTACTTGATGCTCATGAGTATGTGCTTTAAAAGGGAGTTTCGGGGAATCTTTCTTTTAAATGTCCAGGGAGGACTTGCGTATCATATTTTAGGGGTGTCAAAGTTTCAATTAATATGATTTTGTCACGTGGTGACTTTGGTTGTTTTGGGTATGTGTTTCAAAAGGGAGTTTCGGGGAGTTTTTCTTTTAAATTTCCAAGGTGGACTTGTGTATCATATTTAAATTGTCAGAGTTTCAATTTATATGATTTTGTCACGGGGTGACTTGTGTGTGTCTTTTGGGAAAAGAATGTGGTTTTGGGAAGCATGGTATGTGTTCTTTTTTTCTCAAGTTGAAAGGTTTTCTTCATTTTGGTGAGAGTTGTGTGGGTTATGCTTTGAGTTACTCATACAAGCTTTCATAAGATCACCGAGTTTGTTGTGTGGCAACCTGGTGCATTATTTAATGGTATAGAGGTTAATCCTGCAGTTTAGGGTAATCGTGGCTGAAGCTGAGATCTACTAGTTGCAGCTTTACGGTAGGAAGCTAATTTTGTGACTTTACCGTTGTTAAGACTTCCGCTTGGAGTGAGTTCTGATGAGCATTTACTTATTATTTTGTTGTGGCAATTTAATTCGTAACTTGTGTAATATTTGACTCTGCAGAGTGAGTCTGTATTGACATAGTGGATTAAGGGCATCAATATGTACTTAGTTTAAAAGGAAAAAGTTTTCCAGGTATTTTGTATTGATGGCTGAACCATCACGCATGTATAATTATGAGATTATATATTGATTTTCAATTGTGTTAAAAATCGGGGCGTGATAGGTTCAGATCCAAACACCTAATAAAATTCCTGTGCAATAAGCTTTCCCTCCTCAGGTGTTCTAATTTACGACAGCGACGACCGTCAAATTCCGGTATGAACATTTGGTTGGCTTCTTCCGAGTATGCACGATGCTGGAGCATCTGTAATCAGATTGTGTAGGTCCGCCGACGATAGAAGAAGTTATGTTGCAGACAAACCCTAACCCTAGGGTTAGAGTTTTTAAAAATAGTGTTGTTACGGCAGTTCAGACCGTCTCGTCGTCCTTGGTTTCGGGGTTTCTGACCTAAGCTCAAGCACCCACTCTTGTCACTGCAGTGTCCAATACGTTTAACTTCTCGATTCGAGGGATCTTGGCGGAAGCTTCGTCTGCACAAATGTAGCATTTTCGGGCCCAACCGGTGGCTTAGACCGAGCCAATTCATGGAACCCAGTAAACTAAGGTTGCACATGTTGCTGCTCTTTTTGTTAATTAAAAACATTTATTTTAAGCTGTTTTATATAATTTATAAATATATTTAAATTATTTTTTATTTATTTAAAAAAAATAGAAATTCGGGATTAGCTAAAATAGAGAGAATTGATGTTGGTGTATATTAAAATTGGCTAGCCAAAATGACTTTTTAGCTATTTTAGCTAAAATTTGACTAAAGAATTGCTAGCATTTGCTAAAGAAGCTGACGCTGGTGGAGTTGCTAAAATTTTAAAAGCTAAATACAATCTGAAAAAAAAAGTTAAGAATCTAAGATAAGGAGTCTCCTAAAGATACTCTCGAGTCTTGTGCGATTGCTAAAATGGATTTAAAAAAAAAAACTAAACATACTCTTCAAAATAATTAAGTAGATAAAATAGACAGTGTGCACTGAACCAAATTTAAAATAACAAATTACTTATAAGTTATTGACAGAAGATGACTTAACAGATATATCTTTTAAAGATTGAATTAATAAAAAATTACATATAAACGTCACTTTGAGACTTATATTAGTTATAAGGTCACCTAAATTGTTTTGTACACATAAGTCAAAATCTCTCTCTCTCTCAATGAGATTCTAATCGATCCAAAAACCTCGAAACGGCGCCGACACACCTGAAGACAAGGACGATGATGAAGAAGCTCTGATCGGACTCCGATTATCTACTCATCTCAGAAACCGAATGCTCGTAGCGAGACCTCTGGTTTCTCTATGAACTTGACCTCGTGCTAGTACTTCAGCGGCGGGCTTTTGTGCGAGTCAAGCACAGTCTTAGTTGGATCTGAGAGTGAGGTGAGGTCGATTTGAAGAAGAGAAGCTTCGGCGAAATTGAAGCTGCTTCGGAAACTTACTCGATCAAGTTATAGAGGAAAGGTGGTGAAGTTGAGCTTTCGGAGTCGTCGTGCATGGAGTATACATAGCTTTTTGCGGCCACACGATAATCATCAACGCCCAGGCTTAGAAGGTAAGAACTTACGAGGAACAAAAGGAGTGAATCCAATCCAAGTCCTTGAAGACCCTTCCAGACTCCGGTTATTCTCTACTCTGATTCTGGTTTTCACCTCTGTGTTTTGGGACAAATCATAGTGTACAGTGTATGATTGTATTTACCATGTATCAATTATTTGACTGCAGGAAAGTTGCAGTTATCAATTTGGATCCAGGTAAGGATTCACGATTTGTGTAGCTTTTAGTAATATTTTACAGTATGTGAAATCTCAAATTAAAATGTATGTATGAGTGTGCTGTGAACGTAGCTGAAGACTAAGAGTGGAATTTTAAAGGTAATTGGAGACAATGAAGATCCTGAAGCATTTACCAAATCCGAGTCTGATAAACATGTATAATGAAATCATATACTTGATGTTTTATGTTTTACGAAATCACATTGGGGCTCTATAGTTGTGTTTTTCTCTTCTTTTTTGAGGTTTCTTGATATGTGCTCTGATGCTAGAATAGTTGGCATTGCCTTACTTCATGAGTTGGTTTCCTTACTTATGCATTGGAAATTTTCGGCATAGTTGTCCATGATTGTTATAATGGCTTTTCAACATGGAACCAGTAGCTTTGTACATGTTTAGTAGTAGCTTTTTGTACCTATGTTAGTAATTTTTTATCAATAGTCCTGTAACATTTTGTACGTGTGTTATAGTAGCTTTGTACGTGTGTTATAGTAGCTTTTTGTACCTATGTCAGTAGCTTTTTATATTGCTTATTCTTATTATCTAGTTGATAAAGAATGTCATGTTTGTGATGCAGCAATACATTGTTGTTTTTAGTTTTTATTTCAAATACTAATATTTTGTTGTATCTTTGTTCTTGTAGAATTCTTCCTTTTTGCATTTGTAGCGGTAGATTTCGAAACTGATGTGAATTTGGATATTGAAGTCTCCATTGGCCAAGAGATCATTCAGCTAATCAAGAAATATGGAAATGAAGTCTCGTGCTTAAGGTGGCAAAATTATGTCTATGAGATTAGGGTGTCACCATTGAAAAATGACAATAGCATTACAACATTGACAGTAATTTTATACAACTATTGTAATAGATTTTCACAACTATATTAGTGGCTTTTTACAATAATGAAAGTAGTTTTTTACCTAATTATATCATTGTTGAACCCTAGATACTGTTTGTATCATTGAATATGATTTCTTTTCTTGATTGCACTAACATTTTTATTTTGGTTGTATCCTTTACATTTCCATAGCTTTCTTAGTCTTTGACAATAGTTTTTCTCAGTCTCTGGGAGTCGCTTTTGTTCTGCGTGGTAGTAGTTTTTGTTCTGCTTGGTTATAGCTTTTGGTGTTGAAGACAGTAACTTTTGGTGACAGTGAGAGTAGCTTTTGTTACTGGCGAGAATAGTTTTCTAATGTTGGTGACAGCAGCGTCTCTTGCTGGTTACAGTAGCTTTCGGTTTTAGTGACAGTAGCTTTTGTTGGTGATGATAGTAGCTTTTGGTGTTGATGAGCATAGTTTTTGTTGGTAACAATAGCTTTTGTTGCTGATGACAGTAGTTTTTGTGACCTCACCGGAGGTTGCCGGAAATCTCACCAAAGTAGCTTTTGTTGCTAGCGACAGTAGCTTTTGATGCTAGTGACAGTAGCTTTTGTGTCCTCGCCGGAGGTTGCCGAAAATCTCATCAGAGTAGCTTTTAGTGTTAATGACAGTAGATTTTGTGGTCGCCAGAGTTTGCTGGAAGCTGGCCAGTGACCCTCCAGAAGTTGGCTGAGGTCGGCCGGAGACTCGTCGAAGTTGGCCACAGGTAGGCCAGAGACCCCCTGGAGTTGACCAGAAACCTCGCCGGAGAGGAGAGAGGGAATAGTTGTTGACGTTTTACTCTAGTAGCATTTCTGTAAACATATTAGTTTTTATATCCAAAATATAATACCCTTTTTAATGTTGTGGCCTTATGAGGAAAAAAACTAGTTAGTGGCCTTATGGCTAAAAAAACATTCAAAGATGCACTTATATGTAATTAACCCTTGAATTAAACATATAATGACCAAATCTTATAAATTAGGATAATCTACTCTCCACTTACCACATGTCATGAGTTAATTTCTTTTTTACTCTTAACTACTTCTTTTGACTTCTAATCCCTTTATGTTACTTTTTTTTTTAGAATAATCCCTTTATGTTACTTCTCAAAGAAAAAAAAATCAATTTCTTTTACACGTTCCTAAAAGAGAGAATCTTGAAAGTAGGCCGTGAAGTTTGCAATTGAACAGACTTTTATTCCCGCTATGATTGAAACTGATTCACTTTCAGTGCAGCAACAATTGGTAAGTCATGTTTGGGTCAATACATCAGTGTTATGACGTCTTTATGAAGACTTGGGGGTTATTCTGGCCGCTAACCCAAATCTACAAGTTGTTCATACCTAAAAGAGTGCAAATAAGATGGCTCATCTTATGGCAGCTTCTTGCTCCTTAATTCCAAATGAGTTTTTTTTTATTTTTCTGCACCTTCCTTCTTACAAGCTGCTTTAGCAGCTGAAGCTTGTAATTTGTAATTTTCCTTTTCTTCAATAAAGACTGACCTCCTTTCTCTCAAAAAAGAGAGAGAATCTCAGAGCTCTTCATCAAACTTCTTTTTTTTCTTTATTGCTGAACGTGTCTTTGGTTCAATAGCAGCTTCATTTGCAGTGGCAATTAGATATGTCAATCCGTGAATGAAATTGAAAACATAGAAAATCACATTATTCCCACAGCAAGATTACCAAACTAGTAGCAAGATCACTCTTTTGCACCTACACACAGTAGCATAAAGTTCATCAGATCATCAAATCATCTTATCCATAGAAAATTGCATTAGGTACTGCATGTGGTATCCAAGGGTTGAATAATAGTTTTTAGTTTGTCAAATGAAGTAGCATGGGATATTGGGTGCAGACATGCACAATGATGCATAAAAACAGATAAAACTCGGTTCACCAAACAATAGCTAGTCACCTAAGTTGCAGACCTAGAAAGGCACACACAATAGAATCACTTCTACCTCTAATATAGAACAAAAACAAACTCATCTATAGTTACATGTATGCTCTGTTACTTACGAATACCAGGTAGGTAAGTAGGTACATTTATCCCAATTTTTGGTGCCTTCCAAAATTTAGAAGGCATATTCAGCAAACAAGAGAACCATGTCAGAGTACAGAACTTTAGCATTTCAAATACACCAAATTCTGGACTTAATCTCAATGTGATTAACTGAGAATTAAAATGGAACAAAAACATTCTTATATAGCCAGCAATAGCATAAGACTACTATTTTTTTTATAATTTACTATATACTAAGCGTCCTATACTGTTGCGGACTGTTCCCTGCGACATTGTAATGACAGTTTCGCCCTTGGTTTTTCCCTTCAGTTGCGGTGCTGCCATTCCTGTGCACTCTTTTGCTGACTTTTATCTCTTCTCTCCCGTCAGACTCTCCAGAAAACTCTCTTGAAGATTCTTCACAAAACTCTCTCGAGGTTGCTCCATCTTCGCTTATCTCCTCACAATGATCCTCGCTTTGCTTCCGCCTCCAGGTTCCTCTCTCTCTCTCTCTCTCTCTCCAACTATATCCATACATCCCCTTAACCAATCATACAACCAAATTAACTTTGATCTCGAACTAATTGCAGAGCCTTTCAATCATACTCAGCTTGAAGATCTCATGTCCCTACTTGCGTCCTTGGCTGCCCAGTCACACAGCGACGGCCAATTCATCTCTCCCTCGGTTTTTCAGGTCAATTGCTTCACTCCCTTCCCTTTTTTTTTGCGTATGTTTAATTTGATTGGTTTCTTCAATTTCTGAGCTGAATTGACAAAGAGTGGGAGTTGATTGGTTTGATTAGGTTTTGGGTGTCCACTATATGATTCGAAAGTTTGGTTCTTCTGAAAAAGGGAGATATCGGAAATATCGGGGATATATGAAAAAATATATCGTTTTTGAAAGAGTCAATTTATTAGAATTACATATAAATACATATGAATGTCAACTTCATCTACATCCAAAAAGAGACTCTAGGTGGTTGAAAAACCGCTGCTGATCTACGAAAATGCAATAATTAGACCAAGACATGTGACCCATATAGTACGAATTGTAGTGATGAACTTGATAGTTATAGATCTCTGTAGAGCTGCCGACTGTTTCCACTATAAGGGGATAATAAGGATGAATCTAACTGGATGACTGATCATATACTTCTCCCGTATTGATTATATCCATCAGCGTCATAGCCAAATTGATTGTTGCATTCATGAGATTCATTTGAGATCCCACTGCGCTTTGTGCCTAAACTGATAAAGTCAAAACTTAAGGCAATTGCATAAACATCTGATGGGGTACTTTGATCATCAGTTGCACCTCTAGTCCTCCTCCTATATCGGTCTTCTCTTGAGCACCATGACCAGGTGTTCTCACTCCGTGGTCTTCATCTTGGGTGGTATAATCAAAATTACAGGTAAATTGGTTTAATCCTCCACCCACATAAGATTGTCTATATTCATATCTTTCACCTCCACCACCTGTTCCGCTTCCACCCTCTCCACCATCATCAAAACTATCTGGAGTTGCTGTACCACCCCACGCATCATCACTATCTGATTTATCTCCTGAGTTTTTTACAACTTCTTCAGATAAGACCTTCTCTACGTTGATTCCAGCACTAGTTGCATTTAGAGAATTACTTCTCACCCAGAATTGCCTTGAGGGGAAAATCCCCTCACCTAGATTCGCCTTAAGGGGATTTCTCCTCACCCAGATTTACCTTGAGGAGATCTCTCTTTACACAGATTTGCTTTTAGAAAATTATTGAGTTTTTTCTTTCTTTTTGTTTTTTTTTTTCCATCATATTTTACAGATATTTCTTCACTTTATCAGAGATATATTCTAAATATCTAATATATCGGGGATATTTGATGATGTCGGAGAAATTTCACAAAAATGGTAGAAGATAAGATATTAACCCCCTAAGATATATCGATCCATCAAAAAAGGGAAATATCGGGAGATATATTGGAAATATCGCAAATATTTCAAACCCTGGGATTAACCATTGTTTTGGGTAGTTGGTTAGTTGCAAATCAACAATTGTAAATTAAATGTAAAGTGACAATTATACACCAAATTCAGGGAGTGTTTTGACATTTATGGTTTCAAAAATTACATTCCCAAATATGGCTCAAAGAGTGTACCTTCTAGAGTTCTAGTTTTCCATGCAATAGCTATTTTGCTCAATAAGCTCAGGTCATAACATTTGTTCAAAAGCTCAAGGTGGTCCTTTTCATAGATTTGCTGCTTCTAGCGCAGACCCTGGATCATCTTTCTGGGAACAACCTCCTCGCATCAAGTGCTTGGGCTGCTGTTGCTCACTATCCTAACTCCTAAGCCTCCAAAAGCATTTTGATTGGTTAAATTCACTAACGGATTCGGATGTTCATTCCAAAATGATTTCCGAAGGTGAAATTTGAAATAAACACTTGTTAAGTGCCCTGTATCCACATTCACAGTTAGCTATTATGCCAAGGTCAGCACAGATCCAGTCCCATCCTGCAGTAGAAGTTCATCTGGAACTGACGGGCAAGAAATTCAAAATCATTGAAAGAAAAAGGTGTATATCATAATAGCTGAAATTTTCTTTAAACTAGGCTAACGGTTGCTATACCAAACGTTTATCCTTATACAGCAACATCAAAATAGAGTAAGGTCAATTCACTAGAGCCATTTATAACACTGTAACACAAGTTAAACCAGATTACTTCCAGTCTTACAATGTCAAAAAGGGAATAAAGGATATGAAAAAAATAAATATAAAAAGTAGAGGTGGGGAATAAAGGATCAGAGGGTTATGAGGATAACTCAGTTGATCAAATATGTGAAAATGCAATTTCCTATTTGCAAAGCTTAGCAAGACCAAGATAAATGTGCACATCAGAAACTCAACTGAGAATGTGTAAAAGAAGAAAAAAATTGCAGTATAGCATAGATGATATTACTTAATTATTTACCTCTTTAATGTTCAGAGAATAAAATCCCAAATAGGGCATTGTCATCTACACAGGTATACATTCCAACTTATGCATTGATTGCCAATCAAGTTTGTATTGCATGCTCCAACTCTACCATGGTACCAGATCAGATAAGTTATTTATGTTTGAAACTCAATATAACGACCCTGCTCCATGTCATTGTCAACTAATATATTGATTCACATATTTGGTTCAGTTACACAACACTTAGAAGGGACTTCAGAATTGGCATTTAAAGCCATGTACACAAAATACTCAAAAATGTAGGAACTCTACCTAATTGTCAATTGGTTTTAGTCAGATGATTCAATATAACATTAGCATTCTGTGTAAAACTCAGATGGTCATTCAACTCAGGATAAATATTATTGGACTTAAAAGTTGAAATAAATTTGGTGTTAATACTTGCATATACTCTGTTTCTACTTATTCTTACGTGCCATATCACCCAAGAACTGTTAATCCTCAAAAGATGTCAGCATGTAAGAGAAAAAGAAACGAATGTGTCAGTACCAACTTGGAATCGTCAGCAATGCAATTGTGTTCTGAACCACAGAAGGGATGCAAAAATAATTTATTATAAAGAATACATTTTACCCTTCAATTCCTGCCAAACTTGAGGACCACAAGGATGATGATTTACATATTGCGATACAAATGTTTTCTCTGCCATTGCAACGACAGTGCTCAAGGCAAGTGTAGGGGATATTGTTCCTTGACCAGTGAGCCAATTGTACATGAATACTCTGAGCTTGACCCTTTGAGTTGTATAGGATAGATATGATGGGAAGTTCACCAAAGATGATACACGATAACCCAGATGATTTACAAGAACATCAATCTTCATTTGTAATACATCCCTTTTCTGGTTAAGAATTTGAGGGGATACTTTAATCATTTTACAGACATCGTGGCGATTTAAACCAGCATTCACTATACAATCAAATCTGTCTTGAAGTTCCCCTCCCTTGCCTCGAAATAGCTTTAGCGCTTCTTTCATTTTGTTCGAGTTCTCTACAAATCCTATGTCTAACAAGAACTTAATTCTCTTTCCCTTCGAGTCCTCTTCCGAGTCTGGAAGTGGCTCAACTCTTCTACCTAGAACCCATTTCTTTAATGCTTCAGGGTTCTCCTGTATGTACCTAGACAGACGCTTCTTCCCAATCTTCAAGTAAGAAAGTAAGCTGTTAGTGCTTTTCAGAGCACACGAACCCAGTAGCAGGGGGTGTGAACAAACAATCTTCTGAATCTCTGCAACCTCCATCTCAATCTCATTTAGGACCAAAACACATTTCCTCAAATTCAGAACAAATTGCATAATCTGAATTTGTGGAAACTGCAGAAACATTGAACACATTTGGCTCCTTGTGGATCCAAACTTCAGTAAGAACCCAATTAACAGAAGTGTCGTTTCTCCTGAACTCTCAAATAAAATATCCGGATGCTGGCCAAGTAATTCAACCAACTGCACGTTGCTGCAACCCATCTCATTAAACAACCTTAGCACTTCAAGCATCCGGCTCCAACTATAAATATTTTCTTCCGATAAATTCCTTTCAATCCAATAGGTCTCAAATCCCAAACTCTTCAACTTTTCTAGTACCTTAACAAATGGCACATTTACATCCCCAACTAAAATATAAGGGCTGCAAACAATAAACTTAACTAAAGAAAATTGGCTGAGACCTAGTTCTTCATAAGCCTGAAGTTTCAATAGCAACACCTCGAAATCATATCGAAACACTTCTGTTGCTTCTTTATAAATCTTTCCTATCTTGCTACGTGAAACCCCATAACTACACAAAACAGTATAATTGTGAAGCAACAAACCATCATCGGTCAAGAACATCAAATTCCGAGGAAGACGGGGGATATACTCTGAAGGTTTTAATCCCAAGCTCTCAAAGAAGGGCTCAAATTCATTAATGGGGTGGTACCTCAAATAACGGGAAATCAACCCCCCAATTTCATTATCAATTTCACCATCAACACTTCTTAAAAGCTTGTTGAGAAACTGCGGGGAGTTTTTACTCATATTCTCTGCATCCATGAACTGCAAGCCCCTAGTACAGTGCAAATACTCCAACAATGCAGCCTGGGCTTCTTTTCGAATAACTCTAGAAATCCCCCCTCCATTTTTTCCTCTAGAAGTCGAAGTTATATCCGAGTTTTCTGGTTTTTCAGCTTCAAGAGCTGTTTTGGTACTGTAAAGCGCGATGGCATGAGAATTTGGGAAAGACCCAATTGGCTGAAGTGGGGTTCTTGATGATCTAAGGTGGTTTTGAGCAATATTTGAAGAAACCCATTTGAGAATAGATGCATTTCTGAGGTTATGCAAATGGGTCATGACCACCTCTATGAGATTACACCCAACCCTAGAATTGAATTTTCAGAAAACCTAGCAGGCTTCGGATGAACATATATGAACATTGAGACTTGGGACGAAATGTTACCTTATGATATTGATGGGTACGCGTGAGTGAGGCCACTGCTCAGAAAGAGTTCAAGCTTCCGCTGCAAATTTCCTAATACTTTTGCTGTTTGCTGATTGAGTGGCTGCCTCACACTGTTTTGGTTGCTGCTCTTCACCCTTCACTCTTCAGGGGTTTAGACGGAAGGGGTGCCCAAAACAAGACCACCTCCCAATTTGAATTAATAATCAAAATTAGTTATATAATGAAAATTATATAAAAAAAATATAAATATATATATATATATATATATAATTTTTCTCAGGTACGGACATCCGTACCGAACATTCGGTACAGATTTCCGGTTTTCACCCACTTTCATATCACATTTTCACATCTTAACCGTTCAATTTTTAGGTTCTAATTTATATATCACTTCTGCAAAATTTCAGCCATTTAGTGATCGTTAAGGCAACAAAACTGCAATTTACACGAACGAACAGAATCTGTAGAACCAGAACCGTTCGTGTGTACATTGTTGTAAATTGCAGTTTTGAATGCTTTAACGATCACCAAATTGGCTGAAATTTTGCAGAGGTGATCTAGACATTAGGACCTAAAAACTGAACGGTTAAGATGTGAAAATGTGATCAGAAAGTGGGGGAAAACAGGAAATCAGTACCGAACCTTCGATACAGACGTCGGTAGCCAAGAAGGGATGTGTGTGTGTGTGTGTGTGTGTGTGTGTGTGTGTGTGTGTGTATCTATATATATAACCTTGCTCAGGTGCGGATATCCGCACTTAAGTAAAAATGTACTGATTTTGTGTTTTTCCCCACTTTTCGATCACACATTCACATCTTAACCGTTCAGTTTTTAGGTCATAATGAATAGATCAGCTCTGCAAAATTTCAGCCAATTTGGTGATCATTAAGGCATTCAAAACTACACATTACAACAATATATACGAACGGTTCCGGTTCGACACATTCGGTTCATTCGTGTAAATTACAATTTTAGATGCCTTAACGATCACCAAATTGATTGAAATTTTGCAAAGGTGATCTATACCTTCGGACCTAAAAACTGAACTGTTAAGATGTGGAAATGTGATCGAAAAGTGGGTCAAAACCGAAAATCCGTACTGATCAAAAAACTGCGGACGTCTGCAGTGGAGAACCACTGTATATATAGAGAGGGCTTCCACTAAGGGATCCCTTTTTTTGGTCTTTTATAGGGATAGGCATTAAACCAACTTTTAGATCATATTTTCACATCTTAACTGTTCAGTTTTTAAGTCCTAATGTATAGATCACTTCTGCAAATTTTCAGCCAAATTGGTGATTGTTAAGGCATCCAAAACTGCAACTTACACGAACGGACCGAATCTGTAGAACCGGAACCGTTCATGTTTATAATGGTAAATTGCAGTTTTGGATGCCTTAACGATCATCAAATTGGCTGAAAATTTACAGAAGTGATCTATATATTATGACCTAATGTTAAGATGTGAAAATATGATCGAAACGTTGATATAATGCATATCCCTATAAAAGACCAAAAAAAGAGATCCCTCATTAAAAGGGCCCTGCATATATATATATATATATATATATATATATATATATGTCTTCACTCTTGAGCAGTTTTAGAAGCATTTAAAATGATTTTGAGAAGTCCTTCCAAATATAAAAGCAATTTTGTCAAATTAGAGAAGTGCTTTTTGTTTGAGGACAAGCATAAATTAACAGAGAGAGTGAGAGAGTAATGTGTGTTTATTTTTCTTTCAATGGAGGGTTTATATAGGAGTACAAAACTAGTGTGAATGCTCTAAGAGAAAATCAATTTGGTAACTATGATCATCATCAAACAACTCCACATGGTTGTCTTCAATCATGAAAATTGCCATACTTGTTGCCTCTTGATATAAAGCATGTCACACAAGTCTTTATACCTACATTATACACTCAAGTACATATTACATGATATAGACATTTATACTATAATATATTTATACTACAACACTCCCCCTTGGATATTTCATGTCAATAGTATTGTCTAGGTTATGCGCTTCTAGGTTGCCTCGTTAAAAACCTTGCCAAGTAATAAAAACCATGTGGGAAAAAACAATCTTGGTCGAAGGAGAAAAAGAGCACAATGCTCGTTGAGTGTGGAGTATGTTTCTGGATACTCCCCCTGATTTTGACTTCTCCTTGTGTTGCCCAAACGTGGTGCTTCTCTCGTTGTCTCATTAAAAACCTTGCCAAGTAACAAAAACCCAGTGGGACAAAAATAACCTCGGTCAAAAGGGAAAAAGAGCATAACACACCATTCACGTTTCGAGACCATATATGTAGACACCTCCCCCTGATTTTGATCCTTTGAGGAGAGTCTTGTTATTGCTGATTTATGTTTGGTGTTGTCGCTTTTGATGTATCCTTACTTCATTTGTTCAAAACAAGCAGCATTATCCTAAATGCTTATAGGCTCATCTATGGTAGACTTCAAACCACAACTGTTCGAACATGCGTAACTATGGATCCAATCCATATACATTCACGAACTACTTCGTGAAGAGCAATAATCTCTGCATTTGTTCGACGATATAGAGACTAAGGTCTATTATGTAGACTTCCAAGATATGGAGGTCTTTACCCATGATGAACACTTAACCAGTCTGGGAAGACCTTTGTATGGGTCAAAGAGATACCCAACATCAGCAAAACATTTCCAAAAGCACTTATGTCGTTTTGGGGTGGGGATAGAAACGCAGGCCAGCGTTGGCAGCGTTTCTGGTGTGTAATGTGTCCGAATCCATCATCTCTCTGTAGGGATAGAGCAAGCCCATATCGATCTTACATCTCAAGTATCGAAAGATATCTTTTACACCAATCTAATGGTATTGCGTTGGCGCAGAGCTATACCTTAGCTAACAAGTTCATGGCAAAATGAGATGTCTAGTCTTGTGCATTGAGGTAAGTACAATAATGCACCTATTGTACTTGAGTAAGGCACTTCTGCCTCTAGCACATCTTCATCATCATCCTTCAGACGAAGAGGATCCTTTTCAAGATTAAGACTATGAACGGTCATGGGTTACTTGAAGGCTTTGACCTTGTCAAAATGCCTAAGCATCTATCATCACGGTGCTCAAGTTCTAAACTGAGGCATAATCGTGTTCCCCAAAATCCTTCATCTCAAACTCGGATTTCAAGTGTTCAGCAGTTTTCCTTAACCTTTTAAGGGCTTCTAATGAAGATCATGTCCAACATGAACTGCGATAGAATCTTAATCTTGTTATGGAAACGCGTGGGCATATCCTTTCCCAATCAAGTAGTCACTTTAGTGAGCGTTTCAACTTTCTTGCAAACGGGCTCCGTGGTCTAGAGCCACTTGACTTGGGTAAATAAAGTTTACCGTGAACTTTCATGTATATTCCGTATCTAGATCCCCATAGAACGTAGTGACCACATTTATAAGTTGCATGTTTAGTTATTTGGAAACTACCAAACTGACAGGGTAGTGGTATGCAATAACATCCATTACGAGAGAATATGTCTCATCGTAGTCAAT
This sequence comes from Rosa persica, assembly GCA_025331145.1. Taxonomy (NCBI): domain Eukaryota; kingdom Viridiplantae; phylum Streptophyta; class Magnoliopsida; order Rosales; family Rosaceae; genus Rosa; species Rosa persica. The sequence goes on along the minus strand of WFKR01000003.1, from coordinate 20,724,191 downwards.
TCCAGGGGTTTTTTGAGAAGCCTTGCACCATAAGGCGAGATTACCGTCTCTTTTCTCAACACGCTTTCTAACGAAGACTCATTTAGTCAATAGGTATTGTTTTATGTAAGGAGGTGTTGGCATCACTGGCCAAAAAACCTTCATCTTTGTTTAGAGAATCCAACTTTAACCTGGATTGCTTCTTTCCATTTAGGCCAAATTTCTCTACGTTGGTATTCATGCTTCAACTAAGCGTGGTTCGATAACATAGGACTCAACAAACTCATGCACAACGAAATGCGCAACTACATCATCAATTATGATGGAGTTTCTATCCCACGTCTTATGTACACTAGTGTAATTTTTATAGAGCTTTATATTCTCAGGAATAGGTTCTGACGTTGACGCATCCCCCAACGATAACCATAATCTGGAAGATACTCATGAGACGGATTTTAAGTGTCGATGATCTAAGGATTGGTTTATGCCAAAGTATCCTTCGAATCCACGGGCTTCCCATGCATCCTAGCTGGGACCATGGCCTGTAACACCAAAGTGCCACTTTCTACTGCGTTGGCCCTGCCTACCTCCGTGTAGGGTGGCGCTACGTCCCTTTGTAGCGACGTCCTTCCTTGCAGGCTTATTTGCAGCAAATGTGTGTGATCTTGTCACTTTGATAGGGATCGAGATAAGACATAGTGGGGACAGACCGCGACAATTCCTATCGTTCCTGCTGAACATTCGTGTTCTTATCTCCCCTTAACGTCGGGAAGACTGTCTCATCAAAGTGACATCCACAAATCTAACGGTAAGGAGATCGCCTTGCAAAGGCATTTAAGTGGCGGACGATTGTTGGAATTTCAAATCCAACTGAGTTGCTCAATTGTTTATAAGGACCTATCATAGTGCACTGTGGCGGTGCAATTGGCACATAAATGGCTCACTCAAGTGTGAGTAAGTATAAATACTTGTAACCCAGTCACTAGCTATAACACAGAGATACATTGAGTGGCGGTAGGTCATAGATGAATTAGCATAGTTATATGCGATATTGCATCACCCTAAGCGGATATAAGGAGATTGGTGTGCATCACCAATGTCCGAGCTACCATCGTAGTCATTTTCGCGAGACCATTTGGGTGTGTATATGGGAATGTTATGTCTAACATCAGTTCCATTGCAATAACCATCGAAACTCTTCGATGTAAACTCTCTAGCGTAGTCAAAACCAATTGACTAAATATGATGATCAGAGGAGTGAGCCCGTTGTCATATGATATGTGCTAGGAGTATAGCATAAGCAGCATTTTACAGATGGACAATGGCACAACACGTGACCAGCGTGTTTGCGTGTCAACCAACATCATGAGATATTTAAACATCTGCAAGTTGGTTGAATAGGTCCACAAATATCACCTTGGATTCTTTGCAAGAATGGTATATTTTCTTTAGTGTCATTTTGCATAAGATGGTCTCAATCTTACCTTTGCTAAAGAGCAAGCTTTGCAAAACGAATGATAGGTTTTAGAAGTAACTCCTTTGACAAATCTTTAGTTCGTACTTCTTTTCGTTTTGAATATTGGATGTCTGTGTGAAGTCTTTAATATACGGATTACCATATCATGACCTGGATGTCCCAAACAGTGGTGCCAAAGCCTATATGTGTCAAAGTCCCATAAATTATATTTCATAACATGGTTGGATAAAATGACTCTAATAGTGATTGCATACAATCCACTAGAGTGACACATAAGTTTCTCTAATACTCGTTTATTTCCGTATTCATTAGAGGTGATGCAAAGGAACTTTTGTCCATTCTCACAATGTGTTTCCACATGAAAACCATTGGCTCTTATATCTTTAAAATTTAATAGGGTTCTTCCAGTCCTTGGAATAAAGTTCGGATTTTAACACATGTCCATGACATTGAATAATAATGCGACACTTTATTGATAAAGAAAATAGCCAATGATTACATCAAAAGTTTCTAGAGTCTATTCCAGAATAAAATCAAACTTAGACAAATTGTAGTTTACTCAATCCGTCTTATAACTCCAATGAAATATAACCAGGAAAGTAGAGAGAAATGTTGGTGGAGTGAAGCTCGCTTAAATACCAAGATCTCAATTACTTTCCTAGACATCATACTTCATTCGATGCGCCACATGAGAAAGAGTTGACACAATTGTTATTTATTGACTAAGGCACATTTTCCATTCTTGGAAAATAGAAAAGGACTATTCTAATCAAAGTCTGCGGCATCCTCGTGCACTTCAATTTCAGCTTTGAAGTCCTCTACGGTGAGATTGACATCTTCACCGTCTTTATCTTCGGCAAGGTTGGCTTATTGCTCCCTTGCTTCTCTGTACTCCTTGTAGCGTGCAGCTAGTTGGGTACTTGCATGGCATTGCTTAAACCAATGCTCGATTGATCCACATCGATGACACATGTCATTGTGGTTACCTCCTTTCATTTGAGGTGCATGTGGTGCACATTGTGGATATTCCCTAGGAGGGTTGCTACTACCACCACGGTGCATAATGCGACCTCCACGGCCGGTGTTGCCATATCTACCTCTCCCACGTGTGGAGTTGCTATCACGTGTGCCCGCTCTAAAGTTGCGGTGTCCTTCCTCATTGGGGCAGTATATATGGACCAATTCATCCTTCACGTCCCCTGTTATTAGGGTACCGCTCCTTGCGCCTTTTTTTGGGTGCATTATAATCCGCCTCACGAACGCTCTTGGTTCTAACGGGCCTTGAATTATAATTCTTTACGAGGATGTTATCGTGCTTTTCAGCTACAGACATCACATTGATGAGCTCATTAAACCTTGTAATTCGTCCAGCATTGACTTCAGTGCTATATTACTTTGATAGCAAAATTGCTGCGACGGGGAAGGTGCAAAGAGTTTTCTCAATTAGCTCTTCTTCTGAAAGAGGTTTTTCACAGAACCTCAACATGGCTTTGAGGCGAAGAGCTTCTGAATTGTATTTAGCAACAGACTTGAAGTCAGAGAAGCGTATATTGTTCCATTGAACCTTCAAGTCTGGGAGGAGGGAATCTTGGATATTGTCAAAGCGCTCTTTTAGCGCTCCCCATAGGTCCCTTACATCTTTGATGGACATGTACTCTAATCTGAGTGCTTTGTCCATATGGCGTCGCATCAAGATAATTGTTTGTGCATGCTTTATGGGTGTTCGTTGGAACACAAGGCCTGCGTTTGGTGCCTGAATTATGGGCAATATCCATTTCGATGTGAGATGGTTCTCAACGTCGGTTTTCCAGCTATGGTAATCCGAGCCTGTTAAGTCAAGGATTTGAAAGTCGAGTCTAGGTTCATTCGACATCCTGAAGATAAGAAGAAAAGATATATTAGTTTCGGAGTTTAAAGTTCCACGAAAACTAAAAATAATAAGATTTCCAAGCTATGCTACCAAGAAATCAATTTCCAAGAATATTTAGATTAGACCGAAACAATGATGTTTAATATGGTCATAAATTGATGCTTGCAGACGCTTTTAATCTAAATATTATGAACACTCTTAGTTCATTGATTATGAACGCTCTTAGTTCGTTTAGCGTGAATTTCTATAATTCTGCTTTTTGATTGCAAGTTCCCAAGAAAAAGAAAAGAGGAGAAAAATAAATAAAAACTTAAAAAGGGGAACTTTTAGTAAAAAAATACCTCGAAATAGTGTTGCCGGAAAATTTGGCCGGAAAAAGTTGTCGGAGATGACTGGAAGGATCGCTGGAAAAAGTCAAGAAAATCGTCCGAAAAGTCGCAGGAAAAATGTCAGAAAATTAACCGGAAAAGTTGTCGAAAACTTGCCCTACAGATCTGTCGGCAGCAACTCAGCAGGTGTCTCGGCAGCTGCTCGGTAAAGGCTCAGCAGATGCTCGACAGCTTCTGCGCAGGTGCTCGGCAGGTCCTCGACAGGTCCTCGGCAGGTGCTGGCAGATGCTCTTGGCAGGTGTCGACAGCTTCTCGGCAGGTGTTGTCGGCAGGTCCTCTCGACAGGTCTCGACAGATCCGCTCGGCAACTCTCGACAGATCCCCTTGGCAGCTTCCGAGCAGCTGCTCGGCAACTCTCTGCAGCGGTCCTGGAGCGGTTTAGCTCTTCCGGCAGCCGGTTCAGGCGTTTTCCTGCCGATTCAGGCGGTTCTGGCCTTTGATATGTAGTAGGGTTTAGAGGTTTTTTGTATGTTTGGAAAAATGACTTCGATTGGATGATGAACTTCCTCTTCTCTTGTCGATTTGATTTGAATCCTAGAGCAATTTCGTGCTGATAACGTGTTTGAGGACCAGCATAAATTAACAGAGAGAGTGAGAGAGTAATGTGTGTTTATTCTTCTCTCAATGGAGGGTTTATATACGAGTATAAAGCTAGTGTGAATGTTCTAAGAGAAAATCAATTTGGTAACTATGATCATCATCAAACAACTCCACATGGTTGTCTTCAATCATGAAAATTGTCATGCTTGCTGCCTCTTGGTATAAAGCATGTCACGCAAGTCTTTATACCTACATTATACATTCAAGTACATATTACATGATATAGACATTTATACTATAATTCATTTATACTACAACACTTTTAGGTTTTTCAGAATCAAATTTTAAACAGGCTTTAAGTTTCAGACTCAGCTATTTACACATAAGTGTTAAATTAGTGTGGCATAATACAATTCTTAAAGAGGAAGACTCGTGAGTCTCGTAGTTGTCTGTTAGTTGTTGTACAATGAATTCGCTATTAGGCTCATTTGAGGACATTATTGGAAGTTATGAGAGAGAGGAGAAATTTATGCAAATTTAGTGATCCTTCATGACTGATAGGGTCTTATTCTCGGACTTTGTTGTGTCTAAAGTCAGAGGTTGAGGTTCAGGCCATCAACAACAAGCACATTCCTACAAGCTTGCTTGAGGTTAGAAGCTTTAATACATTGGTCCTTTTTTATATGATTTATATTCCTGGCTTCAACACTAGTGTTGCTCCTGTCACATATTGTATGAAGGTACAAAGGTATTTCAGTTGATCAAGCAAAAGTCGACCACTGCTTCAGCTCTTGTGAAACCAGATTTTAGGATTGGGGCAGTGTCGTCAAGAAGGCAATCCAATGAGAAGGGGTGGGAATCAAAGCTTAACTATAGTACCTGTGATGTAGAGTTTATGTAGTGGTGCAGGCCTAGAAGCACTGGAGTTCATACATAGAGTTTTGTGCTGTTCTTTTATCACTCACAGTCTCACATATAAATGCACAAGATGAGCTCTCAATATATCGAACATTCCGATGGGGCGTTGTACTTGCTCACTTCACCTTTTCACTTGAGAACAAAATCGGAATCCCTGAAGCGGATGCTCTCAATTACAAGTCTAGTCTTCTCACCACCATGAAGATTTAGGTGGTGTGTGAGAACTTGAAGACTTGGACCAGAAACTGTGCCCCTTGAACCGGTCATTCGACAATAACACCAGCATTAGCCCTTTCTATGTCAGTTATGGCCACAATCCAGGATCGTAAGTTGAGCTTTCTCCAATTCTTGGTTCCAAGCAGATTAGTGCAAATGCTGAGAATTTCATGAGTCAAAGTTAATGGGGTCAACTGGCTTTTATGCAGAAAGCAGTATACACCAAGTGATTCAGTCCTGTCAAGTTATATCAAACATGAAAAACTTATGCAGGTTCTTGTTTCCCTTTTCTTCATTTTGATATCCGTTTTCTTAAGTATTGGACAGCATTTATCCAAACTATTCATGCTGTTGCTCATTTACCTAAATATTTGCCTATGCAGCCTTATTAAATTAGATCCACAATTAATAACCAGAAACCCAAGCTGAAAAGATATCAAAATCAGGGGACAGATTTCCAGGACCATAAAGATAAACCATTGTCAATATAACAAGTTACTCTCTTCACAGTGAAAATGACAGTAAAAGAGTTCTTGGCTAAAATGGAGACGGCACTCATGGCAGTCTGATGATTAACTAGTTTGGTTGTTTTTATTCTTATGTGCCATATCACCTTCCAACAGTTAATAAATATCTCAGTTGTTAAAAAACAGGAACTAACAGCATTAACAGACAACAGTGTAGAATCTTGAGAGTGAGAAGCAATGAGAAATTTTTTACTCTGAATAAATTTTATTCTTCAAATCCTGCCAAACTTCAAGACCGCAAGGATGATGATTTACAAACTTCCTCAGAAAACATAGATCTGAGGGATATAAAATAGTGCTCAAGGCAGAACCAGGTTCAACTGTTCCTTGATCTTTGAGCCAATTGTACATGAATACCCTATGCTTGACCCTTTTAATTCCACAGGTAAGGTATCTTGGGAAGGCCAGCAAAGTTGATAAGGGATAACACAAATGATTTACAAGGAGATCAATCTTCATTTCAATAAGTTTCTTTGACTGACAAAGAACTAGAGGATATCTTTTAATCAGTTTACAGACTTCATCACGATCTAAACCAGCTTCCACAATGCAATCAAATCTTTCCTGAAGCTCCCATCCATTGCCTTGAAACTGATTTACCGCTTCTGTTATTTTGTTCGGGTTCTCTATAAATCCTATATCTAACAAAAACTTCATCTTGTGTGTCTTTGATCTGAGGTTCTCTCCCAGCTCTAATGGCCTAAGTGTTCTACCAAATACCCAATTCTTCATTTCTTGCGGGTTCTCCTGGATGTATCTAGACAGCTCCTTCTTCCCGATCTTTAAGTGAAGAAGTAAGGTGTTGGTACTTTTCAATGCAATGGAACCCAGTAGCAGGGGTTGAGAATGCACAATCTTCCCCATCTCTGTAAACTCCATTTTGATTTCATGCAGGATCAAAAAGCATCTCCTCATATTTGAAACAAATTTCGTAACTTCAATTTGGGGAAACTGCAGAAACATTGAACATATCTGGCTCATTGTGCATCCAAATTTCAGAAAGATCCCAATTAGTAAAAATGCCCTTCCCCCTGAAGCCTCAAACACAAAATCTGGATGCTGGCCAAGTAATACACCCAACTGCTCGTTGCTGCAACCAATATCACTAAGAAAGCTCAGAACCCCAAGCATCTGTCTCCAATTATAAGAATCCGATTCCGATAAGTTCCCCTGAACCCAACTGGTTTCAAATCCAAGGCTTCTCAATTTCTCCAACACCTCAACAAATGCCACATCTACACCCCCAACTAACAAATAAGGAGTAGCAACAATAAACTTAACTAAAGCATACCTACTGAGACCCAGTTCTTCATAAGCTCGAAGTATTGATTGCAAAACCTTAAAATCATATCGAAAAACTTGTGTAGCTTCCTTGTATATCTTTCCTATCCTATTACGCGCAACCCCAAATTGACACAAAACAGCATAATTGTGAAGCAACAGACTCTCATCGATCAAGAACATGGAATTAGGTGGAAGAAAATGAACATACTCTGAAGGTTTCAAACCCAAACTCTCAAAGAAAGGCTCAAACTCATTAACAGGGTGGTAAAGCAAGTAGCGGGAAACCGACTGCCGGATTTCCTTATCATTACCAACGCATTTCAAAAGCTTGTTGAGAAAATGCGGTGAGTTTTTGCTCATATTCTCTGCATCCGCAAAGTGCAAGCCTCTATTACCATACAAATAGTCCAACAATGCAGCTTGCGCTTCTTGTTGAACAGCACGAGAAACTCGACCAGCATTTTCAGGCGAACTTTCAGTTAGAGGGTTCCTTTTAGTTCTGTAAATTCTAGGGGTTTGGGCACTGGGGAAAGACCCAATTGGCCGAGCTGGGGTTCCTAATAGTCTGAAGAGGTTTTCATCAAAATTTGAAGAGACCCATTTGAGAATGGATGATGTTCTCAACTTCTGCAGATGGGTCATGCTCAGATTGATGAGATTTTACCACCAGTGATTATCAGAGAAACTAAAAGTCCGAAGCTGAATGGAAATGAATCTAAAATATTTGAGATGAAAAACATTACCTGGATTGTGTTTAATGTCCGAGAGAATGAGCAAGTTTCTGGGAAGTGGTTGCTGATTGAGAGTGGCTGCTTTGAAACTGCAACAAGTTCTCAGCAAAAACAGGTTTATGAATCTCGGAAGCCCAAGACAAGATCAAAATGATGAGGAAACTCTGCTTTTTCGGGTCGGGTACGAGCCCAAAGGACGGGGCATTGCCCATCATTAGCCGCTTCGTTTTCATTCATCTCTAGTACTTCACCTTTATCCCTTAAAAATTCATCTATCTTATATTTTGGTAAGGATGAAAAAAAAAAAAAAACCGTAGTTGTTATTGCTTTGTTTCCTATTGATTCGTTTATAGTCCAAGTTGCTCACTAATGATAAAAATTTATTAAACCCTAAAGGCCTAAACAATTCAAACAAGTAAAAACCGATCAATTTTTATGGAATTCATAATAAGTGTTTGGTTTTGTCTTACATTTTAAGAACTAATGCATGATTGTTCAATTCATTAACTAAGAATTGCAACAAGCAAGTTAAGTAACAATTTTTTTTTTCCTAAAAGAAATTCGTTCAGTTAACGATTCCATCAAACACAAACTAAAGATGTGGCCTTTGGGATTAGAGTTCTAGCAAAACTAGTATTGAATTGGCATCTAGTTTACCAATCCCATTTTATGAGCTTCAAACCAATCTACAAGACACTAACGAAAACTGAAGGAAACAGAAATTCATCCGCCCAGACACTGAGTAAGCAGTGGCCAAGGTTTTCACACGATAACTTGCTGGATCATTATGCTATAACAGTTTCCAACAAAGCACTGAAGAAGCATTATCATCAAATAAACTGTATAACCAATAGCATCACTACATTCAGAATACAGTCTGTTCCTGCCAACTATGGAAACAGGAAACATTCAAGATAAAGATCCAGCTTTACATCTCTTTTTCTCACATTAGAAGCTAAATGGCATCCAGAACAGTGCATTAAAATGAAACATAACAAAAGTGTCCTTTCGACTTCATTGCTTGGGGTACCATCTTGAAAGTTGGATTCATTTATGACATTACTTCATGTATTTATGCAGAAATTTGCGATGAAAGTCATTCCTCACTGTGTCGTTGATGAAGCGCTTAGGAGTCTTGGTTTCACCACGGGCCTGATTTTTGAACACCACATCATCATCCCATCTGAGCCCAAAACAAAAAATGCAAATGAGCATTGCAATTTAGGACAGTCACCAAAATGAATATTCAAACCTGACTTCAGAACTGATCAAGGAAAGATCTTTACTAACCTTCTTTTCACACTGAAAGAAGAAGCTGTTATTGGATTATTAAGTAATGGGTTTCCTCGAAGAAGCTCTGCTTCCTTGACTTTAAGCTCTTCCGCCACCTGTTGTTCTTCCTGAGGAAGCATACAGTATATTGGTTACAAATAGTGATACACCAAAGCTTTGTAATCTCAATGTCATATCACTTAATATAAAGCTCACCTTTCGCCGCTTCTCCTCTGCTCTTTCCCTCTTTATTTGTTCAAGCTCAGCCAAAAGAGCTTCTGTGTCATCCTCATCATCATCGTCATCTTCATCACTATGACCAAAACAATTATATTAGCTAATCTAGGTAGCAATAGAGTTCGAAATGCAAAACATGGTTGAGGAACTATACAAGAAAAGAAATCATAACTACGAACATATGAAACAGTTGTTGAGAGTGCAAAATCTTCAAGGTGCAAATAGCAATTTTGGTTCAAATGCAAAGTTTGCAAAACCAAAAAGTTGCAGAAGTACAGACACAAAGTTAAAGAGTACAAAGCCCTAGCAACTACTGGAAAAGCTGGAACACCCAGAGACGCAGATATGGGTATATGTATATGTATATACATATACACAACTAATCAGCAGTGCTTTCTTATTCTTAACATTTAAACCTCAACATTTAAAAATTGATATTGAAAACTTGCAAGGAAAACTGAGGTAAAACTGTGATGATTTAATATCAAAGCTAAGAATTCACGGGGCAACGTGTGTAAAATGTCTGATTCACATGTATCTGGTAATACTAACCTGTCATCATCACTTTTGACTTCCAGATCAGAATCATCAGCATCTACATTACGTGGTACAATGCGGTCTTCAGTGTCCCTTCTTGTCCCTATTTAATAACAATTTCAGTATTATTAGACTGAGCAATTACTTGCAGGCGTTTTTACATTAGAATACGATTATGGAGCCGGGATACACACCTTCCAACAAAAGCTGGCTCCCTCTCCTGCTGCGATCTCTGTCATCTGCACAATGAACATAACAATTAGAAAGCATGAAGAAATAACATCACATCCTCATAGAATTGAACTGACACCAAACCCTGACTAAAGGGTTGAGATCAAAATCCATGACTTCAATAAAAATAAAAAAGGGTAAGGGAAAGATATCATACAACTATATTTATCCTTTGATGAAAAATGCCTCCTCTCACGGTCTTCCAACTCCTCCTGGAGGTTCCTCTTCTGCAGTTCTTCCTGGGTGTCCTGCCCGTCCTTTCTGTTTGTACACACCATCAAAAAGAAAGGTTCACAACTCAGCATCCAAGGACAACTTACTGGTATAAAAGTTAACAAACGAACTGGAACAAAGATGACATTCAGACAGAATATTGAAAAAAGAAAGAAGGATAAATATATTCAGCATTGCGTATAGTTTAGCAAACATGGCTTTCAAAATTGTATGTAGTGCCTCCTCAAAATTTACAATTATACACACCAATGCTGATAAGAACAACAAAAACTAACCTCGGTTTTAGAGTTGTATGCGATGCAATGTCCCTTGATGAGTACTTTTGGGATGGGCCAAAAATCCGAGTACCACCTTGTTCATTACCACCTTTTGCAGGAGCCCATGTGGGACGAGCTGCGGTCGTCATGTCTTCTCACTATCTGTTTAGATACCTGTCAACCAATCATAACATAAAATCAAAAATCCATGCAAATCCCATGGATCCTCTTAGGTGTTACTTATTCACCACAATTAATATAAACTTCAAATAAAAATATATAATCTTCATCATCTTTTATCATCTTATGAGCAAACAATACACATTTTATCTACATTTACAAAAGAATAAACACACCATACAGACAATACGTGAATTCGAGAGTATTGAAAGTGAAGTCTATTTACAACTCTGAGGTACTCAAGTCTGCGATGTAAGAACCCTAAATCAATTTGACTTCTTGTTCCTGATAATTTCAATCGAGCCGATTAACAGAAGAAGCCGCACTAATAAGACTCGAATTCGTGTCAACGCAACTTAGAATTTCAACTAGTCTTCGTTTCCTTACGTTTCTGAGCAAAAGAATTTCAGGAAAAGATTAGAGAGAGGAAAAAGATAACTTACCGCGGGTACTGGCTCGATGAAGGCGTTCCTTCGCCGGAGATAGCGTCGGTGAGAGAAGCTAGGGTTGGTCGCTTTGATTTCCCTAAACGAATCGATTTGATTTTGCAGGAGAGAAGCTAAATAATTCGTCCTTGGTACGTATATAAAGCACCCGGATTGGGTTTTCCGGGTCGGTTTGGTATACAAAATAACTGGCCCATTGGGAATTTTTTTTGGCAGTTGGCCCATTGAGATTTTATTTATTTATTTATTTATCTTTTTTTTTTTTTTTTTGGCTTGAGACTGAAACTACGCCTTTTTATCATTTTCTTTCTACCTGACTTTTCTTTTTATCGTTGGGAATTGGCCCGTTGGGATTGAAACTACTCTAAAATTCTCGATCACTTGATCACTGCGTGAACATTACTCCGTGAACACTGTAAAGACAGACAATCACTAATATAACTATAGCTAAAAAATCAGTTAGCTGCTGTCAAATGGTTTAAACTTTTGAAATTTATTAGATTTACTAAACAGTTTTTTAAATAATTTAAACTCTCACAAACTATGCCTTAAAATTTCCTCTAAATATGAAGTAAATAATGCCTAAAAGACTGATCTCTAGAATAGGTGTCACATAGTTCAGATTGGTATAATAACTTGGCTTTTATGGTTTATATCTGGTATATATTACTCTACAGGACCATTTGTAACTGAAGTTTCTGAAAATTCAAATTACTCCAGATAAGAAACTTTCACGGATTTGCTCAATCAGTACTACACGTGGAAGCCGAGGCCTTGAGGGTCGGGCTACTGATTGTTATGCACCAGGGGTGGGACGAGATTGAAGTAGAGACAGACTGCACTACTCTTGTTTATGCCCTTGAGAGGGAGGATGACGACTTATCTGATATGGTCGGATTGTTGATGATTGCAAAAAGTATGTAAGAGATTTAATTTTTTTTTTTTTCCCAATTCCGCTATGTCTATCGTAAAGCAAACGGTGCAGCTAATAAGCTTACACACCTTTAATGGAGTTTTAGCTCTATGTACCCCCTCCCAAAAAAAAATAAAAAACAGAAACTTCCACGGCGGCTTTCCACCGGGAGTAATTAGAAATTTTCCTAAATTGAAAAGATGCAATGGAAAGAACAAGCTTGCTCATGGAGACAACATCGCTTTCTTAGATAACAATAACTCTGCCGAGCTCAAAGGTTTCCTGGAAGTATTTCTTCAGTCTGACAAATCTTTGTCAAGATGAGAACAGCCCAGACTACATATATGTATCTCCCCATACTAAGAACTAGCTACAGTTTTCCTATCTCAACTGGTCTTCAGTTCGAAACAGGCAATTAGTTGCAGAATTGGATAGGTTAAGTGTTCGTCAGGTTTATCTACAACCTGGAAGTGTAATCAACGGGGGAATTCATCAATGCCTGAGCATCTCTTTTATAGAATCAAGCAACAAAAGTACAAGAAGAAGAAGAAGAACATGTGACAAGCAAATAACTTTTTTATGAAAACAGCTTTGGGTTTAGTCTAACAAGTCTCCATTGCAACAAAGGAAAATGTTACCCTAGTCCTAACAACATGGTAAAAACTCTACCTACAACAACTGAAAGGTTTCGACTACACCATGTTAATAGTACAACAAGAGCAAAATTCCAGTGCAGAAACATAGCTTCTATGCCACATAAGATTTCAACCCAACACACAATCTCCCTAAATCATCTACCAGATGTGCAAACTAGATTAGAGGCCTGCAAAACTGAGCACATAGAGAATGAGGAAAGCAATCATAATTGACAACAGTTATGCTATAAAGCCATGTACCAAATGAAAAAGAAAGGGCATTTACCATATGCTCAAAACTGTCTATCATCAATTATTGTTTGCCAATGTAATATGGATACGGAATTTGTGACTGTGTTGGGTATGGAGCTGTGGGAGGACTTGAATAAGTATTATCATGGTATGGTCCCACAGCTGGAGGGTAACCATAGCCATGAGGGGCGGTGCTTGGATGGGCTTTTCCAGGTTGTGCATATCCAGGCGCTAAAGGTAACGGCATTTGAACCATTGGAGTCGGTAACTGTGCTTGAATTGTTCTGCCTTTGTGGGAATCAGCAAGTTTCACAATGACATTTCTCCCCTGCAACCGAACAAGAACATTAGACAATTGCTGCCATATGATTTTTTTGCCAATAGTATGTAACCATTATGAAATATGAGTAGCAATGCTCTCAGAACTTTCTTAGATAAGCACAATGCAAAGTATGTAAAAGCTGCACTACGTTATCTTACATTTTATCATAAATGAAAAATTAATGCAAGAAAACATGAACTATCTTTGCCCAAGTACACGAACAAAACTATTGGTAAAACATGCTGGTTAACTCTTTTTCTCATGCTCAATCAAGACAAGTTAAACCAGGAAGTCCATAAAATGCTTCTTAGACAAATAGCCTCATAGTGATGCCAAAATCTGCTCCTATCATTTAAATTAAACACTCAAACAACATGGTTCAGAATTCTTCTACAACAAACAACCATCTAATAGAATAAATTTCTTGCAGTCATTTCAATTTTGCCATGGTTTGTGTCACTGATCAATTACACATAGATTTGAGCATAATGCTAGGGATGAGTAACAACCGGTGACGGCAATGACAATGGTCGATTTTGGGATGGGTTCTCCCTTATGTGTTTTTTGTTCATTTGTTTCTACTTTTAGTCTTAAGATAAATACTTTGAAATTAGTGAACTGGAGATCCCCATTCCTAAAATCATATTGATGCATTAATGCAACTACAACCCACGGAAAACACATGGACATAAAGACCTTCAGGCCTTTGTACGTTTGACCTTCAGCTGACTTTCTTAAAATGATTTTGCATTTAGAAAGATAAACTGAACACTAAAAATGCAAACAAGGGTTCTTCACTAACCCCAAGGGTCTTTTGTGGATCATCTATGGCCTTCTTTGCAGCCTCCACTGTCTTGAATGTTACAAAGCCAAACCCACTACACAAAAAGTAAAAAAATACAAATTGCAGAGGTTATAGCAAGAATCTTGTTAAGGATAAGAAGATATATTATTCTCCACATGCAGTACATGATGACAAACTTTTTCATACCGTGACTCATTTGTGTCCTTGTCATATGCAACTGAACCTTCTTCTATATCACCGTGCCTGCCAAAGAAGTGGAGAAGCATCTCACTTGTGACATTTGGTGATAAGCCCCCAATGTAGAGTTTCCTCTGGGTAAGATCATGGGTAGAACTTGAACCAGTTAACCCCTCACATGCTAAATTACAAACAGCCATGCGACCCTGGAAAAAAATTATCAAGTAACTGAAATATATTTTAAAATGGAAAGTTAATTATTCACAATTTACAAACAGAGGTGCAACCATTTTGTCTGTTCAGTTCATCTTATGCTATAGGACATATGAAGAAATTACACGTAAACTTGCAAATAGAGTCCATCCAAAGGAACACTATCTAGCCAACCCATTCCCAGCTCACAGCCTCACTGCTACCTGGTCACTCATACAACACTCACCATTAGTCTAGCCACTCCCCATCACAGTTCACAAAAAGTCATGGAACAAGGTAACCAACCATGTCAACTGATAAAATACACCTGTATGCCTGAATACTCCTACCATGTATAATAAGTTTGCACCTCTTTATTAAACTACATGCCTTTCAAAATAAATTGTTCTCCTCATTTTCTAGCTCGCCCCATCCAGAACAAAAAGGAGAGGAAACAAAAAGATTCCAGCTAGCCCCCATCCCAGTTCACAAAAGCAGTCATGAAACAGGACCAAATCCCATCTGCAGAAAAGAGACCCCTATGTGCATGAATACTCCAAAGGATATAGGTGTTATTTGAAATATGAGTAATAACACTTGTACCTTTTGTAATTAAAACTACAAGGTTTTCAAAATCAATTATTTCCTCTTTCATTTCTCATTAACTCTGCCTCATCCCCTTTTTTTACAGAAAGCCAAGGCCTTTACAAATCTTGGCTAAGCATCTCTCTTATCTTATTGACTTGTAATATTTCTCTCTTATCTTACTGACAACTCTAAAATTGCATAGCAGCTATTTTGCATAGCTTTGAACTGTCATAAGAAGCCGGTATCTTGTAACAAAAGGCCGAAGAGTAACAACCAAAAGATGTTTCTTGAACCAAAGATATTAATAAGATTGCCAATCACACACAATCCAACAGCAAAATATAATAAATAATGTCAATAAATTTCATTCGTTTTCCTCAGAAGATCATGTTCTACATCTAGGAAGAATGCTACTCTGAGATGCAGGACAATAATAAAATGAAAGTCTATACAACCAATTTACTCTTATGTTCCTAGGTGGCTAGTACTTAATGATGAAATGTGGCCTTGTGCAGATCTACAAACTCATGTTGACTCAAAATTTATATCAGCCCTAGTTTGTCTAGATGGTCAAAGAGTGAAATAAAAAATTGAATTAGACTTGCAACGAGGCCAACGCTTACATCAATTAACTTGCTAGGAGCTCTGAGCGCACGGTGAGTTGACTCCATATGCTTGTAAGTGATGAAACCATATCCCCGCGATTTTCCACTCGCTTTGTCATAGATAACAGCTCCTTCCTCAATTTCTCCATGCTCACTAAATGCCTGGAACACATACCATATCTTAGCTAGTTAAGATCAATGCAACACGGCGGAGTGACCACACACATATTTGCTCCACAAATAAAGGGTTCTAAGTCAAAATGATGTACAAATAAATATGAGAATGATAACATGCAAAACACCACAAACAATGCACTCACAGCACACAAAGTATCGGAAGAGGTATTCCAGGCCAACCCACGAACAAAAAGCTTGCGGTGTACAGGATCTGCTGTGGCTATACCCTTAATTTCCTCCGCAATTGAAGGATATTGGGAACCCCTTTATGCCTCAAACATGCAACCAAACACAGGGTCAATCACACACCACACAAACCATTCTCACATGCAACGTGGGGATTCAAGATTTTCGAATTCAAGGACCAATTGTTCGTTCGAGTAATTAGGGGGGGGGTGACAATCGGAAATTAGAGACAGAATTGGAAAAGAGGAAAGTGTAAGAAAGTGAAACGCACAGTTTAGCTAGGAGATCGACGAGCTGGGGCTTAGCGAGAGGGCTCAAGAAGGGCGCGCAAGTCTTCCTCTGAATGTGGTGACATTCCTTCACTCTTGTCCACCTTTCTCTTCTTTATGTCCTCCATGATTTAGCTGCCCAACGATTCCTTCTCACCCTGTCGCTCAGCAGTCAGCACATCGTGTGTTTATTTTCACGCCAGGGCATTCTCTGATTTCTTTCAGTTTAATTTCGTCATATTCTTATTATGTTTTTTTTTTTTTTTTTTTTTTTACAAAAAATGTTGGAAGAACTTTTTTTTTTATGACAATGTTGGAAGAACTTGCTATAAAGAGAGTTTATGGTCGCCTTACAAAACCCTGTAAGAGACCGATGATGCCGACGGTAATGAGAAGAGTACCACACTCCAGATTTTTTTGTAAAAGGAATAAAATTATAGATAACTTCCTCTAATATAAACAACTCTCAAATTATCAAAAAGCAAAGCATGCGAAGCTGAGAGGGGAATAGAATGACACCAGCTCTGAACTTGAGCTCCATGTCCAGTATTTACAATGGCATCAGTTAAGAGATTTGCCTCCCGTTTAATGTGCTTGAAGGATAGCACCGGAGTATAGCCTGCTAGGTGTTTTATGTCATGCACCAAATGCTTGATACACCAAGGAGTTTGGATAGTTCCGATTATACTGTCTAGAAGAATTCTAGAATCTCCTTCAAATTCTAGATGTGAATAACCATGAATCCAAGTTGTATGAAGCCCTACTCTTAAGGCCAAAGCCTCAGTTGTTAAAACATCAATATGATGGAACTGATTACAGGCTGCCAGAATAGGATCACCATATGAATTCCTAAAAACAAGACCTTCAGCAGCACTCGCATTAGAGTACCACACTCTAGGTTAATAATAACTCAAACCTTCTAAGAGTGGAATGACCAATGAAGGGGCTTCATTCTTCACCAATAAGTAGTAAAGGGTAGAGAAAGCTGCCCTAGTCATACCATTGGCGGTCATATTACAAACTCTTGGTGTCAACTACAAAACTGACAGAGAGTTACTAACTGACGTGCTTCATTAGAGCATATGCAGTGGTAGGCAAGTGCCTTTAGGCAAAAATCAAGATTTTAGCATATGTGGAATCATTATTTGTCGATATTATCCTTGCCTTTTTAATGCAGCGGTGAAAGGTAAAAGAAATATGCTAGATATGACTCTCTAACCAAATCAACAAGTGTGTCCAGTTGGTAAAGGCTTTTTTTTTTTTTTCTTAAAGGATAATGAGGTTGGCAATTCGACTCACCTTCCCTAATTTTAAGGACTTTTATCATGGGTGAGTCTAAACTTTCTTGAACCAGACAAGATGGTACCTAGACTTTCAAAAGCATCATTTAGGTATTTCTATTAACTTTTCATCCAATCTCCGTTAAAATTAGGGGTAAATTCAACATTTCAACACACTTTTAACATCCAAAGGACATTTACACCCTCAATAATTAGCAAAAGGAAAACCATAAAATTTGAAGACCTCTATAATTAAAACACAACAAATCCTAAACACCAGAGAACAGACCGATAGAGAGCTCCCAATTTGGTTTACTTTTTTTTTATTTTTTTGCTTGAAGGATTTTAAAGAAAAAGAAAAACAAAAGTATATGGAATGTCTGTTTTGCGCTCAATTGTGGATGGAGATTTGACGGAAGTGCTTAAGTGAAGCATTTTTGCCAGTGAATTGTGACATGTTGGTAAGTTATAATTCTAACATTATAAAAGTTATGGGTTCGATTCTCACTGACATATGTAAGGGTTGGGTAGATTAAGAGGTTTTTTTTTAAAAAAAAAAAAACATTTTTGTAAGTTCAGTTACCTAATTAATCACTTTGAAAGTTTGGGTACTATTTTTCCGGTTTAAGAAAATTTAGACTCATACCCATGATAATAACCCTGATTTTAATAACCGCTTAAATTTTGCTCTATTACAAATTTACTACACAAATGGCCCAACATGTGTCTCTTTTCTTCAACTGGCATCCGCGTTGTGCACATGGAATGGCCATTTGCTCTTATGGAGAGCAACTTCATGACCGATATTCTTAAATAGAGTTCTACCCTGCTATAACGTTTTGGGCATCCCCTTTGTATTTTGATGAGAGTAAAACCTGCTTCCACACAAAAGTGTAGTCCATTAACTAGCTAGTTCCAAGACTTCGATCCCCCGCTGATGTTGATCTATTCTGACTTTATTAATGCATTTATTCACAAGAAAAATTCTCTTTGATAGAGATTATCGAGATTGTAGAGTTTCGGATGCATGCACCTTACGATCATCTCCTTTCGCTTCGCTTCGTTGATATATTCTTTCTTCCTTCGTTTGGGTCTTGTTTGGCCAACGAATTGGTTTTGCTAGTTTGTTTTTTGTTTTTGTTTTTGTTTTTATTTATTTATTTATTTATTTTCTGTTTTATTTTTTTATTTTTTGTTATAGGATTTTTGTATACACATAAGTAAAGTAAGATGTGTTTAATTTTGATAATAATAGTAACAATAACTAAAAAGTATGCCGGCATGGAGGAGATTATGATGACATACGAAATGGAACACTCTTCTTCGCCATTTGTACACAGATTGAAAAACCACATAAGTGCATACGTCGAACAAGAAGGGTCGGTCCTAAGATTTTAAGGGCTCAAGGCTATCTACAGGATAAGACCCTGATGCTCATATACATTTCCCTATTCTTTCTCGTTGTTAATTCTGTTAATTCTCTAAAATGTTATTATAAGAACTTAAATAAGAACAATATAGTCAATATTCAAAATCTTTACGAAGGTTTACTATTCAAAAAAAACAAGAATATATCTTTCTAGAATATATATCAAACTAATAGAGATAAAACCAGGGCTGTCACTTGATTTGGTAATTACCAAACCAACCAATGTTTTAGGTTTGGTAAAACGACTTTTTGATAACCGAGATCAATAAAACCGAAATCGAAAATTACCGAAAAAGTTAGTTTGGTTCTGGTAAATACCTAATCTACCGACTGTTTAAATATTATATTTATATACTACAGTTTTCAATACACATACATGTATATTAAAAAATAAACATAAAAACTTTTATAATAGAATGAACATTACTACATATACTACATTATTTGTACATGTATTTTAAGTAACCTAGTCAAAGATAGTTAAATAACCTAGTTTTATTGAAAATTGCTAAAACTTGATGTCATATATACAAAAAAAAGCTATAACTAGTAGATGAATACAAAGTTTATGACTATAAAATTCAAAAACTTAGTATTGTTCATTTTAATTTATATTATAAAGAATTAGTTGTTCTAAAGTTGGTAATACCGAAAACTGAAATACCGAATTTGGTAGATATAATTAAAAACCGAAAATTTTAGTTGGTAATTGGTAGCTCAGTTTTGAAACCGAAAGCTTTGGTTTTGAAGTTGGTAATACCAATAACCGATTCGAACCGACCGAGTGGCAGCTTTAGATAAAACCCTAAGACAACAACAAGTTACTACAAGATCCCGATTTTTCCATATAAGAAGTGGAAACAGGTCTCACATACTAACTGAGGCAGTAGTATCTCCACGGAACTTATACTATCTGATCTACCAATGCTGGAAGGTGATCAGATCAATCACTTCTCGAGCATCATCTCCTTTTACAGCCTATTCAATATTTAGTTTCTCAACAACATTGAATTGGGCAAAAGTCAGATGCACTGCAAGTGTAGAAACATGGACATGAATGTCCATTTGCATGTCAACACAATTTTCACAGTGCAAAATTTGAGGTATACATGAATGCATGAGAAAATGATGGTAACCATATGCTTTTACCAATACCACCACAAACAACTTTATGTGAAAATAACAAAAATCATTCTACAGCATCTATTCTATCAGTCAACACACAAATGGGATTACAGTATCATCTTCTGGTTTCTGCTTTTCTTTCTTCACCTTGTGGAAGCATCTAAAGGGTTCTTTGATTCTGTCAAGATGTGTTGCAACCACATGAGCACTTAACCTTGAGAATGACCTAATGGTGTGCTTTTTGGGCTAACTTATCTTGGATGGGAAGTGAGAATTCCCAGAACCTTCAGGACTTGAAACTTGAATTTCATTATCTGATGGACCATTTTCATGGCATGTAAAATCCACATTTGGAGTCTTTAACCTGCTATCACTTTTTTTTTGCTGCAGGTCAAACATTTTCTTGAGCCGCTCCCCTTGTTCTTCAATGCGCAACTGTAAATTTCTCTGAATCTGTTTAGCAGAAGTGAACAAATGAATTTACATAAAAATTAAAAGAGAGGTTAGAATGTAGTATTACTAACCAAAATACCAGAAGCACATGATTTTGTTTCTTTGGCTTATGATGTCATTTATGAGCTAGTTTAGGACTTTAGAGCAGAGTACGAGAAGTGATAACAAGAAAACTGAGAGCTCCAGATAATATAGAAATCATAAAACATTGACACCACCAAAATGGATTGCAAGTATCTACCTCTAGTTGTTCGTGAAGTTGCCTCTGGACATCTAGTTGTAGTTGCAGTGCCTCTTTGATTTGCAAGCCACTGCCAGAAAAATTCACATCATAAGTGTGTAAGAGGCTGGTGAACAAAGGAGTTGGAGAGAAAAAAAAAATCAAAATGAATGTTAATCTTTGTCAAGTTAGAATGTTATTCGATAAACTAAAACTAGTAAACCTTCAAGGGTAAAGAGATAATTTACGTTTTCACATCAAGCTGAGGTTCGACATTCATATTAGCTCTTTTCTCAGATTTTCCTGAAACAGAAGAAAATTACTCAAGAGCAGAATAATGATAAAAGAAACCAATGTCATCTAGAACAAACTTTAAAAAGACTAACAATAAGGGTGGGAAAAAAAAGTATGTAATTGAAAATCATGTAAACAATGTTTTGCACTTCTAAGATGTATATAAAGTTGTAGACAATGCATACCAGCCGAAGATTCGGAGAATTGATTTATGCATGTATATGTGCGTAAAGTCTCACATCAGGAAGTAGTAACAACAGTGAGGGGTTTCAATATTTTTCAGATTTAAGTGGCGTCTGAAACCATTTTTATGTTGGCCGTTTGGAGACTTGTCCAGGTGTAATTCACTCTAAACAAGGAGACCATAAGATGCATATTCTATACATCACCCTTTTTGTAATAAAACCAAATGCAGCTGCCAAGGGCAAAACTATGAAACATGATTGTACTCGCATAACAGTAGCCAGGATTTACCTTCTGCAGAGTCTGGCAAATATTTTGCGATTCGATATTTCTACAAAGAGAATACATAACCAAATTTAAGAAAAAATAAATAACTGATCTGACTGGGGAAAGAAAAATAGGAACAAGAGCACAAACTTGAAATTTCAGAGATACCTGCAAATGACTTTTGACATGAAAGATGGTTAGTCCCTCCAATCCCATCATCTTCAGTATAGCCTTAGGTGTTGCTTCTGTTATTGATCGAAGGATAAATCAACATAATGAATCATTCTTATATAGCAGAATGCAATAGATTATATTAACTTACTGTCAGCACCCCCAAGACGATTGACACACTCAACAAACTTCTCGTGAAGATCTTGATTCCATCGTATTCGTGTTTTACTCGAGAGTGATGGGCTGGTTGAAGAAGAATCACCAGAGGTTGCAGAAACCGTTCCTGAGGAAGTTCTTGGAGACTGCTTTGCTTGCTGAGAAAAGAAGCTCACCTGCATATCCAGAGAACTACTGAATAAATTACAATAGCCCTGTGCAGAACAAACTAGCCATGACTACAATTGTAATGAATATCTTAAATGAATGGTGGAACATATGACAAAAGAATGCTCAAAAGCAACTGCAAAAATAAATTCTAGAAAGAATATACATACTTGTTCCTGATTTTCTTTGAAAGTAAGTGAAAAGGGTCTCCTAACTGAGCCACTAGTACTATCTTGATGCATTTGTTGATGCAGAAAGAGCTGACTGCCTGGCAAATTGTTGCTTGGGATTTGATTAGACTTCTCAGAGGATTTATAAGATTGAGAGCTGTTGGTTTGGGATTTCACAATTGATTGCAAGGTATTTCTGATGTCCTCTGATGATTCCATTGAGTAGCTTTCCTCATATGATTGGCCTGAAGGGAACTGTGGAGGATTAGGATTACCAGCAAATTGAGACTCATAGTGCGAAGGAAATCCCATGCACCTTTCCGTTGCATAGAAAGCCGAAGCCGGTGATTCAAATCTGCTCATAATGCAGCTTGGTGATTTTGCAGGCCCAATATTTTGAAGCTGTGACACTCCCTGATCCATGGTGGGTTGCTGAAGCCAAACTTCCATGTTCCAAGGCTGTTGTTGCAGACCCAAGAGCTGGTGAGAAGAATGACTACCAAGTTCAAAGTTAGGATCACTAATCAGTCCATGGCTGTGTTGATGTGTTCGTTCCTGGCAATCTATCTTTTGCTCGTTCATTTACAAAGAACAGGAACTGAAATCACAACACAACAAACCCCAACAAGAACAGCCAGTAGTACTAAGCACTTGTGCTCAATATTCTCCTCCAACATCTAAAACGCTATAAAAATCAGTCTTTCAGGAATTTCATCAAAGATAAAATATGGCACAATAGACAGGGAAAGAACGAAGAGAAGAAGAAACAGATTTATGGCACACTATTTCTCTCACATATTCCATAAGAATTCGATCAGCTGTAAGTTTTGAATATAAATACGCAGGGGAGTCCTATATATGTACTCCTTTTAATTATTAACTGTATAAAAGGGCGAGGATTGAACAATGCTAATATCGATAAAACCAAGGTAACAAAACGTACATGAATAAGAAACAATCCTCCACATAAAACAATGTACACACAAACGCGTCCCAATTGAGAGATATTGGAATCAGTGTTTACTGTGTCTCCATCACAGAGAGAATTAAAAACATAACCTCAAAAACCAATTGGATAATGGGTTTTTGACAGGGCAATGATTCCCAATATTTTACTGTTTATTTATTTTTAATCGTTAAAATTTTGGAAAGGGGGAATAATTCTAAGGCGGCATCTCTGTCCTAATTTAGAATAAGAGATACTAGCTAGAATAAATTCACAGAACAGATCTGTGGTTATTCCTATTATGATAGTGTTTACCCACCATATATTCTATTTCCAATGAAATTGCATAATGTAGAGAGCAATCTGAAATTACAAGAACAGCTTCAAGTACTGTTATATATATCTCGAAGCATAATGGAATTTTGCAACAGTGAGAGATTCCCAAACGTGCTTAAAAAATAATGTCTGAATCTTCTCATTATCATAACCAAGCCTATATAGTGGTTTCTACACTGTCAACTATTACGCTTTACACAATATATTCGAAGTTAGGAATGTGTAAAGATTGTGATTCCCTTAAAAATATTTAGAAAATTTTCATTTTTTGAAATTTACAGACAAAATCATATGAAGACTAGAAATTATATTTTGATCAAAAAAATGTATGAAATTCTAAATGGAAGATGATCGATTCTTTATTGATAATAAAATCAATAAAGACATGGTCGGGGTTAAGGAGTTTTCTCTCTAAACCAAGACGATGGTGGAGGATAGTGGTGGACAACCAGATCGGTGATGGTTCGTTGCTTTTTCGATGGTTCGTAGTAGGCTGATCTAGAAGGAGAGGGAATGATGTTGGGCACGGCGTTGACCAGATTACAGCCTCCAAGGAGGTTTGGGTTGGTGGCGACGACGGCATCGACCTAGGAGTTGTAGGAGGAGTACCGGACTGGTCTGGGGTCTGCTCCCTGTGTTTCTCGGCAGGAAACCCTAGTTTCAAACTAGGGTTTGAGTTGGGCCTGGGGCAGTGGGCTAATGGCTGATCTTTATCCTTTCTTACACTTGTGGATTGGCCCTGGTATGGGCTGTTGGAAGGAGCTGAATTTTCCCTACTTTCAATAAGTAATCTCACTTTGTTCTGCCTCCGTTGTAGCTGTTTTGCTGGTTGTACCTATACACTAGGAAGGTCTTAGGCGTCAATGTTTGTTAAGTTAGTGGCTATGATTTAGGGTTGGATAAATGTATGAGTTTTTACATTTTTTTTTTACTTTTTCTTTTTTAATTTGGTTTGTTTGTTTTTGGTAGCTCTGCTATATGCAGGCTAATTCGTTCATCGAGATGTAATATGAGGGATTTTTGAATTCCTCTAGCTTGATCCAGTGAGGTCATTATATTAATGGAACTTGATTCCTTTTCCCTAAAAAAAATATATAAAAAAAGGATCAAAATAACAAATATATCAACAAGATTATCTGGCGCATTTTAATCATTGTTACTACATTCTTAGACAAAGTCATATAGGAACCTCCGACGAACTGGCCTCTTTCATGGTTCTCAAAAATCAACTATAGCTGATATTACCATATTATGGGCTAAATTATATATGAAATGAAAATTGTGAACTGTGTATTTGTATTTGCATGTGTCATTATCAAGAGCACACAAGTACAAGGGAATCGAATGCGTCGACTTGGTGTTTGATTATTCTTGACATTATTAGAAGGCAAAAGCGGGTGGATTCCTAGCATGAATATTTCAGCCTCTTGACTAAGACCGGGAGGACTAGCTCTAAGGTGCATTAATTTAGCATTAGCAATATGGATGAATCAAAGCTCATTCAACTTTGTCTTCGCCCTTTGAACCCTCTTGCACCTTATTGTGCTCCGTCAAACCATGTCAAAAATGGTTTGATGTGTGTGATTAACCAAAAGAAAAGCAGTAAACATGTCGAAATAGTCTGCAATTGTAACGTCCCGAACCTAAATTTACCCGTTTACTAGTCATTTGGACGGTAAATGATAACTAATTTCATTTTTACTTTGTTTCGATACTTTTAGTGGCCCTAAAAATTGACTTTTTGTTCGGGTCAAAATTTGAGAAAATGTTCTTCATGAAAGTTGTAGAGGACGTTAAACCGAACGCGTGCATATGTGGTTCGTAAAAATCGGAGTTCGTATGCGAAAGTTATAAGCGAAATATTAAAGTTACTGTTCATGGTAAAAAAGTATAAATTTGAATTTTTACTGTTGGGACCGGTAACTTTTCTTTTCTCTCTCTCTCTCCTCCTCCCCCCGTGTTTTTTCTTCTCTCTTCGGCCTTCTCTGCAACTCCGACCTTCTTCCTTCTCCGGCCACCTGACGACGTAAAGCCAACATCTTTGGACTCGTCTCCGCTCCCTCTAGGCGCCTGTGGTGGTATTTTGCGGTGGCTCGGCCCGAGGAGCTCGGATTTAAGCTTTGTAGTTCACTGTAGCAGTTTGGGTGTTTCGTCGATTTTCGGCGATTCCAGCCATTTCCGGCCACCAAACCAGCGTCGAAGGTCGGGTTTTTGCCAAGGATCATTTCCCCCCTAGCCTTGAGCCACGATTTGCAGTGTAGAGGAGGAATTGAAGATTTGAAATTTCGGGTTACTATTCACGATTCGGGTACAAACTTCTCCTTAATTGTTGAGGTACTTCTACTCATTTTCTGACTTGGTCATAGTTGGGAGAATTAATGGGTGTGTTGAGAAGGTGCTGCTGCCAAAATTTGGTGGCCATTGGAGCTGGTGACTTTGGTGGCGGCGCCGCCACTGTGGGCGGCGGTAGCGGTGGCTAGGGTAACTTTTTAATTCCAATTTCTGGCTAGTTAAATCCTATAATTATCCTAGAACTTGTATATGAAGTTTGGTGAGGATTGGTGGAGTTTTGAATCGGTTATAAATTTCTAAAGATTTAGATTTCGATTAATGTTAATCGTGAATCCGATTGTCGGATTTTCTCCATAATTGTTGTAAAGTCTGAATTTGACGATCGGGCGGTGTTGGTGAAGTTTGGTTGGTTGTAGAAGAGAATTGGAGGAATTGAGGTTATGGGTTTAGGATTTAATTATTGTTTATCGTAACATTATTTTCTTCCGTCCGGTAATTGTTAGTTACGAATAATTATGTACAGGACGAGGTACCGACTCATCACTCGACGAGGATCCTTACGCTTGGATACCACGTTAGCCGTATACTGTGAGTGGACTTTTGGTTTTCTAAATATTGATGCATGCAATTGATTTTCCGAAATAAGTATTTACTTAATTAATGAACATATTATTATATTTTACTTTCGGGAAATTGATATTGATTATTGATTTTGTTTTGGGAAATTGATTAGTAATTTAAATTATTGTTTTAATTTATCGAGCATATTATCCGATTTTTAATTGTGGAATTATTTATCGTTCGAATTTCGGATTGGAATTTGTTATCTGAAATAATTTTCGACGAGTTGTTTTCAGAGATTATTTCCGGAAATGAAAGTATTATTTATTAGCGGATTTGCTTTTTCCGAGGAATCCTCGGAAATGGGATTTTTCATCGGAACTTAGGAACTTATTTGATTTTCGTTTATTGGTTTATGATTCCGAATTTATATTGGCGTGCGGGTCACGTCGCTGGACTAAATTTCTTTTCTTATAAGACATCGGGGATGTCTTACTGATTTTCGATTTTCGATTTTTACCCACCATACCTGGGTCGATATATTTTATTGCTAGCTAGCCTATTAGTACTCCTCCCTGCTTACTATGTGTTCGTGGGTGAGTAGAGCAGAGCATGAGATGCTCCAGAGTGTGGGACACTCCGACCCGAGCCAAGAGGCTCCCTTCTATCGTATGGTGATACTTCTTCCCCATATATTATTTTATTATTTTGACTAGCGGGGCTAGTCCGATTCCCCTAACCAGCGGGGCTGGTCTTATTTTCTTGAGTATCGGAATTCTTTCCTTTTTGCTCGGTTGTGACTAGCGGGGCTAGTCGGTTTTCTTGAGCTGAACTAAAGTTATTGTGTTTCTTTAAATTGCTGCATGCATCGGATTTTTAAGAAGATATGTGCGGGAAAGTATAAATTTATTTTCTCCTTACAATTACTTATTTTTGTCCACTCACGCTAACGTTTTTATATACTTTTCCCCTGGGCCCTTCGTTTTCAAATGCCCAGTCTGCAGAGTAGCTGGTTCGGCATAGTAGGATTCGAGGCATAGCATCTGCCGCTGTTGTCTTCATTGTAGGTTAACTGTGGAACCTACCTGTATTTTATTTTCTCTTTCTCTTTTAGATTGCTCTGATAACCTGTGGGATAAATGTTGTATGATTCGTATTTTAGTTGTAAATTGTGGAGTTGTTGTGATTTGGGGAGCAGGGTGGCTCCAGAAGAATAAGGATGGTTTATTAGAAGTGTGAATGTGTTATTTATAGGTTTTTGGGTAGTCCATTTTAGGAGTGACTCTGCTGAATTTTTGGTAGAGTTATTCCTAAGGTGGGCCCCACAGGGCCACCTCGGATTTCAGGGTGAAATTCAGGGCGGGTCCTGACAGCAATACATGACTATCAAATCCCGATTAGATGGACTTCGATCCGTGATCGATGTTAGTGAGTTCAGTTTCGTTTCCTTGACTTTAGCATTTAGGGTCTATTAAGTTAGTTCTCATGTTTTGGAAATCTATGGATTCTTTTGTTTTCCTTTAATATTAGTTTTATTCAAGTTTGAAGCTTATTATATTATAAACAATAAATTACCATTTTAAAGGTTAGTAATTAGGGTTTAGTGAGGTTCGTGACCTCCTGTACTATTTTTTAACAAACTGCATATAAGTTATTTACAAAAAATGGCTTAACAGATACATTCTTTAAAGATTGAATTAAACATGTCAGGACTTAATCTTACAAATAAGGACAATCTGCTCTCCACTTGCCACTTGTCATGAGTTAAATTACTTTTTTACCCTTAATTACTTCTTTTGACTTGTAATCCTTTAAATTACTGCTCTCCAGTAGCAGTAGCATACTCAACAGTTGTAGTAGCACGTGGCATTACATTCAATCTTCAATAACATATTCAACAGTAGCAGTAGCACATGGCATTACATTCAATCTTTAATAGATCTTTGAAACTTTTTTTTTTCATATATGTTCACACTCCAATTTTATATTGCAGAGGTGCCTCAAATTAATTTTTTTGAGCTCTTGAGAAGTTTCTATGTCATGAGGAATTGAGTATTGTAGGGATAAATGGTCATGTATGACTGTTTTTATGCAGTAGCATATTCAATAGTAGCAGATGACATTGTATTTTTGTGGTAAATTAAAAAATTTCAAAATTTACAGGAAAAAGTTTAATTTCAGTGATCAACTTGGCCACCACAACCGTAGGTCATGCAATATGGCTATCTGAACAGTAGCATATCTAGCAGTGTTCAACAGTAGCAGTACGAGTAGCACATGACATTACATTCAATGTTAGTTATTACATATGAGTACTATATTTTAATGAAGCTTATGGTATGCTGATGTTGGTCTCTGGTTGTACAGAAGATATTTTACTTCTAAAACCTGAACAAAACATCAACTAAACCATACTTACAGCATTGCAATAAAAGCAATTAATCCCCTTAAAATCCAAAACCCTAGAAATTAACCAAATCGAGCTCTAATAACCAGTTCATCATATAACCCCAAATCTACAGACAATTAACATCCAAAATTTCCGATTCTGATACCAAAAACTCGAACAATCAAGACAGAAAAGATGAGAAAAATGAAGATAAGGAAAATTGAAATTACTCCTTGAAGCTCCTTGAGAACTCTTCTCTGGCACCAGTGACGAACTCTTCTTTGACCTTGTTGATGACGTCCTTGATGACACTGATGTAGACAGCGCTCGTCGTCGCCATTCTCCGATCCTCAGCCCCCGTTTGCCTCTAGATTTCCTCCAGTCAAGAACAAGGTAAACGAATCGGAGATTTCACCAGAAAATTGAGAGGCAAAATTGAGCCCAGGCAATCGACTTATGTCGCCATGATTGAGTAGCATTTGAGCTATGGGTTTTGGGGTTTCTGTATTGGGTGTTGGGTATTGGATTCACTCATAGGCATGGACGTAAATTCTTGATCAAACTGAACATTTTGGTCAATTTCCATTAAATTTCAGAGTCAGACATGCTTCATTTGGTTTTTGGGTCTGGACTTGTGTCCTTATTTATATAAATCTATTTGAAAGTTAAATAAATCTTTGGTCATGTGCTACTATATAATTTTCTATATTTTTTTCTATTTTGTAGATTCGGATGGGTAGTGTAATACCCGCAAATTTCATTTTAAATTCGAGTAATTGTATCGAATGATTATTATGCGATTTCACGATTTATGTTCGATAATAATTCATTTTTACAATTATCGAAGTTTCGAAACGTTTATTTTAACGAAAAGCTCGAAATGCTCGATTTGAGTAATCGACTTTTTCTACGTACAAAATTTGGAGAAACTTCCTTCATGAAAGTTGTAGAGCTCGTCGATACGAGTTCGTACACGTGTGGAACATGAAGATCGGATTTTTTCTGAATTAGTTATGAATTTTGTGATTTCGATCGATTACGATCGTTAGATTTTTGATCTGTGAATTTATGACCGTCGGATGAACTTGTAAATTTGTTATGATGACCATATGACTGTCCCAGAGGCTTTGTGTGGTCATGGGTGAAGATCCGACCGTTGGATCTTCATATATGTGCAAAACGGTAATTAGGGGAGCGATTTGTGAGAAACCGCTCTTCGGATTTTAATGTAAATTAGAATCCGGCCGTTAAATGGTAGTTAATTTATGTGTTGAAATTGTTGGCTAAATTCGAATCACATGTGATTAGGTGATTGACGGATTTTATTTGAGTGGGCTATTTCGGCGTTAATTATAATTATAATTATATTGAAGACGCAGCGGGAATTTCGAGGTGAGTAAAACTCACGTGGTTCATATTACGAACCGAATGTTTTAAATTTATTTATTTATAGTAATTGTGTGAAAAATATTTGCGGATTAAATATTTGTTTTAAAAATTTCATGGACTTGAATCACCACGGTCCATAGGTAAGTAAAATGAATTTTAATTATACAAATGAATTTCATGATTTTCTTGTGTGAACTATAGATGGTATTAGTGGTCATTCCTGAGTGGATGATTACGTATATATATATATTTACGTGGAAAATATATATTGATGAGTGGAGTGTTGAGTGATGGTATGCTTGAGTAGAATTGATGAATTGATTGTATTTCAATTGTGTAATTCCATAATAAATTGGTGTATCTTGGTTGGGTTGATTTCAGTATGTGATATTATATGTTGTGCTCATTTATGGGTTTAGGGTCGACGTAATGACCGGTGTGGGGTAATCGGACGCTCTAATCCTGGGTGGATGATGGGATATGATTGGTTGAGTATGTGGAATTATTGGACGTTCTAAATATGTATATAGGTATACATATTGATGAAATACAATAATGATAAATATGTCGGATGCCATAACCTAGGCCAGGTGACGGGCTACGATTCAGTTAGAGCTCTAGTCTGTCAATTACCGTATTTTTATAAATACGATGATGAGAGTTGTGATGGAAGTTGTGAGTTGGATTGTCTTGATATATTGAATTGGTGTTGATTGAGATTGTTAGTACTTGCATATGTAGAAATTATTGGGTGTTGCTGTGTGTGGGGATAAATGAGAATTAAATTAAGTAACAGTTCTTTCTTTTACTCATACAAGCTTTCATAAGCTTACCGGGTTTTGTGTTGTTGCAATCCCGGTATACTATTCAATGGTGTAGCGGATATTCCTGCAGGTCAGGATAACCAAGAGGTGACCGAGCTGCTTAGGTGTTACAGCAGTTTTGTTATTTATTTAGTTGTGAGGTGTGTATGCTCATTTAGAGCTTTACATTACATTTTGGATTTGAGTTGTAATAATTAACCGAGACTATATTCGGTTTGATTTTATTTCGTGTGGTGAGGGTACTATGAAAAGAAATTTTCAGGATGATTATTTTGAGTTGTAGTATTTTCATGTTTCGGATTTTGAATTGTTATTCTAAAATTCGGGGCGTGACAGGTGGGCGAGAACATATGTTTCCATTTCTATACATGGGGTACTTAAACTTCCACTTGTAGGGCGAACTATCTAGAAATAGGCCGAACTCCACTTGAGATTTGAGAACCTAATACCTTGCTCCATTATGTCTTTATCTGAAGAGAATTCAAATGTATAGGAGAAAGCAGAAACACTTTATGAAGGTTCAGGTATCTCTCTATCTAAATAATATGGGTACCAAATGTCGGGAAATATATTTGTTCTCTTCCATCGAAATTTTTCCTCTTTTGTTTTTGTATGGTTCATGTAGAGAAACGCTATTACTATATTTGATGGAATTTTTGGACTTTAACTAGTCAATATTATTCTTTGAGGGCTGCATGATCGATCTGCCGAAGAATTATACGTACTACTTGAACTTGTCGATACAATTCGGGATTTGGGACAAACAATGGCGTCATGTTGCCTTTAACGCATTTCTCGTTCGTTTATATGGGATTATGAGTCGGGGGTAGCTGTAACTTCCAGGCTCCAGCCTCTAGCCAACAGCTAGCTATCTCCTAATTTAAGTGATGACTCATGACTGCCAACATGAGGGAGACAGAGAGAACGTTAAAGTTGCAGAGTTGCTGTTGCACCAAAATAAAAATGGCCAGTCAAATCTCCCAAAATTGATTAAGAATCTACTTAGGATCCCATTTAAGAAGCCAACTGCATATATTAAATGGGAAAATATATAGCATTCTATGTCGACATATTGTTTTAGTGTGACTGTAATTTTTTTTTGTACTTACATGAGTATTTGCCTAACATAATTAGTTACAATAAGCCACGCTCATACCATTGTCAGAAATACCAGTTCCCGTCATAGGAGTCACCTATGGGAACACAACCAAGTAGGCTACTGCCTAGGCCCTGGCTTACTCCCAGATCATCACTGACGTGTCGCCACGCGCCGCGCCAGCACAACATCAGAAGCTCCAGAAACTGGGAACTGAAGCATGTCAGTCCCACATCGAAAACATGGAGAAGATCAGCTCCCTCCCCACCTATAAAAGGTTCTCTCATCTCTCCTCATTAATTACGCATTTACTACTTGCCTACTGTTATTCTGTCAGCACAAATACATTGACTAACTTAGGCATCGGAGAAGAGAAGACCGCCCGACGCGGTCTCCCTCTGACGCCCTCTTTGTATTTCACTTGATAGGTAGTGGGAATACTGATAATATTAAGTAACGATCCGCTAGCTGGACCTGCGTTGATCATAGTTTAGCTACCGCTAAATATCAAGCATTAACAATTTTCAATCCATAAAATCATTAGAAGACTGAAATTCACACTTCATTTTTTTTTTCAATAACAACCTAATTTTTATCGTTAGTGACTTCAATTTTGTCTCATTACCAATATTTCAACCATAAAAAAAATGTAGATTGTGAAATAAGGAGTGTGGATTTAACTCTCCAAAAACTATGTCTTTCAGTAAAAGAACGGCCTTTGAACCCTAATCCCCGGGTAAAAAAAAAATTTTAAAAAAAAAGAGGAGGAATTTGGAAAAGATTCATATGTTACGGAAGGGAGGCTAGGTGGTTATTTTCAAATTTTCAAAAAACAAAATTCCATCCGGCCAGAACCATAAACTAATATGAACTCTTCGTCTTTACTCTATCTAAAAGATGGCAACTCGATCTCCACATGAGTAAATACAGGTCTGATAGTCCAATGCTGGCTTCCAATATTTTTGGCTCATTCCTGATTGGGAAAATTGACACTCGATTGGACAAGCAGATAATATAGAGAATGCAGCTACCTCACGATTCTTGGCGTCCTTTAGGTCCTATAAAACAAAAGCAAGAGATTAAAAATCATTGTTCTTTACTGATTAATAGGTAATTATTACAACTGGATAGACATTCAAGTATATAATTTAATAGAATTTAGAAACAAGCACACCAACAAGCAGATTTTTATAAGCTTACGTTGTAAAACGAAAACGACACAGACACAAAAAGACAATACAATTAGCTTGCTGGCACAGCTTTGTTGGATAAGGTAAGTAACGACCCTTATGAACCTGAAGGGACACATTCTCATATATGGCTTCACTGCCATGCATGCTTAGTTTTTAAGTGGAAGGTATTGTTTTGCTGGTTCATACATCCATTACAAAAAGGCTTCAAGCAACTGAACTTCAATAAGTTTGGAATATAGTTGGACTTACTCCTGAGTGAGTCGAAGATTTGGAATATAGAAACAAAGTAACCTAATATAGAGAAATTTCACCCAATGAGGAATTCAAAGAACATCTATAAAGTACAAGTAATAAAATTAAATTACAGCACCTTTACCCCTTGCTTTTAAACAATCACCCATACACGAATCTGACAGTCTCAACTTTATTTTTATATGTTTTTCAAAGAGGAAGATGATTTATTATTTACTTATACAAGCGAAGTTGCAAATCATGATCTATATATTTTATAGGGCACAAAAAAAGTCACTACTAAAATAACTGTACCTGCTCATTCCCATGATATATAGCTTGTTTTTAAAACAGCCCGTGACATTCACATTGACATGTCATATTGTAGAACTCTGTATCAGCTGAGAAGGTTCCTTAATTTTTTTTTATTACTACTGTGAGAGTATTCACGACCGTGTCCAATAACTGAAACAACCAATAAAGCGCCAAATAAACTAAAATTTTGATGTGTATTATTTAACCAAAAGAAATGAAAATGTCTGCAATACATGACAATCAAATGGCTGGGTAGCCATGAACTTATGTACCATATGTGTAGATAAAGCTAAATCGGCAAGTATAGGAGCACCGTAATGAAATTAGAAGTACATGGGTACAAAAAATTTAAGGTGTAAAAGTTTGAGAGGTTAAATGAAATTTTACCATATTTTTTTCTTTCATAGATAAGTAATGCATAGGATGAATGGTTGAATTAATATGTTGCTACTTTCAGACGAGATTCATAAACAAACAACTAACCTATTGAGTCTCTCAAAAAAAAAAAAAAAAAAAAAAACCTAACCTATTGAGGGAGATCTACTACCTTTCATTTCAAGTAATTGCTCTTCCATGGATTCTTCCATGGACTCATGGAGCATGGAAATTGTATTGTACCAAGATTAATGATTCCAAAAAGAAGAAAATACCACAATGAATTTGACATCTGATTGTATTTTTCCCAAGGTTGTTGCTTTTCAAAATACAAATGCCGGCCCAAGTCAATCCATTACTCTATTCAATACTAAAAGTGAATGTTTTATGGCCCGTGATGGTAAGCCTGGTTAAGGTTTAATTAATCTCAACAATGTGTAGAACCATTGGGCCAAACTCTTTCAAGCCTATTTTAGTTGACATGTTCTTCTTGCTAAGCTCAGCCCTGACAAATTACGAAATAAATTGTTAAAATCTATACTATTAAAGCAACTCCAACAGTTTCCTTATATTTGATTTTTCTCTACTTTAGGGAAATATGAGTCTCTTTTGCTCTAACATATTCCCGATAACTATCCATATTTTAGATAAAGTGAGGAAAGAGAATATCAAATTCCCTATATTTACAGCAATTTCTAAAATTTTAAGGAAGAATATGGAGATTTTAGAGATTGCTGTAAAATATGGAATCTGTTGGAGTCGGAGAAAAAAAAATGTTAAAGCTTTGACTTTTGCTTCCTTATTATACAGAAATTATAGGGAAACTGTTGGAGTTGCTCTTATTAAAAGAAGAGGTGTTATTAGAAAAATCAAAATTTTTGACAGAAATGATCCTAAAAGATTAAAAACTTTGAGAATTAATTAAATCACAAGGGTAATTATGATAATTATAAGAAATGTTTTTATTAAAAAAAATAAACAAAAAAGATCTCACAACCCACTTTTCTCTCCTACTATCTTCTCTCAACAATAACCGTTTCTTCCATTACATTTTATTTTTTATTTTCTAAAAACGAAATACTTTGCACATGCAGAACATGTGTAGAGGAATACTAGTATATAATAAGAAAAAATTCTATACACAAGAAAAAAACCTATTACCTACTCTGTAGTGTCGCGGCGCTAGGGTTTTCAAAAACACTTCTAGCCTTCGTCCGATGGCGTGTTCATCTATGATATTGTTGTTGACGGGTGAGCGTGGTTCTGTAGATCGGGCCAGTGTCGCTCTGGATCAATGGGATTGGGGGTAGGTGGTAGCTAGGAGAGAACGCGATCATTGAGGGGGCTGTGGTTCTGTTCGTGCAGGTTGAGTTTTGGGAGGGGGGGGGGGGGGGGGGAGGGGGGGAATGGGGCAAGAAACTTGTCTGATGTCGTTGGTTTGGGGTGAAGAGGGCGGAGGAAACAGGTTCCATGGAGGCGGTTCTAAATATGGTTGGATTGAGATGTGGATTAATGGTCGTTCATTTCTGGTTGGAGCTGTGAATCATTCCAGATCCGATCTGGGTAGGGTGGTTGGTAGTGCTTTAACTTGGGGCAACCGGGTTAGAGGAGCACCAGCAGGTGGTGACCCGATGCAAGTGGTGGTGCGACAGGGAGAGTGGGACGTTGGTGATGGCTTTGTTAGAACTACTAGGCTGGGCTTCACACATGGGCTGTGATCTCTTTGCTACCTAGATTGATGCTTGGGTTTGGACTCATTTCTTGCGCCCTGCCTTGGTTGTTTATTTTTTTCAAAGTTTTTATTTATTTTTGTTGTTTAGTTTGGTTGCACTTTTTGCAGGTAATAAGTCCTTACATCTGTGGTGTAAGACTAGTCGGGCTATATGACTATGTGTGCACTCAAAGTGCCTTATTTATCTTAAGTAGGCATCGAGGTCCTTACTTCGTCAAATGGTTGCAATTTCCTAGTGGCAGAGTGAAACTAATTGTTTAAATTTTATAGGTTGCAAAAAAAAAAAAATTAAGTTCTTTATTGTACCATTTAATCTGCCACAGAGTACTAATGTTTTTTGTTAGAATAAATGTGCATGGACTTTCAAAAATGTGGGTGTACTGAGGTATGCTGAATTGCTGGGTGCTTAGTTTTTTCTAGAATAGGTTTTTTATTTGTACTCAGAAAATCGGCTCTTTCTAACGCTCGACCTCTAAAGATGTGTTGATTTTGTACTGCTTGCTTAAATTTCAATATAGACCGACCGTTTTGATAAAAGAAAAAAATTGTAAGCGGAGGTAAATTTCAATCTTATACTGCATATTTGTTTAAGGAAATAATAGTATTTGCTTTAATTTAATTTAAACGTAATACTTTGTATGCGCATGCATATGATTAGCTGTTGTGATTCTACATATAATGCATGTGATTGGTTGAATGCCTATTTTAGTCGGGCAGTTAATCTTGGGT
Organism: Rosa persica; assembly: GCA_025331145.1. Lineage (NCBI taxonomy): Eukaryota > Viridiplantae > Streptophyta > Magnoliopsida > Rosales > Rosaceae > Rosa > Rosa persica. The sequence goes on along the minus strand of WFKR01000003.1, from coordinate 20,687,421 downwards.
AGCTATGTCTAAATACTATCTGATCTACCAATGAATACGGTGATCTACCAATGCTAGACGGTGATCGATCAATCACTTCTCGAGCATCATCTAATTTTACAACCTATTCAATATTTTGTTTCTCAACAACATTAAATTTGGCAAAAGTCAAATGCTCTGCAAGTGTAGAAACATGGACATGAGTGCTTTTGCAGGTCAACACAATTTTACACAGTGCAAAAGTTGAGGTATACATGAAAGCATGAGAAACTGATGGTAACTGTTTGGCTCCAAAACTAGTCTGGATAGCAAACTGTCTCTTTTGTGTGCACGAGCGTGCCAACCTTTCGGTGTAGTCGTCGGGACGTCTCTTGACCTGACTTCTTAACCAAATGCGGTGGACGAGGAGAGCACCAACCTCATCACCAGGTTCTTTTCTATGTCTTTCGGAAAAGGACTTTTCGCCTTACGGGTAAGGACTTGTGGTGTGATCTTTTGCGTCATCAAGTTGATACTTAGTGTTGTAGACTAAGCAGAGCAATCACCGGGAAGTAGGAGAAAGCATATGTTTGTTAAAGAGTGACTTTAACTTCACTGGGTTGTGAGAGCGTTACCCTTGTTTCGTTGGTTTCAACTAAGTTGAAAGTAGGTTTGCTCCGGAGAGACTTTGATAATCTGAGAGATTAGTTAATTGAATAGTTGTGTTTTGTTGCCCCTTGAAACCTAGTATTTATACCTAGGGTTTCAGCTATTCCTTGCCATAGAAGGATTGTTGATTGAAGATTCCTAATCGGTCTCTGCTACTCGAATTCTATAAGGCTCTTTTTTCCCTCATGGACTCTGTAATGGATGAAGCTGTAACCCAAAACGAAGTAGACTTGTTTTTGGACCGCAGGTATCGGCCCGCTATGCTCAATCCTCTTAAAGGATATTGCCAATCGATTAAGTTGTGCCCTAAAACTACTAGGGCACCCACTTAACTCTGCATTTGTGCCAAAACCGATACCAATACCATCCACAATTTCATTCAACAACCAAAATCATTGCAACCATTCCAAGCATATCAAAATCCACAATTTCAACGCCATTAACAGATTTATCACAGCTCCAACTTAATTCCTCATCCAACATAAACTCTTAACACCATAATTCAACAACTTAACAGAATCAATAACCAGAGAGTTGTCCATTACAAGCAAACCATACCAAACTCAATTCCAAACTTCCGATCACTAAGACAAGAACAAAACTTGATTCAAGAGTCGAAATCTACCTTCGAGGATCGACTGCAACCAACTCAGCTTCCTAGAATTCCTTGCCGAGACTAGGTTGACGATGAATTGGGGGTTCAAAGCCCACGAGCAAGCTGCTCTATCTCTAGTCTACAAGCGCGGGCGAGCCAGAAACCAAACCCAGCAATGTCGGAAAAGTTGTCGGCGCCGAGGAATCACGACGGAGCCGAAGTTACCCAAAAATGAAAATCATTAAAACCTAATCGAATTCGAAAACTAATCATATAGACATGTAGCGCATGACGAGAGGATCGATTTCCATACCACATGCAGCCTAAACGGTGGCCGGGGTCGCCAGAATTCGCTGAACCCGCCGGAAAAGCTTCAAGCTTCTCACCGTCAATTCTCCCTCCATAGCCAACGATTGGACAAATGGAGACTAAAAACGTGACGACGACGACGACGATGAGAGGAAGAGATCGGTGCCGTGCATTGGCCGGAGGTGGTCGGATGGAAGAGCAGTGGTCGGAACCGGTCGCGGGTCACCGAGCTACTGAAAGGGGTAGAGATTTCTAGAGAGTATCGACCAATCTAATCCTCCGATCTGATCCCTCTCCTATTTATACTCTCCTTTTTATTAATTTGGAAGGCTCTGAGGAAGCTGTGCTAGATTGAACGGTCCAGATTGCATCGTAATTTCCTTTTCTTTTCCAAAAGATTTTCCTTAATGCAAAACTTCCGAAAATTATAACATATAGCTTGGGTATCCGAAAAATTCACCGAAAATTCCCACGAACTTGTCTTGTTAAGTACTTTATTATCCAATCCTTAAATCGAGGATTTCACCTTATGAAAATTTCTAAAAATATTTTCGAGCACTTTGACAATGACTGAGATCGTGAATAAATAATTTATCAAACGATCTCAATTAAGCTCTCGATCAATTTTTCAGGGCTCATACTAGGCATGAACCAAATTTGTCCAACGTGAAGCGTTTATGTTTAGAAACGTAAATTACGATTATGAATGTCTTAACGATCATCAATTCGGTTAAAAATATGCAGAAGTGATTTACACACTGGAACCTAAAATCTGAACAGTCGAGATGTAATGACAAATTGGGTCCCACAAGGGATCCCTTAAAATGACTGGAAAAAAAGATCGCTTAGTGGAAGGACCCTCTTTATATATATATATATATATAATTCACACCATCTATTTTACGATCGACACTTTACTATATTACTTTTTTAGTGCATTAATTTGTCTTTTTATTGGAACTTTAAATCAAAAAAGAAAATAAGGATTGTGAATTTCAATCTCCATATATAAATGAAATTTTTTTTTTTTGGATAGGTAAAACAAATCATAGTATTAATGAAACAATCACAACAGTTGAAACCAATACATGACATTTGCATAAGCCTATTCGCTTTCAAAGGGACATATAGGCTATTATCTACCTCTCGCCGAGCACGCAATTGTGGTACAAAAAGTAAAGGAATAAATATTTTTTAGTCTTTAAGCTTTGACAAAAAAAAACATTTCAGTCCATGGTTTTCTACTTTTACACATTTAGTCCTTATACTTTCAGAATTTAGACCAATAGATCCATTATGTTACTCTCCGTAAAAAAATTCCGTTATGTTGCTGACATAGCAATCCATCTGCTTCAAACAGTCTATTATACCCTCACATTCCTTTTTTCTTTTCCCTTAATTCTTTTTGTTTTAGAGAAACGGAATTGAGAGAGAATTGCTGTGTATTGTCATTGATAATAGGGGCCTCTTTATATAGAGGATTACAATGCATAGAATCTGAACATACAAGGAAAGTAATTCTACATTGAATAGGATTCTAAATCCTTCTATAACCCTATTACCACTAGGTCAAGTAACCTAGAGTTTGGGCCAGACACATAATCTGGATTTCCTTGAACACTCCTCCTTGTGTCGCCCAAACGTGGTGCTTCTCTCATTGCCTCATTAAAAACCTTACCGAGTAACAAAAACCCAGTGGGACGAAAATAACCTCGGTCGAATGGGAAAAATAGCACAACACACCCTTCACGTTTCCAGACCATACATGTAGACATCTCCCCCTGATGTCTACATCTCCCCTGATGACTACGATCATGGGGATTCGGATAACTTCTGCAAACCATGCTACCAACATGTTTCTCGAAAGTGGAATTTAGGCAATGACTTAGTGAGCAAGCCTGCCACACTGTCCTCAGATTGAACCTAGTTCACTTTGATCTTGAGGAGAGTTTGTTGTTGCTGATTATGCTTAGTGTTGTCGCTTTTGATGTAGCCTTGCTTCAAAATAAGCAGCATTATCCTTTATGCTCGTAGGCTCATCTGTGGTAGACTTCAAACCACAACTGTTCAAACATGCGTAATTATAGATCCAATCCATATACATTCACGAACCACTTCGTGAAGAGCAATAATCTCTGCATTGTTCGAAGATATAACGACTAGGGTCTATTCTGTAGACCCCCAAGATATCACGGTCTTTACCTATGGTGAACACTTAACCAGTTTGGGAATGACCTTTGTGTGGGTCAGAGAGATACCCAATATCAGAAAAACCTTCCAAAACACATGTTGTTTTGGGGTGGGGATAGGAAACGCATGCCAGCGTTGGAGGCGTTTCTGGTGTGTGATAGGTCTGAATCCATCATCTCTCGATAGTGATAGAACAAGCCCATATCGATCGTACATCTCAAGTATTGAAAGATATCTTTTACACCAATCCGATAGCGTCACGTTGGCGTAGAGCTATACCTAGCTAACAAGTTCACAACATATGAGATGTCCGGTCTTATGCATTGAGCTAAGTACAATAATGCGCGTATCGCACTTAAGTGGGGCACTGTTGCCTCTAGCACATCTTCGCCATCATCCTTTGGATGAAGAGGATCCATTCAGGATCAAGACTACAGATGATCATAGGGGTGCTTGAAGGCTTGACCTTGTCAAAATGCCTAAGCATCCATCGACACAATGCTCAAGTTCCAAACCGAGACATAATCGTGTTCTCCCAAAATCTTTCATCTCAAACTCGGATTTCAAGTGTTCAGCGGTTTCCCTTAACTCTTTAAGAGCTTCCAATGAGGTCATGTCTAACATGAACCGCGATAGAATCCGAAACTTGTTATGGAAACGCGCGGGCATATCCCTTCCCAATCAAGTAGTTACTTTAGTGAGCGTTTCAACCTTATTATAAACGCGCTCCGTGGTCTAGAGCCACTTGACTTGGGTAGATGAAGTTCACCATGAACCTTCATGTATATTCTGTATCTAGGTCCCCTTATAGATACGTAGTGACCACATTTGTAAGCTGCATGATCAGTTATTTGAAAACTACCAAACTGACAGGGTAGTGGAGTGCAATGACATCCATTATGAGAGAATATGTCTCATCGTGGTCGATTCCAGGGTGTTTTTGAGAGAAGCCTTGCCCCATAAGGCCAGATTGCCATCTCTTTTTCTCATCACGCTTTCTAACGAAGACCCATTAGTCAACAAGTTTTATGATAGGAGGTGTTGGCATCATTGGCTCAAAAAACCTTCTTCTTCGTTAGAGAATCCAACTTAACTTGGATCGCATCTTTCCATTTAGGCCAAATCTCTCTTCATTGGTATTCATGCTTCAACGGAGAGTGGCTCGATATCATCGGACTCAACAAACTCATGCGCAACGAAATGCGCAACTATATCATCAATTATGATGGAGTTTCTATCCCACGTCTCATGTACACTAGTGTAAGTTTCATAGAGCTCTATATTCTCAGGAATAGGTTGTGACGTTGAGGCATCCCCCAATGATAACCATAACCCGGAAGATACTCATGGGACGGATTTTGAGTGTCGATGATCAAAGGATTGGAATGTGCCAAAGTATCCTTCGAACTCACGGGCTTCCCACGCATCCTAGCTAGGGCCATGGCCTATGATGCTAAAGTGCCACTCTCTTTGGCGTTGGCACCATGCCTACCTCCGTGTAGGATGGCGTTACGTCCTCTTGTAGGGACGTACTTCCTTGCAGGCATATTTGCAGCACATGTGTGATCTCGTCACTTTTAGTAGGGATCGAGATAAGACATAATGGGGACAAACCACGACAATTCCTGTCATTCCTGTTGAACATCCATATTCTTATCTCCCCATAACGACGGGAAGACTGTCTCAGTAAAGTGACAACCCAAAAATCTAGCGGTAAGGAGATCGCCTAGCAAGGACATTAAGTGGCGGACGATAGTTGGAATCTCAAATCCAATTTTCTCATTCGTTTGTAAAGACCTATTATAGTGCGCTGTGGCGGCGCAATTGGCACATAAATGACTCACTCAAATGTGCGTAAGTACAAAATACTTGTACCCAGTCACTAGCTGTAACACATAGATTGAGTGGTGGTAGGTCGTAGACGAATTAGCATAACTGCATGCGATATTGCATCACCCCAAGCGGATATAAGGAGATTGGTGTACATTACCAATGTCTTGACTACCATTGTAGTCGTTTCCGCGAAACCATTTGGGTGTGTTCATGAGAATGTGATGTCCAACATCAATCCCATTGCAATATCCATCGAAAATCTTCGATGTAAACTTTCTAGCATCAATCGGTCCAATTGACGGAATAGGATGATCCGGGGAGTGAGCCCGTTGTCATATGGTATTTGCTTGGAGTGTAGCAGAAGCAGCATTTACAAGTGGACAATGGCACAACCCGTGACCAGCGTGTTTGCGTGTCAACCAACATCATGAGATATTTAAACACTGGCAAGTTGGTTGAATCAGTCCACAGAATCCCCACGGATTCGATGTAAGAACATAATGAGTATTTTCATATCCTTTGCATATGACGGTCTCAGTCCTAATTTCCCGAAGGAACAGGCTTTGCAAAATGAGCGAGAGGCCTTGGAAGCAACCAATGAGGATTTTGGTTGGGCATGAGCATCTGTAGCGCTATTAGAAGCAAAATGTGTGACTACATCTCCCATCATGGAGTTGGAGCCATGAGAATTAGTATGTATGGTGTCATGGCCATTGGGAGGAACAACCATGGTGTCATGCTCATGGTTGGCGCCATTTATGGTGTTATCACAAGGAATATTGGCGACCCAAGACAGCTGCAGCGCCAGAGGCTGCAGTTGTTGCGATCTTGCTAAGTCCAAGAATCAACTTTGATTCATGCTTTGTTTCGCTCGAGAGAAAGGATGTCAATGTGAAGTCTTTTGTAGACGGATCATCATATCATAACTATGATGACCTATCCTGTCGTGACAAAGCCAATATGTGTCAAAATCCAAGAGATCTTCTCTCATAACTTTTATTGGATTAATAGCCCGAATAGTGACATAAAGTCCACTAGAGAGACACATAAACTTCTCTAAGATGCGCATTTGTTCGCAATCATTAGAGGTATTGCAAAGGAACTCATTTCCATTCTCTACATGCATTTTCGCATGGTATCCGTTGGCTACTCATAGGTGCGATTTTCTCTAGGAGTGTAGAGAATTTCTGTGACAGTAATCAAGGTGCCATTTGGCAAGGGGAACTTGGGCTATTCCATGTCCTTGAATTAATACTGATGGCCCAACCATCGTAGTCACAAAGTCATATGCTCTGAATCAAAATGGAGTCATAATGAAAAGAACTCGAAATTGTATTCATAAGCCAACGGAGTTACATCATTGTCTCTTTGACCAAAGAAAATCTAATCCAAAATGCTAGCTAATGCAAAACAATGGTAGTCGTCTAACTTCTTTCGGTAATTCCAAAATAAATGTGACCAGGTAAGTAGAGAGATGTCGGTGGAGCAAGGCTCGCTTAAGTACCACTAATCTCAGAACCTTCCTAGGCATCACAGTTACTTTGGGTAAGCCTACTTTGAAGAAAGATGAAACCATAGGCATTTACTACAAAAATAATATGGCGATTGCCTATTACATCTCTTGGAAAAATAAAGACTTAAACAGAATTGGCGATCTATTGATCCCAGCCAGATTTGTAGTCTTTAACCCTTCACTCTAGATCATCATCTTGATTTTCTTGTTCCACGTTGTGAGCTTCTCTTGCTTCACAATATGCTTTGTAGGCGGTGACAATTTCTTCACGAGCTCTACAAATGTGTGCTCAATGACCGGATACTCCACATCGAGAACATACATCTCTGTGCTCAGACTCTATTGATTGAGGTGCTTTGAAAGCATCATTTAGATGGCTCTTAGTGTTGGTGGCGCGACCAACATGGCCAGAGGCATTGCCTCCCTCTCTCTTTCCACGTTGACCTCTTCGGTTCCGTGTTCGCCTATTTTGGCGGTCACCTTCCCAAGTAGAGTGATTATATGGACCAGAACGTCCAAATGTATCCCTAAGATTAGGATTTCGCTTTTGACGCCCTTTCTTTGGGGCGCGACTATAATTGGATTCCTAAATATGCTATGTTCCCACGGATCTCGAATTATAGTTCTTTACAAGGATGTTGTCATGCTTTTCAGTGGCATTCATAGCTCTAATGAGCTCATGAAACCTTGTGATTCGTTCTGCAACAATATCAATTCGATAGTTCTTAGAAACCATCAGTGTAGAGACGGGGAATGTAGAAAGAGTCTTCTCAATCAACATCGTATTTGTGATCTCTTTACCACAGAATTCCATTAAGGATTTAATGCGAAGTGCTTCCGAGTTTTAGTCAAGAACTGACTTGAAATCACAGAAGCGGAGGCTATGCCATCTCACTTCTAGGTCATGAAGCAGGGAGTAACGGACGTTGCCAACTCTTTCTTCGAATGAGACCCACAGCCTTCTGGGGTCTTCTTCATTCATACACTCGTACTTGAGCGAATCATCCATATGACGAGGCATTAGATGATGGCTTTCGCCTTATTTGCTTCTAAGGCTACTCTATTTGCTTCCAAAGCTTGAGCTTGCTCAATAGTTAGCACGTCCTGGCTAGGCTCGAGAATCGTATCTAGGATTCCATCTACCTAGAGATGCTGGCGGACATCACGAACCCACCTGTGATATCCAGAGCCAGTTGTTTCCAATGGAGCAAAGTCTAATTTGTTCAGATTACTCATCCTGAAAGAGAACAAGAAATTAGGGTTACTTTCGGAGGGTAACGTAAAAAAAGGCTCCCACGAAAACATGTAAAATTTATGAGCGTAGTCGCTTCCAAGAAATTTAGGGATTTCTGAGCGTAGTTGCTTCTAAGAAATCCGATTCCAAGAAGAATTGGATTAGATCGAAACAATGATGTATTTGCGGTCGATCATAACATCTCAACAAACTTTAAGTTTGGAGGACTCTATAAGCTCCAAGCTTGGAGTGAGCACGAACCCCCACAATTCGGCTTTCGGTCTCCCCTATAAAGAAGAAAGGGGGTAGAAGAAGGGAGGTTGGAAGTCCCCGAGAAAAAGAAGAAAATCAATGAAAAACTTCAAAACGGGAACTTTTAGAAAAGTTTACCTCGAAAAGATGCCAGAAATCTTGGCCGGAAAAGTTGTTGGCTTGGCAGTGCAGGGATACTGCAGGATCGCTGCAAGGATGCCGCGAGGTCACGAGGACGCTGCAGAGATGCCTCGAGGACTGTTGTGGGGACGTGACTGCTGGGGGGATGTCGCGAGGTCACTGCAGGGGCAGCTGCGGGGTCGCTGCAGGGGCTGTGGAGATTTAGGGTTTTGGTTTTAGGGCTAGGGTTAGAGTTCGTGCTGATAATGTGTTTTAGAGAAACAGAATTGAGAGAGAATTATTGTGTATTCTCATTGATAACATGTGCCTCTTTATATAGAGGATTACAATGCATAGAATCTGAACATACAAGGAAAGTAATTCTACATTGAATAGGATTCTAAATCCTTCTATAACCCTAATACTACTAGGTCAAGTAACCTAGAGTTTAGGCCAGACACATAATCTCGATTTCCTTGAACACTTTTTTCTTTTTTTCTCTTTTTTTTTATTTTCTTTTTTGCTTTCACTTCTCTCTCCACCCTCAAACCTCGCCGCCCCAAACTCTAAGCCACCGATCGATCTCAGCTCCCTTCGAAGCCCAAGGAACCTGCCTAGCTTCGACCTTATCTCTATCGATCCCACCTCCTTCAAGCTAGCCTCGGGATCCTCGATGCCGACAGCTTTGAATTGATGAGACAAAGAACATGGATGCAAGGAATGGTCAGAAGAGTCGAAAAATTACCAGGAGATTGCCAGATTTTAGGAATTTGTAGACTTGGTGTTTTTGCAGAAGCACTCGAAGATTGTGACCCATATCAATCTTCTTGATCAAAAACCCAGATTGATACGCAACCGGCTAGGACTTGATGGCTTGCGCTCAGATCGAGTCTGAAAATACGGTGGCGTTTTGCTTCTCGATTTGCAGCAACGTCTCGGACTAGTTCTTTGAGGCCGGCGCCTCGATTCTCTAACTTGTTCTTGTGCAATGTGTGATTCGGTTTAGTTGTTTGATTGTGATTTGAGTGGTCAAGTTTTGATCTTGGTTAGAAGTTGGGTTGTCGTCGCCGCGTTGGAGGAGGAAGAGATAGTGGATGCCGAAGTGGGTGAGCTCGGGCTTCTTCTCACATGAAGAACAGAGGTGGGTTCGTTGCTCATGAAGCTGTTATTGATGAAAAGCTCCTCGTCTTTCTCTCTTCGATTTCTAGGTTTGACTTTCTTCAAGCTTGGTTCGAATTGCATCTGTTTTGCCTTGTATATGAGATGAAATCTGTTTTGCATTTGTCTCATATCTTTCTGCAATGCTTTTCAAGTTATTTGTCTTGTATCAATTGGAATTTTTGATTGAGAGTGGAGACAACTCTGCTCATGAACGCCATCTGGGTAGGAGACGATGAGGCAAAGGTAGATGTAAATTAGGGAGGAGATGCCGGATTGAGTTTGAAGTTGCGGAACTTGACGGAGGAGATTTTGTGGAGCTAGAAGAAGGAAGAAGAAGAGATAAAAAGGGCAAAAATAAAAAATTATTAAAAAAAAAGGACTGAGGGCATAATAGACATTTTTAGTGTCGAAAAATTGCCACATCAGCTACTTGACTGAGGTTTTAGACGGAGATTAACTGAATGACCTATTGGTCTGAAATTTTAAAGTACAGAACTAAACGTGTGAAATTAGAAGGTCAGGGACTGAAGTGTTTTTTGGTCAAAAGTCTAAGGACGAAACAATATTTAATCCAAAAGTAAATAACACTTCTAAGAAGCCTTAGAAAAGATCATCAACTAGGATAGACTAGACACCTCGGCTTAAACTAAGTTAGAACAATCTTCTTCCCCTTAGGATCAGAGTTCCCAAAGTCACTCGGAAAGCTAAAAAAAATGAAAATTTATAGGCACAAAAAAATTTTTGATCAGCACACCTAGATAAAAAAAAAATTAAAAATAAGTAAACAAATACTAAAATCTCGAAGTAACCCCACCAACATTTTTCCACCACGCAACAAAATTAACTCCATTTATTTGCCCCAAATCAATATATTTCTTTTAAAGGTTATATTTTATTATATTGAGACAAAACAAAGTACTTGATGAAATGTCACAAAAATTTTGAAGTAGGCAACCCTTTCCTTTTTCTCATGGGGGAAAAAAATCAAACCTTATGTACTTATTTATGTCTTTAAATTAGTGATCCTAACGGCCTAACCATGGTTATCTTCTATTTTTTATTTTCTTTTAGAGGAAATGAAGATATATTCCTGTGATCCAAGATCATAACCACTGTACAAGGTCAATCACTCAATCTAGAGAATTTGAAGATCACCCATTACATATGTTGCTCCACTGACCGTAATCAATCAAACTTTCAAAAGGAAGATGCAAAAACTAAAATCCAAAAAGGAAAATGCAAACCACTAACAATTAAATTTATTCCTCCACAAACCTAGTTCTCTACATCTGTCTTGACTGGCTAGGGGCCTAAAAACTTCTTGGTATACCCATCCACCAGACCCTGCAGTGAATAGCTTAAAAATAGGATTGTGTTGAGTCCAGCCCCAAACGGGTTCGCTAAAGGGCCCAACTTCGAATTCAGCTCAAGTCCTCTCTCTAAGTAGTCTTGACCCAACAGGCCCAACCCACACCCACTACTCTCATCCCTGCACCCAGGCCAATTCCTGCCGGAGCCCTAGCAAGACCGCCAGAGCTGTTGCCGCACCCAATTAGGTCCGACGGCCTACCCAGAAGCGAACCAACAATAGCCATCCCTTCTGCCAAAAGCTTGCTTCTGCCAACGCAGCAGCCGCTTGATCCAAGCGCCTCCGTCGTTTACCCAATCAATCGGCGACGATCCTCACCGCGCAACAAGCAGAGATCCGGAGACCGCTGACGCCGCCTTGCCTTCAATCCCGAATTTCCACCGCTGCACACGCCCGACACGCACCAGATGAGATCGACGCAGGAAGACGTCCTCTAGCAGGCAAGGATCAAAACTGATGCCGCCGCTCTGCTGCACGAAGCTCCGAGTTTTCAAGAGCTCTTTCCTAGATTTCTGGTTGATAGGTTATTGTTGGTGCAGTTCCAAAAGAAAATCTGCTCATCCTCCTCCTTTCATTTATTCAATTTGTTTGTTTCCTAACCATGGTTATCTTTCTTTTAAGTTTTGAAATTCTTATTTAATTCTTTTAAGATCACCAAATCTAGAGAAACTGAGAGAGTTTACTGCAGGTTTGAGATTTATTTATTTAATTTTTCGTGGGTAAACTGATAAATTCATATACTGCAGTTAGGATCTTCTTTCGTACTTTCCTACATGCAAAGTTCTTCTTGGTTGATTTTTTTTTTGTGGTGCCGAGACCTAGAAAAGTCTGCACTAGTTCTCCTATTCCACGCCTTCTACAATGTGAAGCTTCCTACTCCCTGCAGACTTGACTGAACTACTCCCAGCAGACTTGACTGAATTATATACGTAACAACCCAGTCATCAAAGCCAACTCGATGGTGTACTGGTATTTTTTTTAAAAAAATTTCATGTCATGCATATCAAATAGTCAAGATTTAACATTAAACCAATTTGGAGGAGGGGAATTCAAAATTTGGGACTCTGATTCGTCATCCCCAATATACAAACGATATTGTAAGAGGTAGCTACAGCTGGCTTTGATTCAACAAACTCCAATAATGGGAATGGTTGAAGTCCAGAGTAAAAACTTTTCATCATCGATCTTCTGGTCTGAAACACTGCCTTTAAGCTTAAGTAACTACCAATTTGAAACATTACCTTTAAGCTTAGCTTGAGTCTGATTCAGTATCTTTTCATCATCTCAGTCATAAGCGCTAATCAATTATTGTCTAAAAGTTGGAAACTTGTGTAGGCAAAATGTGTATGTCACTTGCTGATGCCACAATACTGTCACTAACCACACTATAACACACTTCATGTGCATGAAAAAAAATCAAATCCATAGCTGAAAACGATGTGGGATTTCGATTGTATCATGCGAAGTTTGCTTTTAACCTATTCCATGTGCAAATGATTGTTGGGGGTGAAATCATTTTGGCATGTACAATGAATTATGCATATTCTTTTCCGTGCACTATGCAGTTGCATTTCCTGATGCGTTAAATATATAAACCTTTAATTCCATCATCATAGAGCTAACTGCCTGTATATAACACATTTCGCATATTGGAGAAGTAGAGTAGTTCAAGGATCCAGCCTCTTAGCCCACAATCTTGTTCTGCAAGTACATGCTCTTAGCCAGTGACCTCTGCACAAGCTGGTCTTTGGAATACAGGCAGCTAGCTAGAGACAGCTAAACCAAAACAAAACTTTAGATCCCAACTGTTCTAATGAAAAGGGTTCCTTCACTAATCTTTTTAGTATCGGTTATCCGGCTACTGTTTGTTTCAGGGTTTACGGATTATGCATTTTGAATATAGGGTTTATTATTTAGATTTTAGAGTTAACATATATTGGAAAGATGATTGGTCAGAAAGCAGAGGATGTGATCCCAAGGATGTAGCCAGGAATTGAGTTTGGGTTGGGCTAATTTTAGCTATATAAATATTTTGCGAAGAACTCATTTTTTTTTTTTTTTTTTTTGAGGTTTGGAATCCAATGGAAGACTTATCCTCACGCATTTATTATTAAAAACATACAATCAGGGGGTTGACATAAAACCAAAACCCCGTAAATTAAAAATTACTAGTATAAACCTAACTAAATCGTACCCTCTGTCATTTTATTCAATACCTATAATATATATACATACATTTCAATATAAATCAAACCAACAAAATAGACATAGGCTCATAACATAGCATAGGCATCAATATAAGCATAGCATCATACAAACAGACTTTGATTATAAATCTATAACCCAAATGAAACCGTGGAGGAAGCCATGGCTACTAAGGAAAACGAACTTCGATTATACAAACATCAATGCATCATATACAAACAGAATCGATTAAAATCCAACTGAACAGAAATTCTAATTGACCCTTACTTCAATTAATGTATTCAATTCGTCTAAGCGACTATGCCCAAGGAATATTCAGGAGCACTAGAAATAGGAGGCGTCAGGCGTGGTCGCGTGGAGCAGTGGAGGTGGCTCGGTGGCGGGACTAAGCGTTTGAGCCTCAGAGAATCAGAGGGAGTTGCGGCGAGGGACTGAAGGAGTCGCAGCTGGACTGAGCATCAGAGGGAGTCGCGGGCTCACGGTGGTTGCGGGAGATTCTCAGACCATCAGTGTGTGTCGAGTGGAGACCTAGCCTCCAGTGGACTTAAACACTTGCTATAATTTTTTTTTTCTATATGGGCTATATACACCTATACTTGGCAACTTTTAACCCAAATCTTCCTTGAGCTACAACCCAAGTAGCCATCTACGTAACTACATTGACCATATTTCTTTTGTTCATATATAACCAAGTCCAAAATGGTTACATGTATTATATGTGAGACATTAACACTACCACAGAACCAGTCATTAAGTAAACTAAAATTTCGGAATAGTATTATCAGAACAATGGTTCTTTTCCGATCTATCAGTTGGTCAAGATGAAGAACATCTAAGCAATCGTTCATTACTGTTCAATTTTGAGAAAGGAGGAAACTCTGCAAAAGGGCTTAGGAATATTAAAAAGTTTAAAAGCTGGAGATGCCGCCATGTTCACTGGGCCACCTCATGCATAAAATTTAAATTGCAGGTGAACATGTGTGTGTATATATTTTTTTCCTTTTCTTTTTTTTGAAAGGACATATAGTCATATATAGTACTGAATTATTTTGTCCAAATGATCAACAACATTTTTATTTTATTAGGCTACTGAGATTTTGTTGGCTGAAGATGAAAGGGACTACTACTAATTAGTAGGTTCCTTTGGGATCTCACCAGAAGTTGAATTCTGGAGTAATATTTATGTATATAGTACGTAGTAGTGAAAAAGTAATATTTATTGTTGTTTGTCATACATATTAATTTAGAGCTAGAGCTAGATATTTGGTTACTGGGGGCCGCTTTGTACCAAAGTAGCTTAGAGTCTGGAAAATAAAAGCGAAACACTGAAACTGCTCAGAAACATAGAAAGCTGAAATGTTCAATTACATGGGACTTTCACTGATGGAGACAAGTGATTCTGATAGAATAAAATAAAGGAGAGGTGATGTATACCAATCTTCCAATGTGATTGAATGTGATCTTTTTCGTACTAAAGTTAGAGGAGGGCTGAAATCTCCCCTTACTGTAACTACTGTTTCCTTTGCTTTATTGTTTTTTCTCTCTTTATTTGTTGATGTTTCTTCAGATTCTCAATGCACCTGCTTCTGTCAGGACAAACACACTACAATCTTGCCTTGTACTTCTTCATGACTCATTGGCAGGATTTGATTTGAAAATCAAGAGGCGAAAGGAGAATCAATAACTAACTAACAAATCCAGCTTTGGAGCACACAGTATTCCCATAATATTTATATTACAGACTTACAGGTGCAAATAATTGATAATGAAAGCTAATTAATTAATATGTAGCCATGTAGATGATTGTATATTGAGAAATTTTATCTACACATTTTAAAATACTTGATACACATCTTATTCTTAATACACTACTCAATTGATTTTTTAGTATACCATAATTCTATATATACCACCCAAAACTACCCAAACTCTCATCAACATTCTCTACCATGTTTCTAAATAAACCCGTAAAAAAGAAAGCACTTCTTTTCCATTATCATTCTCATAACATCTAAATCAAATTTTGCCAAGCCGTGCTTTGTCTTGATATGAGGCCTAATGAATTACCATGTTTTCTCTTCCTTGCTTTATATTCACAATGATGGACCATCATAGTCAGTGATCGATCAATTTGTGTTTTGTATATGTCAGACTAACACTAATGCTAGTAACCTATTAGCCTAATCGTTAAGTTTGGGATAAAATTATATTTAGACTGTTTGAATTACTATTTACCATTAATTTCAAATAAGCATTTTGTATCATTTCTCGTTCACCCCAAGTTCCAACACATCCACACATCCATTTCAGAAAAGTTTAAATTCAGATTATCTCCAAAGCAATAACAGAGGACAATCTAAAGCTTTGTTAAAGGGCTTACGATATTTTTTGGGTATTAAGTTGGAAATTTATGAGTCTAACAAAGAGCATAAGAGTGAATAAGAGTTGAGGTTGATGGAGTGTGGAGAAAGAAAAGATTTGGTGTAGGGGTTGTTCAAAGAAGAGGCCTGAAATAAACAAAGAACACGCTAAAGTCTTCCTAATTTGTTGTCCTTTTTGGTAATTTAATTTACTCTTAAAATTTGATTTTATATGGTGAAAAGAAGGGATGTGTATATAGTATATAAG
This sequence comes from Rosa persica, assembly GCA_025331145.1. Classification (NCBI taxonomy): domain Eukaryota; kingdom Viridiplantae; phylum Streptophyta; class Magnoliopsida; order Rosales; family Rosaceae; genus Rosa; species Rosa persica. The sequence goes on along the minus strand of WFKR01000003.1, from coordinate 20,671,385 downwards.
AGTGTGTGAATAAAATCTCTCTTGTATATTTGTCTATTTGTACATCTTGCATTTGATTTTTAAATCCCTAATCCTTGCATCACGAGTAATAAAAATGAAAATAAATGTAAGATATTTACTTTGCTCCTTGAATTTGTGTATTCTGCATGTGTTGCACAATAGTATTTGTAATACTTCTTCTTGCTATAATGATGGTTATATTGGTTAGAATTTAAACAAAAATGATTATAAGGGTTATCCTACAAACTTTCACTGTGGTACTAGAGCAAGAGATCCAGACAAGAATTCACATTTATTAAATTATATCCATTTAATGTATAGTAAACAGTCCACGTATTAAGTTTAAGTACCAGAGAGAAATCAACATATAAGGGGATTGTTAAATGCACTCATCCGAACAACGTAAGCTTTTGGAAATGATAATAAATCGGAAACTTCATCAGTAGTATTGAGACTAATTTGTATGCATTTGGAACTATATATATGATTCCTATTAAATTATTGATGCCTTTTCATCTTTATTGGATTTTCTAATTGATGTGTGTTTTCAACATCAAGTAACTAGAGCTGGATATATGAGAGAGGCAAACTTGGTCATCAAGTATTAAGTCCAAAGTTTGGCATGAACTTTTTACCTGCTCAGAAAATAATTGAACACAGTCGACACTGAAAGGATGAGCCGCAATAAGAGGATGATCACTTTGTGGTTAGTTTACTTCAGTAGTTGAATATATACCACGGTTAGTTAAACAGCATACCTACTTTACGTAATATATATATACGCAACCACACATGCTTATGAAACACTGATCAAATTAATTAATTTCTGGTGGAAATATAATTTCATATTTGGTGCACAAGACCTGGGTCAAAACCCAGCACTTGCAAAGAAATTGTGTACAAATTTGTCTCCGTCATCACCAGCAAAGCAATTGTCAAATGTCCCAGTCTTTTTTCTGTTTAACAAATGCAAGTGACTTTTGTACATTCATGTACGCATCATTTCAATGCAAGTTACTGGAAATTGAGGATCAATAAGATAGTGTATATGCTATAGCTGACTATTAATATTTCAATGTTCCTATATCGATCACCAAGCTATTGGGAACTAACTCGGTCTTGACCTTAACAAAAATGACACATATCAGCTTCAAATCTCTTTAATTAAATTAGGGTTAACTTCTCGAATTGTTTACCTTTCATCATCTTTTTTGATGTTATTCACGTAGTCAAATTTTTCTATGTAGCTGCTGCGCGAGTTCACAAGAAACCTTGTATTATTGTGATCATTTCCTTTTCCTCAACAAAAACGTTGGAGGATAAAGTTGAACTTAGACAGATAAGCTCCGTCCTAGTAATCACTGATATTTCCTTCGATCTAGATCAGCAATAAGTCAATGTTTCTATCAATCTAAAGTCTACAACAAACATACAAACACACTGACACTGGTTTTAAATATCATGCTTTAATTAATTAGTGAATATGTTACATCAAGGTTTGGGTTTTATCGAGACTTATTCCACATCGAGGTAAGTCTTGAGTCTACGAAACCTGCTATATCCTGATCAAGTTGTAACCAATTGGATTTATACGGAGTGAAAAATACTGCATGATATCAAAGAATTTTTTTTTTTTTTTTTAGAGTGATATCAAAGCTTATTATACGTGTTGTAAAAGAGAAAACATGAAATTCTCCCTCTCTCTCTCTCTCTCTCTCTCTCTCTCTCTATATATATATATATTTTTTTTTTTTGTTGCTGCAAATTTGCACAAAAGTTCAATAATTCCCACTAGTAGTAGTGCAATTTTCTTTAGATCGATAGAATATGACTTAGACGTCTCGTAATTCTAAAAAAAAAAAAGTAATTCCATTGATAGAATTTGGTATGATACCTATAAAATTGTTGATATAGATGAGACTTAAAATGTAGTGATTTGACCCCATAAGTGATTAAGGAACGATCACCCTATAGCATGTTGCCATTAATAGCGGAACTCCACACTTTTCTATAGAATCTCCTAATTGTTCTACATTCCACATCAACTAGAAAGAGATTCTTTAACTTGAAAGAACTCAATTCAGAAGGTGGGTACCTATCCCAAAGTTTTCGCAACTCAATCATTATCCTGACTTACTGCAAAATGATACGCTATATTACGAATGATAATTGTGGTTCAGATCGATACATGTTACTCATGTAGTTCAATTGCAGCACACTAAATTTACTCATTTTTGTACTAGGTTACGATAAAAATTGAAGTCAAGTATGTCAAAATATAATCTACAAGATTAATATTAGACATTTTTAAATCACGAGGATGTGGAGTGTTCTCCCGCATTTGGAGGGTTAGGTCTTAAGTAAGAGCTCATAAGAATATGAGTCTCTTCACCTAGTGCAAATTCGATTTCGGTTAAATCCCTAGATCTTTTATCCCTATCAGACATGAACATGCATGTGAGAATGTGGAGTATTATTTCACATTGGAAAAGTGAACCTTGCATATGCGCTTATAATTCAGATTTGCTTTGAATTTGTTTCTCTCCACTACTCATCATGTTTCACTAGTTAGCCTCTAAGGCTAAGGTTTTGCTCAATTAATCTTGGCTCTTCAGATTCCAAGTTCCTTATTTTTGTTTTGATTGGTTCGCGGTTTCTTGTGAATTCGGTAGAGGTCGCGGGTTTATTTTTGATCCTTGTGAAATCCTTCGTGATCAGCAGCTACTAGATTTACTTTGGTTAATGTCTAGTAAAAGATTTTTGAGGCAGTGTCTGAGTCATCATCTACTTACATTATTATTATTAATTTTACTCAGATATGGAGGTGTCTCTTAAGAATTCCGCTGTGAGAAAATGCGGACCTGCAAGGCTTTAGAGATGCAGTGTTAACAGTTATCTACTTACAATTTTTTAAAGGTGTGCGTATTGAAATTTAAAACTTTTTTTTCACATTTTCTACTGAAATAAAGTCCACATATGGGGAAGATTTTTTGTTAATCGATTAAAACAAGTAGAAGTCCTGCTGTTGGACTTTGTCATTTGATGAGATCTCTTTGTATCAAAGCCAAACCATAGGCCGGAAAAATGACAGTTCTGGCTAGTGCCAGGTACATTATATTATTCTTAAGCTTGTAATTTCGGCGAAGTTTAAGCCTTAATAGTCGTTCTCGAGCTACTTAATTATCCTTTTTTTTTTTTTTTTTTTTGCGATTTTGGGACCAGAGAGCTGCTTAAATTACTGAATTTAAAATTACCCTTGCTCTTGGGATCTTGGCGCCAGCAATAGACGTCACACCACGCCCTTTCTCTTTCCCAAAAACCAGCCCCAATTTTACTTGAAATTACAGTAACTGCCACTACTTCAAATAAACTAACCGCGAGTCTCGTCTGAGTCGTCTCACCTTAGAACCTTTCAGTCTTTCACAGCTTTCAAATACCCATAAAGGGCGAAAGTGCCACATTTCCCCTTGGGTCACAAAAGTTGGATGGCACTTCTTTAAATAATCCAAGAGTCGAGGGGCAAGCTTGTAATCAAATCCTTTTATAAATCCAAATTTCAATAGGAGGGCCACTCAGGCAGTCACACACTCCGCAACACAGACAAAAAATGGTTGGACCCTCCAATCTAAAAACCCTCCCTCCTCTCCAAGTTTTCTCCACCTTACCACCACCACCATCGTCTTCTTCCTCAAGCTCCATGACGAAGCTCAAAACCCTAATCCGCACCGTCATCTTCTCCCACGTGTACCGCATAATTCGGGTTCTCAACAAAGCCAAATCCAAAACCATATCCTTTTTCATTCAAATCATTAAGGAAAGCCAGCCCATGCAACTGATTTACCCTACAAAGAAGAGCAAGAGCAAGAACAAGAACAAGATCTTCTTCGGCTCGTTCCGGCTGCACTATAACTGGTGCTCCTCCACGCACGTTCTTCCCGTGCCAGCCCGAGTCTACGAGGGTCTTACATCAACAAGCCATTTGTACTACGATTCGAATTGGAATTCCGTAATTTCAACCGAGGAGCAGTGCGGCGGTCATGATCAGGACACCGGCGAGTCACAGCTTTCGGGGTACCTCCAATGGCTCGAGGAAAACAAGGTGCATGAAAAATCCATGGCTGATGAGACAGATGAGAATGAGATTGATAAGCTGGCCGATTTGTTCATTGCGAGCTGTCATGAGAAGTTCATATTGGAGAAGCAGGAGTCGTACAGGAGATTCCAGGAAATGCTTGCCAGAAGCGCATGAGATCGGTAGTTGTTTAGTGTCTGTGTGGGATCAAATTTCTCTTTACCTTTCTCATTCTTCTATGAAAACATGTCTCGAGTGAGGAAAGTGTAGTGATTGGCTGGATTGAGTAATTTTTTTTTCTTTAATTATGTAGTTACTCCATTAGCTTGTGTCTTTTTGAAAATGGTGGGGTTTGGAGAAATATTGTACATGATGATGGAGGGTACTTTCTGGGATTTTGTGCAATTCTTCTATCTTCAAATGTTGGAATTGGTAGTTCTTCGCAATTTTGAATAGGTAGAATTGTGCTTTTAAAATTGTGTATTTCTGGTTTTACACGAGTTGCATGATCTACTTACTGATCACAAAAGAATGATGAAGGAAAATTCTATGAAGATAATATGATCTTCAGGAGTATGACATATTCCATACATTTTAACCATTATATATTCAGTAAAAAAAAGAAAGGGTAGATCTAATGATTAAAGATCCGGAGTTTGTCATACCTGAATTACCATAGAAGGTTCCAATATACTAAGCTAGATTTCAAGCTATGTAGGTAATAGTAGTTATATAAGGTTAATGATCAATTTTAATAAAGGGCAGCAGCATTATCTAATTTGCAGATTTTTCTGTGAAAAGTTCTTCTGCAGAAAGAAAAAGCAATTGACGTACATACTTCCAAGTTTCCTATAAGTCTTTTGAATTAATTTCCTTTTCACAGAACCTTATCTTGTTTTAAAATTTGGAGACAAGTTATCACAGATCTAGGAAGAAATTAATGGTGATTAGGTATATATGCCAGTCTTTTTGTCAAAGGCCTAGCAAGAAACCAAACATAAAATCTATATTAACCTTACCTACTTAAAATAATTTGACTGTCCCTTTTCCAGACATCTGATTTTTTGTTTTATTCCCAATGAACAAAAATTAAAACCTATTTTAAAAACTCGTGATTAATTTGGTGATCAGTTTCTAAAAATGATTGCATACGAAAAGAAAAAAAAAAGTGACTGGGTCAAGAAGCTTGTATACAGTATGTGTCAGTAGTCACCTCTCTCTCTCTCTCTCTCTCCTAGCGCGCCCCCACATCCCCCCCCCCCCCCCCCCCCCACCCCCCCCCTCCCTCCCTCCGCCTAATTACCTGTAGGCAGACATAAGCGCGCAGTTGTTGGATCCCAGCTTCATGTTTGTTTCGTTCATCTTTGATGTCAGTGTCAGTCTTTGTGTATATAATAAAGTTGCATATGATCAGCAAGCAAGATATTGAGAAACATATAGATGGAAGAGAAGTGATTCTAAAGGTATTATATATGCATCCCAAGGATGGGACAATATATCTATTAGGAATTGAAAATAGCAATTTGCATTACTAGCTATTTTAGGTTTATATATTATACACATCCACCTCTTAGTTCAAGGAAACTAGTTACCTAGGTAGGCCATCTAGTCTACGGTTTTCCTTCATTATGATTGATTTCTAATTGATTAGGTAAACAGCAATGACTTATTATGCTAATATTGCATGAATTATCGAGAGCTTTTTTTTTTTTTTTTTTCCCTGAAGATGCATGAAACTAACTCGTATTCGACATGAAAATATTATACATATCTCACAATTTGAGTAATTTTTTGTCAAAATAATCCTTCAAGGAGGACCTAAAAAGATAACTACTTCTGATCATCATTAGTTTACAAGCCAAAATGAAGAAGTCCTTACTTCTCTAAAAAAAAAGGATGTTATATTGTCATCTGATTAGCATTTGAGATAATTCAATAGGCTTCTATAAATAAAGAGATTGAGTAATCATAATCTTCTTACCTAATTCAAAGTATTGATTATTAACTAATTCAAGGAAATGTGAATGACAACCAGAAGGATTTGTGAGTTTCTCTTTCACAGCCAACTCATTCACTATTCTCTTTAGATTAATTTGCAACGTTTCATCAAAAACAGATAGCAAATTAAAATGCTACATTCAACGTGTCCCTGATCTTTGCTCGCATTGTGGCAATTAACGTTGGCATAACATTACAACTTGTAAGCTTCTATGAAATCATGCAAGCTCTGGTAAGATTGTGAATGAGATGAGTCAAGGTCAATCGCATAAGCTTCGTCGATGGAAGATAAAGTAAGTATTTGTTGCAAAGAATACTGAGCATGTGTATAAGGGAAATAATATGGTTGTTGCTCCTACGCCAAGTGTGAATATAGATGCCAGAGAGGGTTCTTCATTCGCACGAGAATCTTCTCCTCTTGCTGCAGCAGTGGCTGTTGATTTAGAATTGAACCGGGTTATGGATGTTGTTGAACAAACTCTAATTGTTGAGAAGGTTACTGTTCCAATTGCTAAAAAAACTACTAAACCATCTATTGTCGAGCAACCCATTGTTCCAATAGTACAGGAGGTATGACAGAATATCTCAAGCCCAGTTGCAAGTTCAGTTCCAAAAAACTCTTTAAGTAATGTTAATTTCAATATTTCCATTGGTAATAGCTTTGAGATTTTTACTCAAATGTAGCAAGGCACCAATAATATGGATTCTGCTTTGGTAGAATCTAGTGTTTATCAGACTAGGTTTTGTTGGGGTGTTTTGGAAAATGAAGAAATCATCATACATATGCTCAGGCCAAGATAAGTAATTTGTGTTCTTGGTTTGATGAGGGTGAAGAAACTTTGGAAGATGAGAGTTTTCTTAACTATGTCCCAAAGTCATAAATAAAAAATTGAAGATCAAAAGAGATTCACGATACCATTACCCTATCCGTAATCGGATGCACGTTGTGTCTTAATCTTTGATTCAATTGGCTATGCTTAATCTTGCTTACATTTTTGTTCCTTTTGGTTTTGTTGTTTCTATAAAAGGATCTTGGCTTCATGGCCCCCTGAGATGCTATTTATTTTATTTAATAAATTCCTTTCGATTGTCAAAAAAAAAAAAAAGCTACATTCAACAAGATATAAAAAATAACAAGCCCAAGAAGACAAGTTTAATTGGGCAAAACAAGGCAAACTGGCCTATATATGAGCTTCTTCTTCTATCCTGCTCCCAAGTCATCGTTAATCTTGGGAAACAAACAATGCTGATTAACCAATTAATGTAGTTTCAACTGCTAATCACATTTAGCTTTTACATGGAAGTGAGCCGATATGTCAGTACGTAACTTAATCAATACCTTTTAGATATATGATCATAATTGGTAACTTGATTACCATACTTTCTAGTTCTTAGCTTTGATATCATCATGAGTGTACGGATGAATTCTTATTTCTTGAGTGAACGAGTGCTGTAGGGTTGAATTGCACAAAGTTACGTGCTAGCTACTCAAATATTTCATCATTATAGGCGATCGATTGGTTGATCGATCGATCTCATGCAACCATCGACCACATGCACATGACGACAAGAGTGAATGACTTCATAATTAACTAATCAATAATTATCTACATGCATCTCAATTAATTCACAAATAATCATGTAAATCAATTGATCTTATATAGTAATGAGGCTGCAAATTGATAATTTAATATAGTCCAGTATCATATTAGTTTGGATCGATATGAACCATCCATGCACACTGCACAAGCATGTGAAGCCTGAAACCGCGCCTTCGAACATTCAAAAGAAGTTGATTTTTGGCTTCCAGTTCACTTCTTAACTGACACAAATGTATTCATCATTGGTAAGAGTGACGAGTTTCTTACTCATAAGAAATGAGACATTTGGAAGCTTGCTTTGCTTGCAATTAAAATAGCTAGACAGCTAGCAAGTTAAGCCTCGAGGAATATGTTGGAACTATTAAACAACGTTTCCCAATTCTAATCAAGTTCCTGGCTCTACGTCATTGCTATTAGACCATGCATCTTAAAAGAATGGGGATCCTAATATCGAAAAGACGTAACCGGTGGCTGGTGCTTTATATAACATGATATTAGAATCGGCTATTCATTTCAATCGTATCATTTTATTAGATTACATTTAACTAGCTCTTCAGGCTAGCCGGAGTTATCTCTCTTGCTCAAGATGTCGAACAGTAAAGGGCGATTTATTACTAACTTGTCTTTCTGAGATAAGATGTCACACAGGTATAGGTAATTAAGTTGACCGGACAATTAGATAAGCTACGAATCGCTAGTTTTGTCCCCTCTGAGAATCCATTAATAGAAATTAGAACATGAAAAAGACAAAGAACTTGGCGTTGATTAAAAATATCTCTTATGTGTGTATTCAATTTATAAATCTGCTGAGCAAATTGAATCTGTATAATATGTCAGCTGGGTTTGTGTTCACAGCACATGGATTGACTGAGTGTAACATTTAGCTAGGCTGGCTGCCTTGAAGAACTGCTTAATTCGCTGGAAACTAATTGGAATCTATCTAGCTACGTAACTATCATTAGGTTGCAACAAGACACCAAATAAGATACTCAACAGGGCTTGAAGCTCGTGGTGAATTTTGTTATGAAACCGATTAATATATATGATCATAATTAAGGGACTAATTCAACTAGTTCAGAAACTAATTAGTATATAATACACTAGTTGCGATGCATTACTAAGAAGTACGTAGTAGACGTAGACATGGCCAAAGACAGTAGTCAAGCTCGGATTGCCTAGTTTTGTTTTGTAGAGAGATTGCTTATTATTAAATTAAGACTCACTCTAAAAGATAGCTAGCAGCTAAGGGAATCAATATTGATGCTTCCTTTATGTGTGTGTGTGTGTATATATATATATATTCTCCTGTGTGTTTTTCTTATTCCAAAACCTCGCTGCTTGCTTTCACATTTGTGGGGAGAGAGAGAGAGAGAGGGGCGAAATCAACTTTAGCAGGACCATTTTGGTTCTTTTGGTCTCCTGCGTTCTTATATATGGACTTATTTTACATAAAAGTGAATCAATTCCTGGAACTTCCAAAGTGATATTATTCTCTTTTTATCTATATAGGATAAGATTAGTTACAACTTAGTACACACTCAAACTTACTTTAATGACGGAAAAGGGTACTGTTAAACACATCATAAAAAAGATTAGGGTTTTGTTACCAGACAGGGTTAAGGCCGGGGCCTAGGGTTAATGTAACTTAATAAACTGGTTATGTTATTTGATTGTGGGCAAAAAACTAAGATTAGGATTAAGTGATGAGCATTGAAAAGTTTACATCAGATGATTAGATGAAAGATGAGTTGGCTGTTGTTGTTTGTGCTTTCGATCATATATATTTGTCAGAGCTTCAATATAAAAACATATGGAAGCTCTCATTTCTGTTTGCCTGCTGCATATGTTTGCTTGTCTTCTAATTATATTATTTTGATTGTGGTCCAAGAAAGTGATCGAGGGTGAAATGTGTTTAGGTCGTGATTAGCTCTTATTTCTGTTTGCCTGCTGCATATGTTTGCTTGTCTTCTAATTATATTATTTTGATTGTGGTCCAAGAAATTGATCGAGGGTGAAATGTGTTTAGGTCGTGATTTGCGTGCCAAGTTTTAAGTTGCAAGAGCTTTAAAAAAAGGGTCGATCTGGTGGATATAAATGTCCTTCTGTACTTGAATTTATAAGTATACAGTATCTAGATTGTTTGGATTTTACATTTATATCTAAAATTACCGACAATATCATAATAAAATCAGTGAAGGATTCAGGAAACTTAAACAAAATAGATCCGGATAGTGTGAATGTGTAACAAAGTTCCTCACAAATTATTGGGTAGAAGATCTTGAACGTGAAATGTGATATCTGAATATGTTTAAAGTATAGTTAAGTCTCCCCTAGCTAGTTCTAATTTTGATAAAACACCCCAACAATATAAAATACTTCTGTTTTACAAACCTGTGTCAGTTTATTTCTAAAATAATTTTCCTATCAAAAAAGAAGTTATAGCTGATCGATGCTTGCATTAACGATGTTGCTTCTACCAATTTAATATGAATGAATAAATCTTGAAACCACATATCATGATTTTGGACAGATCTATTATACATGGTTATTTGATATACATCTCCTTTTCATCATTCAGCAATACTAAATATATTTTCTAGCCAAGAGGGCCAGATTCTTTCAAGAAGAAACTGTTGAGAATATATATATATACACATCCCACATGGGAAAAAAAGACCTTACCTATAAGTTTATAAGAATTTGGGTCAGTCAATCCACTGCCAATTGGTTTTGGATGTGTACCCCAGATTATTTTATCATGGTACTCACGTGTGCATGCCTCACAGCCACACGAGCTCCACGTACACGTGAAAATTCGCCACATGTGTAGGGGCGTGTTAAGAATATATAAATTCACATGGAAAAAAGTATGACTATCACTCCATCCATTGCCAATTGATTTTGAATGTGAATCTCATATTACTTTATCAGAAAGGTGGCTTCAAATTTGGTATCATCAATTTAATCTCATAAATAATAGCTCATTCTACATTTAGGTCTGGTACGTCAGAGCGTTGCTATACAAAGCATGCATTACGTTCGCAGCAGTACTTTGCACTTCTGAATCACTTGAAGCCCAAACCCTATAGCACAGTAAGTGCTTCTGCTGCATGCGGCAGAGTGAGAACGAGAACAGGATACGCCACAACCCCATGCAAGAGAGAGCCCCAGGCAGGAGCATCGATTTCCTATCAATTCACCACCACTCTGACTTTAGATGATGCGCTTAGGAGTACATGCATGTTATATTATACATCAACATTGAGTTTCAGTCCAGGAACGCGTCGACTAGTCCATCGTACTTTATGAGCAAAAGGACTTGATTAATTGCTGGGCAGTATGATACCAGCATACTATTCTTTGTCATCCTCCAAGACATGCACCACGTTTTTCTACCGTCAAATTTTAGCAAGATATTACATGCTATTTTTCCCTTATATAACAATAGGACATCTCAAACTCTCAAAGTATGACATACACAGGTACATAATAGAATATCCGACTAAAGATATGACAGATTAACCACGTCGTAATATGAATTTAATCGACATGCATATTGTTTTGTTAGATTTTCCATACATGAGTGGGATACCAGTTCATAGATATACAATAAATTAAAAGAGATCGAATAATACATGTCATGACAACTGTTGCAGCTATACCCACCTTTCCCACGTCTATGTGATCAAGAAAATCTGCTGAAAGTTCAATGACAGACACATTTCCCCAACCGGAATTAATTGCGGGACTCGATCTTGATTTCCTGACTTTCGTTCAACTAAAATTGCACAGCAAATTATATGCGTGAGATAATGAGAACATTGCTAGAAATTTCTAACACTTCCGTGAAGATGCGAGAGAAAGAATTAGATAATCAACCATTCTTAACGTCTCATCACAGCCGTTCAATTTCTTTCCATGAGATTGGACGGCTAAATCTCAGTTTCTCTTAGATTGGACAATTGGACAACACGGGTTATCACAAATTGATCTTTGTTTTTATCGACGCAACCGCGAAGCACAGACCAGAACTTCAAACTAAGAGCTAAAACCTGACATATGAGAACCCATAAGGCCATAAGCTGCTAAGGGTCATTAATCCAAACCCAACGTTCAGTCCTTACCTCAAAATGCTATTAGTTCTCCCAAATTTTGATTTTGTGACTTTGAATCCCCAAATTTGATTGAAAAAAAAAAACTCCGATTTTCATATAACGTAGATTGATGCTTAAAACTGTCATGATTCTCTGATGGATTGCGATGGGTTAGCTTGAATCCTCAATTGGCTTATAAAGCAACAACAAATTTCCACCTTTCCTCTGTAATTCGGCTTTCGAAGAAGCTTCAAATCTATGTGTGTGTGTGTGAGAGAGAGAGAGAGAGAGATGATCGGTGTTGGACTGTTGGCCATGTATTAGTTTTTTAAAACGAAGCTGAGCATCACCATCCAATCTCATGAAAAGAAATTGAACGGGTGTGATGAGACGTCCGCATGTTTTTCTATTTCACGGACGTCCTCTTCTCAACGTCCCTAGCTATGCATACTATTAGAAAATGATCTATAAATATTCTCAATCAACCGGAAATAAATCATATTTTAAACTAAATAATAACTTTTTTAGAATATAAAGACTTACATATTTATTTCAACTATGATATTAATATGCTATATGATAATGAAACAACATCTTTAGAATCACATGAAGATGAAAATGAATGAATATATTCAGTGATTTTAAAGAATATCATGTCGATATATTAATAATACTTATGTCAGAAATGACCATTACATATCATCCCTCTACCGACTATGAGTAGATAAAGAGTTTGTGATAAACCACAGCGATACATAGATTAGATCTGATTATTTCACGATACTCATGCTCACTTGTTCAAGAAAGTCTATAAACTATGTTACCAAGGACAAATAAATAGGCTAAGTACATAAAAACTTAAATAAGACCTGGCCATAGAAGGCTGCCCATTCCTCATGAGGCCCAAGATAGGGTTCAAAGACCTCATCCTAGCCCCAAAAGAAGTAAGCAAGGCCAAAAGGCCCAGCCAATCCTGGCGTCGCGTAGTCATGACCCAGCAGCCCCATGGCACAGACTGCACCGCCATCGGACGCTGCGAAGACCACCATATCTAAAAGCTTCAAGTGCAACCACAGGGCCAATTGCACCATTAGGACTTCCCAGCCCACGCCATGGAACGTTGAATCTGGTCGGAACCATATTAACGAAAAAGGTTGGATGAGGAATCTGATATGCCAAACCAGCAACTCCAGCGCCGATAGTTTCACCGCTGCCGCCGCCATACCCGTCTAGAGATAAGTACAGCCGTTCGTCACCAGAGCTACAGATCGCAGGCTTGCCTCTTCTTGCTTCACCGCTGGTAGCGCCCAAGCGGAGCCTCTCACCTGCACAACTTCTATCGAGCCCAAATCTTTGGTCGCCAGCGACGATTTTAAGTAGGCTCTATTTGGGTAAGAACATCTACCTTTCCTTGACGTCTCAGTCCAACACGACATAGATTGATCTGCATTCCCCAGCGAAACACATAGCATCAGGACTCCACAAGAAGATTAGGAATAGAGAACGAGGTCATGGTAAGTGCAAAGCCTAGCCTTGGCCTTGGCCTCTTAGAGGAGATAGCAGCAGTAACGCTCAATGAGTCCGCTGAAAAGGAGATCAGAATAGACGTCCATCTGTGATGGAGGAGAGGCCAAGGGCGACTGGAGCGCAACCCTAACAGAGCCATTGTAGAAAAAAAAAAAAATATATATATATATATATATTAAGTGATGAAGAAACATATACCGGAAAGAATACTTCTGAATCTCAAAAGAAAAGAAAAGCTAAAGAATCTCTTCCTTAATTTACTAACCAAGAACAAAGTGATGAAGAAACAAATACCAAAGAAAATACTTCTGAATCTCAAAACAAAAGAAAAGCTAAAGATTTTTTTCCTGAGTTTACTAACCAAGAAGCTTTTGAAGAATAATTGAGAAACACTCAAGATGAAACATATGATGATTTTATTAAAACAACAAATTGTGTTTCATCCTCAATAAAGAATGAATCTATGGATCAACCAAGTCCAAATTATATCAGAAGAAATGATACGAATAAACAAATTGTGGCCCAAAATGGGTCATATCTTGATCTATCTCATATACCTTTTAAAGATCAAGAAATAACAATAGAAGATCGGGCACAATCCATGTCCATTCTAATAACTAATTATAAAATATATGGACAAAAGAAAGTTTTTAGATTATATAGCAGCAACACTGCAATGAGACATTTTGCAGTGGTTAAAACAATGGGAAGATCTCCAGAAGAAAAGTTACAGAAATTAAATTTATTAACCAACATTAAAGATTTTGACTCAATACTACATGACTTTACACAAATAATAAAAGAACATTTGTATGAGGCAACGGATGAAAAAATCATTCATGAAGATGCTGACTATATATTGTCAAAGATGGAATTTTGCAATATATGTCAGTTTGAAAAATATACTCAAATGTATAAAAAGTACTATTTTAAAGTAAGACCAGAATCAAGCATATATTGGTTAACACAATTTTTTCATAAACTCCCAAACCCCCGGGATGAATTGGCATTTAGAAATTATCCTGACTTTGTAAACATGATAAATAAAAATGATAATTTAGGTTTCAAAATAAACTTTGTTTAGAGACTTATCACTGATAAATGTGTGGAAGTTAGAGCTAAAAAGCAGGTAAAAAGCCAAATTAGCGACAATGCAAGAGGCAGAAAATGTTACGATACAATACTTAGAGAAAATTGGAAAATTGGTTGTAATCCTCAACCAAGATCTTCTAAAAAGAGACGATATAAATGGAAACCATTTAAAAAGAAGAAATTTTCAAAAAAGAAAAAGTATATCAGAAAGAAAAAACATATGAGAAAAAACTCTAACCATAAAAATGCAGATGTTACATTTGTAATAAAGAAGGGCATTATGCTCCAAAATGTCCTAGAAAAGGAAAGAATACCAAAAAGATGGTAGAAATGGTTGAAGAAAACAACCTAGAAATATTGTTAGGAGAAAAAATCTCTGGCAATAAAGACATTCTTTATGAGCTCGAAACAAAATGTGATAGCTTAGAAGAAGAATAATTCATCTTTATGCTAAGAGAGCATATTGAAGAAATCCTGAAGAAGAACTTCAGAATATAAAATTAAAAGATGTCATTGGAGAAGAAATAAGCTTTTCTAATGAATAGTTACAAAATTTAGAAAAAGCTAAATACTCTATAAATAAAGAAGCTATTTATAAAAATTTTAGATTTCAAATATTTTCTCATAAAATAATTAAGCAATTCAGTGGAAACAATGAAAATCCCGTTGTTTGATAAAAAGATAATAGAAAGACGGAGGAAAAAACATTCAGATATAAGATATGTTCATA
The DNA here is from genome assembly GCA_025331145.1 of Rosa persica. Lineage (NCBI taxonomy): Eukaryota > Viridiplantae > Streptophyta > Magnoliopsida > Rosales > Rosaceae > Rosa > Rosa persica. The sequence goes on along the minus strand of WFKR01000003.1, from coordinate 20,656,271 downwards.
TTGGTCTAATCCAAATCACTATAACTGTATTGTTTAGGCAAGGTTTGGATACACCAATACTTGCTGTAGTCTTTGATAAAAGACTGAATAATCCATTTCAGTCAATGATTGGAGGAATTCAATCTAATCTAGTAAATGGAATAGTGGTTTAACATCAAACCAAATTACTTCCTATCTATAACAGATAAAAATATTGAAAATTCGATAAAAATAAAAATTCAACTTAAAAATTTAAGTATGAATCATAACTCTCAGGATTTAGCAACCCAATGGAGGACAATTCATGAGCTAATTAACTAGGCTCCCTCAAACACCTTTAAAAGAACTAGATAAAAATATAGTCGAATTGTTTGAACCAAGACCATTCGACACTGAAATACAACCAACACTATTATATTGGAAAAACTTAGAGGTACCAAAACAACGGTTATTTAATAACTTTGTAGGAGATAGTCCTAATAGAAAGAAACCAGCTACTATAGAATTTCAACCATCTAGGAGAAACTTTACTTTAGAGACAAAAGTGCTCAAAGTCAAAAGTGGGAACTAGAATTTCCACAAAAGTTAGGTTTACAAGAAACTAAACCAATAGTTACTAACAAAACTATCTCTGAAGAGTTATGCTCCAACTCTCCAAGCAAGACTATATTGAAATTTATCTGAGCATCTGAAATGGGGAGAAAGGTGCTTCCTATACAAATCTACAGGTACGCTTGATTCTCAATAAGATAATGGAGCTACAAAAAGAACAGGCCCATCTTGTTACCCAAGAAGGGAGCATCCTACCCTGTGCTTCGGCTTTTCTTCCTTTGTGGAGTCAAGAGCCTACAACAGGGATAGGATCCGGATCTTGTGTTTCCTCTTTTTTCTTGTTGACTTCTTTTCTCTTTACTATGTGACTCTTCCTACTGCTTCCTGCAAATTGTTTGTTGACTCCTCTTAAATCTTCACCTACTCCCTTGAGTTAAGGCACTAACCCTTTGTGGTTCACTTTTTAGGAGTTGTTATCTCTTCTGTTTTTTTCTTATTACGTGCTCTTTTACCATGGTTTCCTCTTCCCACACTCATGATAAGGTCCCATTTGAGGACGATGGCATCATTGAAGTTATGTCAGTAAGCTTTGAATCAAGTGCTGACTTCCTGGATCTGGAATGTGGCATTAACCTGCTGGGTATTTTAATTGCTGATGAAGAACCTGGCCTTGGAGGGGTGAAAGCCACTCTTATGGGAATCTGGAAATCACTTGGTCAGATCCGTATCATCCGGGTTAAAAGAACACATACTGTCTCACTGTTGGATCTGAAAAGTTTGTCTAAAAAGCTCCTGGAGGACAGCCCTTGGTGTGTTAAAGGGCTTTGCTTTTCGATTCTTCATTGGCCTCGTTACCAGTCCATTGATGATATTGATACCCATCGTGCCACTTACTGGATCCAAGCTCATGGGGTTCCACTGGATCAAATCTCTGTTGGCAACGGAAGGAAGCTAGGCAAACTGCTTGGCTCAGTTTTGGAAGTGGAGGATCCATTAACTGTAGGTAACAGGGGGTATTTGCGTATGAGGATTAACTTTGATGCTCGAAAGCCTCTAGCAACTTTTGGCAACCTTCCAAGGCAACACCTACCACCTTCCAGAATCAGATTGCAATACGAAAATTTGAGAAATTTTTGTTTCAACTGTGGACGGCTTGGACACATGGTGACTTCCTGTAAGCAAACAAAGAACCCATTGTTAGTCCAATGGGAGTGGTCTATGATAAATCATTAGTGGCTGAACCCCCCCTAGAAACCTGCCTACACTCAATCTTCCTTCCCTCTGGAGTTTCCCTACGCTCTGACTTCCAGTATCTTCAGACAGAAAATTTTTCCAACTGGCTCACAGAGTAATTTGAATTCTATACAACTACTGAAAGTGACGGCTCCAGAGCAACTCTCTGCCCAATCCTCTGCCCAATACCTAACTACGACCACTCTACTGGCCCTTCACATGGTAATGCTACAACCCATGTGACCTCTATCAGGATACAGAGACCTAGAATCACAAAGGATCTGCTACGTCAGAGTCCTGACGCCCATGGGTTCCTATTCAGAAGTGGAAGTGTTACTAAGGCTTTCAACGGGCTCTGCTTGAGGGATGGTATATGGGCTGATCTTGAATGTATCACCCTTTGGGCTTTCCCTTCAAAAGAAGCCTATTACAATGATAACCCTCACTTTCCCGTTCCCTTGAGTATTGACTCCTTAGATGGGCCAATGACTGCTATGTCCAACTCAGCTAAGTTAGTGGAACTACCACTAGACCAAATGGGGTCTCAGCTTGTCTCTCCACCAGAAGAACAATCTGTCCAGGTTACAAAGAAGAGACAAAGGAGGAAATCAGTTACTGATCAAACGATAAAGAATGTTACAAAGAAGGCAAAAATCCCAAAGAGCCCTGGCCTTAGATTGTCTACTACGGGTGGCAGAGGGCGAGGTAGAGGTCGGGGTAGAGGAGGTTGTGGAAGGGGGAAGGCATTGAAGCAATTGGTGACACATGATGGTCTTTTGCCAAATTCTTTCACAGAGGATGGATCTCCTAGGAAAGCAATGGATCAATCAGAACCATTTAGTACTAAAGGTATGAAGGATTTAACCCACCTCCAAGATTGTGGTGGCTGACCTAATACGGCTGTAAGGGGTCAATGATTGGGCTAGCCTGGAACTGTCAAGGCTTGGGAAGCCTTTGACAGTACAAACACTACGGGAGAACACCCACTCCCATCGTCCAGATTTTATCTTTTTACCGGAAACTCACCAAAGTTACTCTTATGTGGATAGTATTAGAAATCAGTTGGGATACATGAAGGTTATAATGTGGAACCCATCAGGACAGCAGGAGGCCTAAGTATATGGTGGAGAGATGACTACATTGTAAATGTTGTTGACTCCTCTAAGTTTTTCATCGACACAGTGGTTACTTTTCCTTGCTCAAATTCCTTGGTCAGATTGACGTGGTTGTATGGGCCCCCTTATGCTATGGATAAAGCAGCCTTCTGGGACTCGTGGAATAATAGGGGAAGAAGGGATAACATCCCTTGGCTGGTTATGGGAGATCTAAATAAGCTTTTGTGGCAGTATGAGATGGAGGGAGGAGTCCCATGGAGCCCAAATAGGAGTCTTTTTAAGGGATTTTATGAACTCTAATTCCATTCTACATGTCAATATCGACAACAATGAAATTTATAGTAAGAGGAAAATCAGTCCACTTTAGAAATCGTGAGGGTTCAAGTCCCTCTATCCCCAAAAAGACCTGGTTGCCTCCCTAATTATTTATCTTCTCATTTTATTTTTTTAGTAACTCAAAATTGGTTATGGTTCGCAGTGATTCTCACTCTACTATATTCATAAACCGATCTGAGCGAAATTTTTTTTTCTTATCACATCATAAGCCTTGTGTGTGATATAACCCGATAGTTCCTGCCTCACTCATCTTACTAGGATTGGGTCAGATCATAACCTAATCCTATTAAAAACAAACCCATCTCTCGGGAGAGTCAAGGCCAGCTTCAAATTCGAAGCATCATGGGCTGATGAAGCTAAGGTTGCCCCCTTAGTTGAAGATTGATGGGTGTCGAATTCTAATTTTCAGAGCGTAAAAAAGTGGACCACTAACCTAGACAGATGCAGATTGAGGCTAAAGGGTTGGAGTAAGCAAAAGTTTCCTGTCAGTAACAAAATGGAAATACAAAGCTGCTTAGAAGAGCTAGAGGATCTGTAGAATAACGCCCCTTTTAACAATTCTGTTAAGCAGTTGGAGATCTCCACAAAGTTGGGCTCTTTGTGCCTAAAGGAGGAGAAGTACTAGCATCAGAGATCCAAGGTGAAATGGTTAAATTCGGGGGACTCAAACACTAGATTTTTGCATCTCTATACCCTTCACCATCGACAGAGGAAAATAATTTTAAAGATTCAAAATGATGGTGATGTTCGGGTTGCGGGAGAGAATTTTATCCGCAAGGAATTTGAATGTCAGTTTAAGAAAATTTACACAACCTCTGGATCCCAGTCATGGGGCCAGTCCCTAAGTGGGGTATCTAAAGTGGTAAATGACGATATGCATGGTGATCTTCTGGCTCTTATTTCTCTGAAAGAAGTAAAAGAAGCAGCTAACCAGTTTTGGACTATCAAGGCCCCGGGACCAAATGGGTTCCCGGGTATTTTCTATCAAAAATAATGGAGAATCGTTAAACATGTGTGGGAAACTTCAAAGGACTTTGGAGCTGGGAGTGTGAGGTTGAAGGATCTTAATAAAACTCAAATTATTCTTATTCGTAAACTCCCTAACCCGGAAAGAACCTTACATTTTCGACCTATCAGCCTTTGTAACAACTCTTACAAGATACTTTCTAAGCTTCTGACTAATAGGCTCAAGGTCTTTCTTCCCCAGCTGGTCTCTCCTAACCAGAATGCCTTCGTGCCTGAGAGACAAATTCAGCATAATATACTCCTAGCTCACGGATCCTACCATTATCTCAAGTTAAAGAGAGAAGGGGGCAATCATGAGTTAGGACTAAAGCTAGACATGAATAAAGCATATGATAGAGTAGAGTGGGATTTCCTTGAGGTTGTTCTACTTCACTTCGGGTTTGCAAGAAGATGAGTGAACCTAATTATGGCTTGTGTATCCACTGTGTCTTTCTCCATCGTTCTGAATGGCAATCCTGGGAGGTTTTTCTCTCCAAGTAGAGAATTAAGACAAGGGGACCCCCTATCCCCGTACCTATTCTTATTAGTAAGCGAGGTTCTGTCTCTTCGTATGAGAAAGGCTGTAAACGAAGGATCTCTTTTGGGAATTAAATTGAGCAGGGTTTGCCCAACCCTATGTCATTTATTCTTCGCAGATGATGCTTTATTCTTCTTGAAAGCTATGCTTGTTAATTGTTGGCAATTGGTCTTGATTCTAAGGGAGTATTGTACTGCATTTGGCCAACAAATTAATAATGAAAAGTCAAGTGTTTATTTCTCTCCTAATACTCCTACACAAATGTCTAGGCTTATGTGTGAGTTGATGGGTTTTGTGGAGGTATTGAATCTAGGGAACTATCTAGGCCTCCCCACGGTGTGAGGCAAATCAAAGAAAGAGGCTTTGAGTTATGTGGTTGAGAGGGTCAGTAGAAAGATTGATGGCTGGAAGCAAAGTACACTCTCACTGGCTGGGAAGGAAGTACTCATAAAGTCAATTGCCACGACAGTCCCTGCTTACCCGATGGCTTGCTTTAAGTTCCCGAAAAGTATCTGTAATGAAATCGACTCCTTACTAGGCAAGTTCTGGTGGAGCTGGAGCTCTAATGGCAGAAGATGCACTGGAAGAGCTGGGATTTCTTGGGTCTACCTAAATCGGAGGGAGGCATGGGTTTTAGGGACCTATACCATTTCAATTTGGCTCTTTTAGCGAAGCAGTGCTGGAGACTAGTATAAGAGCCTAACTCTCTATGGGCGTAAGTGCTAAAAGCCAAGTACTTTCCTAATTGTACTTTCTTTGAAGCGGTTAAGGGATACCGGGCTTCTTGGAACTGGTCTAGTCTGTTAGAGGCAAGGGACTTACTGCTACAAGACTGCCGCTGGCAAGTCATCAATGGCTATTCTATTAATATATGGCAAGATAAGTGGCTTCCACCACTAGGTAATGGTTTACTGAGGAGAAACAGAGTCCAACTTGGCACTACTTTTGGTTTGGTGAGCTCCCTTATTCATAGTGACACCCATCAATGGGTTTTAGATAGTATAATTCATCTTGTCCAGCCAAGTGAAGTAAATAGGATTTTATCGATTCCTATTGGTGATGGGGTGGGTTGTGATCGCTTAATCTGGCCCTGGACGAAGAATGGAATTTATACTGTGAGGACTGGGTATCATGCTCAACACCACAGAATTACGGCCACTTATAGTCCCTTTAGTGGCTCTTCTCATAGAATTGATAAGAGTGTATCGAAGTTTCTATGGAAAATGAGTACTCTACCAAAGATTAGAATTTTTCTTTGGAGAGTTTTGAATGTGGCGCCCTTACTATGCTCTATCTTTTTAGAAGGAAAGTAGTCAACAACCCTTTATGTCCTATTTGTGGGGAAGCTAATCAAGACTTTGAACACCTATTGCTACTTTGTCCTTGGGTGGACCCAGTATGGTTTGGCTCGCTTATTGGACTAAAGATTAACAAGCAAACAGTGACTAATTTTGATAATTGGCTTCATCAGATATCAACAACCCCTTCCAGCAAAGAAGAGAAAAAGCGAGTACTAACCTTGATTAGCTTCCTTTGTTAGAGCATGTGGAAGGAGAGATGTGCTTTTGTCTACCAACACCGCCCAGCTTCCCCAAGCAGAACAATTGAAAGAGCTGTCAAACAGGCCTTTGAATTCGAGGATGCCACAAAACCGCAGGTATAAGAGCTCTCCCCAATTGCGGATAATGATATTGTTGACTGCTCCTGTCGGACTTGGGAGGCCCCTCGTCAAGGGTATGTGAAGATAAACTGTGATGCCACTTGGACTCCTCCTTTTTCTGATGGTCTGGGGGTAGTTGTTAGAAGTCATACTGGGGATCTGATTGGGGGAGTTTCTTCCAGATCTATCTGCGGCTCTGCTGCGATTACTGAAGCGGAAGCAGTACAATGTGGAGTCAATCTAGCTATCTCTCTGAATTTGAAAAATATCTGAATTGAATCGGATTCAATTGGGGTTATTTTTGATCTAAAAGCTAGAAGAAATTGTAGAAGCTAGAGGACTTACCCGATCATTGAGCAAATCAGAAATCGTTGCTCTTGGTTTGATGACTCTTCCTGGGATTGGATTCCCCGTGAAGCGAATTGCAGTGCGAATTTGGCGGCCTCGCTTACCAACCAGATCGTGGGTCTTTTGCGATGGGCTGAACAGCCACCATCGTCTCTGATTCATGTTTTGAGGAATGATGGCTTACTATGCACATAAGGTGGGGATCTGACCATGGCGTTTTACACAACAGTTTGGTTGTATTTCCAGTCTCTATTTCCCGCTGGATCTAGATGGATTATATGATTGTCTTTTTTAGTTGTATTTTGCTTTAGCTTCGGCTGGGAACTCGAGGCTCTGTTCCTCTTTAATGAAAGTATTTCATTCTTTTAAAAAAAAAAAAACCAATAGTTATAAACAGTGATAGTGATCTAAAGAAAGAAAAAGGGAAAAATAAAGAAGAAGAAAAAGAAGCAATTGCACTAAAACAAGTGCAAAGCTCGATCATGCCGGGAACAAGTTATGAAAAAAGAAAAAGAAAGAAATGAAAATAAATAAAGAAATAATAAATTTTTTTTTTGAAATGTATTACATTCCAACTGGAAATGAAGATATTCTTTTTGAACCTAGCCATGGAAAAAAGATATATACATATGTTTTAGGAGAATTTAAATTTACAGGCTATAAACCATATAGTCTTTGTTTCACTAATAGATATAGGAGCAACAATCTGTGCATGCAGATCTAATGCTCTACCACCTGAAAAAATGACATTAATGAAACACCACATTAACGTCGCAGGTATAAAAGAAAAAGATATAAAAATTGAGCATAAAGCTAAAAAAGTAGCAATATAGTTAAATGATGTTAAATACATAATACCAATAGTTTTTTTTTTTCGGAAATGAATGGAGATGTGATATTAGACAATAACTTTACTTTTACCTACTATCCTATTTTTATAGACACATGGTACATAGCCCTTAATGTCAAGAACATTAATGATAGAATTCACAAAATTTCATTCCTACCACAACATAAATATAAATGTCACAAAAGTTTCGTGCCAAGCCAGCTTGGTGACCAAGAAGAAATAACAAAATTGACCAAAACAGACCCTACAAAACCAACCAAACCTGACAAACCTGGTGAGACAAAGCTTCAAGTACTCAGCAAAAAACACTGGGTATATAAAGCCTTAGAAGAAAATTTTAGTGAGGATCCATTAAAGCTTTGGACAAAAAGTCTAAGATACTATGCTCTTAAACTTAGAAATTCTGAGTAATAATAAGGGTCAAATCAATGATCTATACTAGACAGAATATCAATGAATTTGATATTCAAATAAAAGAGTTAAAAGAAAAACATCTCATAGAAGAAACTATGAGTCCACACTCTAGTCCTGCGTTTATGGTAAGAAACCATGCAGAAATTAAAAGAGAAAAAGCGCGTATGGTAATCAACTATAAGCGTTTAAATGAACAATTAGAATTCGATGGATACTTCATCCCTCGAAAAGACGTCTTAATCAATCAAAATAAAGGTGCTAAAACCTTTGGTAAATTTGATTGTAAATCAGGATTTTGACAACTAAAACTAACAAAGGAGTCAAAACCATTGACAACCTTTAGTACTCCATGTGGACACTACCACTGGAATGTATGCATTTTGGGATAAATCTAACCCCTCAGGTATTTCAAAGATGGATGGACAATATTTTTAAAGACCTTAAAGATTCATGTGTTGTCTATATAGGTGATATTTTAATTTTCTCTAAAAACATAGAAGATCATAAGAAACATCTTCAAATTCTCTGTAGTAAATTCCACGAACATGGGATTATACTATCATCCAAGAAAATTGACATAGAGCAAGAATCTATAGATTTTCTTGGAATAACTCTAAACCATTCGGGAATAAAGCTCCAAGAACACAGTCTCTAAATTAAGAGACTTTCCTGAAGAATTAACTGATAAAAAACAGTTACAGAGTCTATTAAGAATTTTGAACTATGGAAGAAGTTTTATTAAAAGTTCATCTCAAAAAGAGATCCATTTAATAGAAAAATTAAAGAAAAATAAAGAATTCTTTTGGACAGAAAAGGACAAAAGAATATTACAACAAATTAAACAGGATTTAAATCAAATCCCTCAAGTTTATTTCCCAAAATCAGGAGATAAACTAATCTTAGAAACAGATGCTTCAGATAACTGTTGGGGATGTGTGTTAAAAGAAATCCCTGCAGAAAAATGGGGAGAAAAGAATCCTCCCATATTTGAAAATAAAATAAGGATTAGGAAATAACCTATTCCCAAGAAACTACAAAAAGAAGAATTAACAGGCATATATAATTCCGAAAAATTTAAACCAAATGAGATTAAATACATAATCTTTAAAAAGAAGCCCTTAGCAATAAAACTTGCTTTAAAAAGATTTCTTATTTACTTAGCTCTTGAGAATTTTATTATCAGAATTGATAATCAAGCAGTTCATGATTTTCTTATTAATAAAAGAAATATTTTAGAAAGAAAAAGATTAAAATGGTATAATCATATTGCAATATATACTTTTGAGGTAGAACATTTCAAGAGTTTTAATAATTTTCTTGCTGATTATTTGAGCAGGTATGGATAAAAGCAAGGAGATATAGATCCAACTGACAAAGGATGGATAACTATTGCTAAAAAGGCACCATCTCAAAGTTCTTCTAGTTCTTCTTTGCAAAGGCCAACCCTGCCTCAGCAAATGTCAATTCAGCCTTATTTTCAGAATAATGCTAAATAATGCTAAATCAGCTTATGTCTGTTATGTTGTATTTGAAAGATTCCAAACAGGTATCTTTCACAGTTTGGTAGAATGTTGTGCTTTGATAAACAGATATCACGGAGCATTCTGGAAAGGTCTTACTAATGTTGATATTGCTGCATTGGAATATCAAAAGTATGTTGCAGCAAAAGTAAGATGTCAAGTACAAAAAACACAAGACATCTCAATCAGAGGTGAAGGATTTTTACAATCCAGACCTTTCTGGAGAAATTTATAATTTAGTAAATGGAGTATGGAAAGCACATATTTCAAGAATCAAAAAGGATTTTAGAGTGCAGCTAACCTAGCTGTCAACTCAAGTCTCAGATTTAGTAGTACAACTAGATGCTGAGAAAGTTAAAAAAAATTACAAATTTAAACACGTCAGTCTTCAAGTGTTAAAACAAATAAATTGAAGCGAGAATTTTACATTAGAGAAGATAACCAGTTTTCTCAAGTTATCAGAACTGTTGGATGATATCATAGATCCAACATTTGAACAAATTAAAAAGATCTGCCTTTTTGAAAAAACAAAAAGTCATATTCCTAGACATATTTTCTCTTGTATTTATAGCAAAATTCATAATCATGAGCAGATAATTCAAGATCTGTTTATGGAATATTCAAAATAACTAAATATTAAAGATTTTGGCTTTCCAAAGCTCAGTTTCATCATAAACCATGATGACTGGAAACTCGCAACCATTGAATGGGGAATAGTTAACCAAATTATTTTTCGAATTTTGATTTTGATGAAATAAAACAATTTTCTCAGTTTATCAAAACAATAGTGTATCATGTAGCAAAAAGCTACATGCTCTCCAAATATTTAACCTTCATCATTATAAATACTATTGGATGGAGAGAAAGAGAGAAGTTCTTCCAACCATACCAAATATGATTCTTGACAGAAACAGAGAATCATTAAGTTAATCAAGTTATGGTCCCCAATGAAGAAGTTAATAGGATAATCAACACCCTGAGTTTAGAGTAATACACAATTAGGTTTGGAGCTCAACTAAAACAAGTCGCAGAAGAAGTCAGACAAAGTAATCTAATTAAGCTGACTGATGGAAGAAGAATTTTTGCCACACATATGGCAAGCAGTTATTAGCCGACTCTTGAACAACAAAAGGAGACAGAAGACCTATTGGCTATCATGGCCGTAGATGTCACACAAGTAGACATTCCAGTCATGATGGCACATGAGATTGAAGAATTTGCATATCTGTAGTGCCCGGAAGAAGCCAATTCCAGCTCAAATCAGAGTTTGGGGTTAGAAGACGTAGGCCACACAGCACCACCGGAAGAAACAACAATAATAGTAAAAGTCTATAGTCGCTTCGAACTCGGTAGAGGAGTTGGTTGTGCTATAATGCATGTAGTGAAAGATAACATGTAGTGTCATAGCTTACATGCAGAGAAGTATAGCGTCAGACAAAGCTTCTCCATTGGGGCATACCTTGTTTCACAATCTATCAATGTTCTGCTAAGGTAGAAAATATCATGCTCTACCCCTTCTTCATCGTCTTATGCTAATAGACTGCCAATGTAGGCTTTTTCATCGGAGACATAAAGCTTGAGTGGGAATCCTGGTCTCGGGGGGACGTGGACCGGAGGGCTCACGAGGTAGGCCTTGATCCTGTCAAAAGTCTCTTGATGTTTGGGCTCCCAGACAAACTCATTATGTCCTTACAGCTTCAACAATGGGGACAAAGGCTGAATTTTCCTGGCGGAGTTGGAGATAAACTGCCGTATGAAATTGATCATGCCCAATAGCCTTTGAAACTCCTTCTTCGTTAGGGGGGGATGCGTTGATGACTGCATTAGCCTTGTCTTCCAGTATTTTGATGCCTCTTTGATGGACAATAAAGCCTAGAAAGCCACTAGCTTGAACGCCCAACACGCACTTTGCAGGGTTCATTTTAATTTGTGAAGGCACATACGTTTGAATACCTTTTTTAGTTCTGTAATGTGGTCTCCCTGCTTCTTCGACTTAACAACCACATCATCAATGTAAACCTCTAGAATCTTCTCAAGAATGTCATGGAAGATTAGGTTCATTGATCATTGGTATGTGGCCCTGCATTCTTTAAACCACAAGGCAAACCACATACTCAAAAACTCCTACAAAGCTAGGACAATGTAAAGAAATCTTGTGCCTGTCCTCTTCTGCCACTGGGATTTGGTGATAGCCTGCTGTCCCATCCATGAAGGACAGAAGCTCATGAGCCGTTACCACGTCTACTATCATAACTGTTACCGACATGGGGTAGACATCTTTAGGAGTAGCAGTATTGAGATCTATGTAGTCCACGCAGACTCACATCTTACCATTCTTCTTGTGAACAGGCACTATGTTGGATAGCAACTAGTTGTATTTGGCCATCCTAATGATCCCCGACTTGTGCATCTTCTTGACTTCTTCTTAATTTAACCAAAACCTGGGGTTCAGAATTCATTAGTCGGGGTTCATGCTTCACAAGTCTCTTGTCTGGCAAGGTTGGCAGCTTGTGGCATACCAAGTCAGGTGACAGACCTGGCATGTCTTCGTATTTCTCGGCAAAGTAATATCTATATTCCTGCAATAAGTCAATGAGCATCTTTTTCTCGCTTAGCTCTAAATCTGCGTTGATAGCCACTTCTATTGGCTCAACATCAGTTCCTAATTATACCTTTTCTATAAGATCTCTGACCTTGGGTGGAGTGTCATCCAATGCAGCCGGGGCTAATTGAATTGGCTCTTCCTCCTCCTCATGATTAGAGAACTCTTCATTGTTGCATTCCAGTGTGGCCACTCGATCATACATCTCTTTTTCTACCAAGTATGAAGATAACCTGTCATACAAGGAGTGAAAGCCTCTAACTCTTCCTCTAGCCTTTGATTGAGGCACCGTGTGGCCACACCTTTCCAAGCCTTCCTTAGCAAGCGTGATCCCCCACTGTGCCAATTCAGAGGCCGTCACCCCTATGGGGTGGCCCTTGTTGTCGATGCCATTGACTTGCAATGGAGTGATTAGCTCTAAGTAATACCTGGTATCTACGTATTTCACGGAGACAGGAAAAGGTCTAGGATCAGCTTTGATCACCTCTGCCTTATCAGTAACCTGTTCCACATGATCAGCTCCTGGTGAAGGGTAGAAGGAACATAATAGCTCCAATGAATCCAATCTCTGCCCAGAATAGCGCTGTAAGCAGCATAGCAGTCTGTTACGAAGATAGCATAAACATCCTCCACTAGGCCCACTTTAATTCGCAGAAAAATTAAACCTAAAGTCTTGGTCACCGTTCCTGCAGAGTTCTTAAGGGTAAGGGATGTGGACTAGATTTAATTTCTCCTTCTTGAATCCCAACAAATGCATGGTTGTTGTGGTAATAGCATTGACAGCTACACCTGTGTCTACCATGATTTTGCTGACCTTGACGCCATTAACGTCAGCCGTGATGTACAAAGGCCTCATGTGTTGTACCATGGCCGACATGGGCCTAGTGAAGCTTATGCAGAAGCCTCTACTGTTGGCGTCCTCAGTCTCCAGAAAAACTGCTTCTTCCACTGGTATCACAGCTGCTGAAGTGATCGCAAGCTCTTGTTCGCCAGCATCCTATGTTTCTACTGCTTGGCATTCTTGAGCAGCAATTGACAGAGCATACTTTGCTGGTAGTAGGTACATCATGTTACATGTGGTGTCCACCACTTTTTCCTGCATATCATCGTCGAGGTCCACGCTTAGGTTCATCTGCTGGAATGTTAAGATCAGTTTCTTCATTGAACTTCTCGGCGACATAATCAACCAACGACTCCTCTTCCATTGGATTTGCTATCCAGTCTTACTCCAGAACCACAGGGGCAGGCACCTGTTGCGGTGGGTCCGGCCTCTGCTCCGCTGCCGGAGTGTCTTCTGAAGCACTAACTATTATACTCTGGACCTTATTGGGCAGCCACTACAAGCTCTCGGTAGTATTTCCCTTGCCCCCCAGTCTTTTGAAATCTGAAAGCTTGGCATCTGGTTCATCGCAAAACAACCTGCGCCTGACGCTGGGTCTTCTCGTTGATGAGCTTGCATTCTTTGCAGGTGGAGGTGTCCTCTCTTTAGTGATCCTACAAAAGACACTGGGTTTGGGTACCTTAGGTTCTGACTTAGGGTGCTTATGGAAAGTTCGAGGAGCAACCAAGGGCTTGGTAGCTAGCGCCTCAATCTGTATCTGATATTGTTCTAGAGACTTCACCAATTGCAAGGGCTTAATCAGGCTCTGGTCCAAAGTCTCTAAGGTTTGCTTTGCTTCTCCAAAACACCACTGGAGCTTTTTTTTATTTGAAGGGCTAATTTCCACAGCCTTGCCCTTTTCTCGTGTATACCACTACCCCTCCTTGAGAATGAAGGTTGAAGTCGGTGGAATGTATGGTTTAGATAGGATGTCTGTCTGCTTGCCCTTACCTTAAACCTCTTTCTTCTTTTCTTCTTCTGCAACCCTTAGCTTTTTGAACAAGTTTGAGTCATTTGGAGAAGAGGAAGATT